>CM074964.1:15770777-15788857 GCA_037577455.1 Pangasius macronema | reverse complement strand
GGTGGAGAGTGATGATTCGCTGTGGAGACCCCTGAAGGGAAAAGCCCAAAGAAGAAGAAGAAGAAGAAGATGATGATTCATTGCTTTAATTCACATCAACAGCAAAGTAGTACTGATAAACAGCACATCAGTTAATTTTCTTAATGTAATGTACAGTTTTTAATTGCATCACTTGGCTGATAAAATAGCTTACAGGATGCTGGTTCAAATCCGTTTATCTCATTGCAGTCTGTTATTGACCGGTTGCTGTAGATATGAATAAGTTTGGATATTGGTGAATCAGTGAAATATTCCCTCAGAGGGAGATGTGGGTACTTTGGAAAGATAAAAACACTCGTGAAAAGCACTCGGATGTATTTGCGAACAGACAGAAAGAGGAACAATGGGGCTATAGCTTTTCAGAATACTACGCGAATGCTTTTATGCTAAGTGAGCAACAACTTGGTCCAAAAGGGTATGTGTATTTTTGTATCTCAGGAGAGTAATGGTAAATAGTTGGGTTTGTCAGAAGAAAAAGTAACCTAAGATACATATTTGACTGCTATTCAAGACAGAGCAACACAGGGAGCTGAGTCCATGTGGCCTAGCCATAAATATTTCGCTTCTGTTATTTTATTCGCTTACAACAGATGAGGTGAAGCAACTGCGAGCACTTAACGTTAGGAGAAAATGGATGTCTGTCAACATCAGTGGATGCAAAATTTTCAAGATATTTCCCAAGATATTGTCAATTTATCTGGAAAATGTAATGGTAGAAAGTAAAGTATATAAGGTGAATTTTGCTCTTATATATTTACCATTCTTCATGGGAAATATAATAAGTTGCTATAAAGATTCTGGGTTTATTTCATTCAGTGATGCACTTTTTGACTGTGTAAGTGCTTACTAGTCACATTTGTGACTAATGATTCAAAGAACGTAATAAAACAAAAATAAAAGTGTAAAATCTGTTTCTTTGGGTTATCGAGTGAGTATATTTCCTGCTTGTATTTAGGAAATATTTAGATTTAATGTTGTTATCCATGCTATACAGCTAAAGCCAGTGGGTTTTAAGTGTGTCGGTTCATTATTAAGATTTTCCCACAGGGTTATTATAGTCTTGGAAACCAGGGAAAAAGATATTAAATACAGTGAGTGTCATTCAGGGGGCAATTAAGTGGGAAGAACCAGGCACTTAAGACCTTCAAATGATAACAAAATGGTTTTCTGTTTTGAATAGAAGTTACTAAATTTAATGGTTGTATTTTTTTGTTTTTTGACAAAAAAAAAATCCATTCTCTAAGTGGGTTGCAGTGGATGCTTGAGCCGTAGATCTCCAGAACAGTAAAATGCTCAGAAGGTCAGTGAAGGTCAATGATGTCAACTTGATTTGCATTTAACATTAAACATTCATATGGTATAACTACTGAATAGTGCTGTTTGAGAGCAGGATCTCAGTACCACTATAAATACGAGTCTTCAGGTCATTGTCCACACACAAAGCCTTTATTAAAAGAGTTATCAGGAAGACTACGGTCTGAAATAGACAATTTTATCCCCTGGCTCTGTTGTACAAAACCGTGAGGACAGTGATTCCGTCCTCTGCGTGACGGTGCTTTTGATTGTTTGCATTCTTGCCGGATGGCTCTCTGAGGATGGTCAATGAATAAGTAGCTATCTTAAGACTGCAGAATGCATCGATGGAGTCATGGGGTTAGTGGCAGGAATTAATGAAAAGGAAAAGACATGAAGGAAGGAAGGCACAATACTGGAGACAAAGCTCTCCATTCCCAAGGTTGCTATGGAAACCGTCTTGTCTTAACTCCAGCAGCCCTGGCACATTGGTAATATGCCAGTTTTGCCCCCTTGCATCTCTCTCTCTCTCTCTCTCTGTGTGTGTGTGTGTGTGTCTTCTTTCCTTTGCACTCTGCCCAATTGTTTTTTTTTGTTTTGTTCATTCATCCTTTCTTTATGCCTTGTATTCATCTTTAATTCTTTTTTTTTTCCCCCAGATGCCACAAACAGCCTTTCTTGCTGTGTTCTATGTTTTGCGATACATACAATATTTACCCGCCCACCCATTGTGGTTTTTCAAACTTCACATTCAGTGGTAGAAGCTTCTTTGAACATTGATTATGTAAGTGGAGCTGTAGAGAGGCGCGGTGTGAAAGTAGTCGTAACATACATGTGGCACGTTGACACTTTGACTGCTTTTACTCTGTGGGTCTTGATGCACAATTCTGATATTTTGGCAAAGACTTGTATGCAAGACCTGACCTATATGTGATTATAACCCACTTATGTGGTTAACTTATTTTCAACCAAGATAAAACTTTTATAATACTGCGGTTATGATATATGTTGTTCTATATATGACTTTGCTAAATTCTAGCCTACTCATACACTGTTTATAGGCTACAGTGAAAATTCGCAAAAGTAGATAATGCCAGTTAGCCTGATGCAAATGTTTGCTAGCATTACAGCAATTAAAAGATAGATTTCACTATAAATAGGCCAGGGTAACATAAAATAAAGACCAGATTTGGCAGCTTCTGTGTAGAAGTTGTTGTTAACATTATATTTAATACACTCGAGATTCCAATTTACATCCAGCTAAACATGTACGTTAGCTTAGCCCAGACCAAAGCTAAAAACCCGCCGTCATCCATCTCCATCTTCAGTCCATCCCTGGACACCATTGTTATTGCTGAATCTTCCAGGGAGTTGTCAAGTACTTCAAGTGGACAGGAAGTGGGTTTTGATTGATTGTCCCACAGATGCTCAGCTTCCTTGAGATCTGGTTAAATTGGAGGCCAAGTGATAATACTCTTTCCACTGGAGTCATTTTGCTCTTTTATGTCTTTGTATTTTGTCTTTTGTCTTTAAGGTGCTGGAGCTAGGATCCACTCTATCCTTACTCTACCTTGGCAGGAGAAATGTCCATATAATTGTTTGTACTCCCCAATACTGATACTGATACAGTTACCAAAATGAGTAGCCTTGGATTGAGTATGGGTGCACTCAGGTTTTATTATTTTCACGTTGAAAAAGCATTCTTGTACCTTCTTGTACAGCTGTGTAAAGTACGTAAAGTTTTATGTTTAACATGATTTATCAGGTTACTTGTATTGTAGGAAGATGCTGTAGTTTGTCCTCTTGATATGTTTCGTAGAACACAGTTTGCAATCTGCTTTTCATTAATCGTGAAAAGTGTCCAGATTGTTGTCGCTTCATGTTGTCTGTTCATTAGTGCACCAATGTGCACCAGGCTTATGTCACAAAGTTTCAGCTGGTATCGGATGTTAGTATCAGAGAATATAAGCAAAGCACTGGATTGATACCTGACACCCTAGTTGCCCCCAGTTTATTTCACCTGGACTGCACTGACTACCATCCATGATTCGTATGTCGTTTGAGCGCTAAATGATGAGTTTGCCTAGCATAGCAATGCATAACAATGATGAGCACTTCAGGATTAACGGTACGTTTTGATTTCAGATGTTTTGGATTCAGAATCTTGTGTGGTCCATATTGGATGAAAAATCAGAATTGGTTGGCAATGCAAACGCAGCCTTCATACACCCTGTATAATACATCGCATCTCACCAAGGCACAACTCTCCATTCAGACATTCTAATGCTGTTTACTTTTGCTTGCTGGCTGTGTCCAATTTTAGGCAGCAGAAACATGGTTCTCGGCTTGTCACGGACAATGATAATCACACAGACTGTGAAGGGAAAAAAAAAAGGCAAGGGAGTAAATCAGACTTTGGCAACTAGCCCGAGAGTGTAAGTATCAGCAGGTCTTCTGCCTCAGCCTTTCCCCATCAACATTCTGGAAAAACAAAGAACAAAAGAAATCTCAGAATGCCGTGAGATGGCAAAAAAAATGTGAGAACTTTCTGGATCAAAGTTTCTGCTGGATTTAATAAGACACGTTGAGGAGACGAGGCTAGTTTCTTGGTCAGAATGTCTTGTCTTCTTACTTGTGTTGAAATATGCAGGGCATGAGTAAAGGAATGATCATAGTCCACCAGTGCTAGAGTTAAAATGAACTTCTGTTGTTTCTTCTGTCCCTTGAGACCTTGAGGCTGGGGAGCATCTTAACTCTCTTTGAATATGTGAGCCAGGAGACGAGAAAGACTCGTGGTTATTGCAGATCAATGGCCTTCAGGTCCCATGAGGTCCTCCTGAGTCTACGATGGTTGATGAATTAATTATTAGCACAACATCTGCAGTGGTTACCGAAGTTTCTGCCCAAGTGGGACTTTAAATAGCTTTACACCATATGAGTATCTCCTTCACTAAGAGTTTTAGTAGCTGTTTTCTTTCATCAGAAAATCAGGGTTTTAACAAGATATCATAAAGATTTTTTTTTTAATTATTTTCAGAAATGGGTAAAGTTTCCAGAAGTTTCCAATTCTTAGAAAGAACTTTTGTATTATCTTCTTTTGCTTTAATTTGAATGTGAAGCAGTTACTGCTACCACCCAAAGGTTATCTTCCCATAACAGCATGTCCCAACGTGACTTATTCCTCTTATGCCAATTTGCAACAATTACATTTTTTAAAATCTAGTAAAGAACATGTTTTATATATTTATAGTTACATTTAATGTTGCTGAATGTCTAAGAAACAACTGTTCCCTTGTCGTGCATTGTTCATGTATCATATCATCAAGAAATTCAAACCTACAGTCTTCTGCCCTGAATACTTTCCAGTGGCGCAAAACTTGCTGACTGATACAAACCACTGACACTGGAGACTCCTTCCATAAATGTTACACAAATGTGTCCTACAGAACACCATCATTGGTATCTCCATACCAATGATATGTTTTTCTTTATTAAATAACATTCTTGATATGTTTGTTGTTAGGCTTCGATTATTTAGAGCATCCACTATACAAGTCCTTGTGTAATTAGTTACTATAAAAATTATTTCATCATTATAGTTGCAATGGGGATGAAACTATCGTCAAAGCTGCTGTTATAGAAGATTAGTCAGAATCAAGAATTCAACATCACTGTGCTAAATTGGAGTATAAGTATACTTTAGTATATACTACATTATAAGCCTAACATTAAAGGATAAATGTTAATTATTAAAAGTATATGTGCATCCATCTATTTATCCACCCACCTGCCTACTGAGTGAAAGTATGGAGCTGAGAGAAACATCTCCTACCTGTATAAAGCCCCAGTGCTGGTTGTATTGGATATAGTGTATGTTTAAACACACAAAAATCACCTTTTTGTTCTCAATCAATTATTTACTTGAGAAAAGAAGTAACTCTCTGAAAAGACAGAAAACATCCTGCTGTGGATACTTGGGTGTTCCGACAGAACGTGTTCTACTTCGGTAGTCGAAGAAGAAAGTAGTTGACACAAACTAAAAAAAGATCTTCTTCAGGTCAGAAGAATGTGAGGGTCACCAGTCTGTTGATTTGCCAAGGCTTGTTGTGGGTGGGCACAGCCCAGGGCATCATCATCACTCTGCCTGTACCCAAGCTGGAAGGCATCCCTAAAATAACAGGTATGTAGGTGGCCCTTGTTTGTGCAAAAGATATTTTGGGGAAATTTTCTTTACTGTCCCCCAGAATTTTGAGAATGAGTACAGTACTGCCTTAGAAATAAAAAATGCCTGAAAATAAATTCAGAAAAAAATATTTGCAGTGAAGAACCTTCCCAGCACATTGGGCAAGATGTCATTAATTAACACCTGCTTCTGTCTGCCCCGTAATCTGTCGGGTATGCTGTACTACGTTATCAGCTTCGTAGATCTCCACCACTTTTTTTTAACATAGGATTATTCATAGGAAAAAAACAGAGAACAATCTGATATAGTCCAAAATACAACGCAACATGATGTGTAGAGTATTTGTCAAGAACTTTTAGCTAGCTGTCTAAGTGTTTAGGCAACACGGCCCAAAACTTATGAATTTATATGAAAGATAGGGTTAAGGCAAAGTGAACGTTTGCACTGTTTCTTAACTCAATTTGTTTGAAATTTGAATTGTTATGAACATCATGAGCCCAGGTGGTGCCACAGCCAAGTCTTTCTGGTTACCACAACAACTGGTCGAAAACCACATGCAGCTGTACAAATCTTTATGTAAAAACAGCAATAGCTATAGTCCTCTATGCTGGTGTACTGTCGGGGCATATTTAGTACGGCCGTGTGTGGTTTTAGCCTAGTTTCCGTTTGATCCTGAGCTCATGCCACTGTCAATGTGGAGTTTCACTTGTTCTCGCTGGCTCTGCATGGGTTTTCTCCTGGTTCTTTAGTTTCCTCCCACCTCACAAAACACATTCTGGTAGGTGGATTGGCTATGCTAAATTGCCTCTACATGTGAATGAGTGTGTGAATGTGTGTGCAATGGACTGGCGTCCCATTCAGGGTGTATTCTTGCCTTGCACCTAGTTTTCCTAGGATAAGCTTCCTAGGAATGACCCTAATGACCCAGTTCCTCAATGACCCTAACCAGGATAAAGCAGTTTGGATTTGGCTGGTTTGGCTATGTAAGCTTGTTGCTAGCATCAATGAGCGAAACCCCTCAAAATTGGAAATTCAAACAGCTAGATGTTCTTTTGCTAACCTTATGATTATATGCTGCAGGTAAAGTGATGACCTCTTTAAATGCCCATTGTGGTCCTGTGGACTTTCTCGTGGCAATCAGCAGCACTTTATCTCCAGATCTGCTGAAGCGAGATTCGGTTGTGGAAGCATCCGACTCGGCCTGTGGAGGGGAGGAGCGAACTGACTCCTCCTCCCAGGAGTCTCTGCAGCAGAGTAGCAGCTCCTCAATCGGGGAAGGCAAAGGAATCCGGAGGAGTGTGCTTCTTCAATACCGCGTTCGCTCCACCATGGGCTTACCTGGACGGCCATTGACCGCTCGATGTGATGAGTCCTCAGATTCTTCGTTAGAGTCTTTAGAACACAGCCTCGAGGACGGCTCTATCTACGAACTCAGTGACGATCCAGACATGTGGGTCAGGGGTCGACCCTGTGAGAAAGACGGCCACAGGAGGGACAGGGTCATGTCTGCAGCCATCATCTCTGGAGGGAAGGGATTTAGAAGACTTAGGGAAGGTACATCGGAGGGTACAGCAGAATTGACTGAGTGCTCCCTTATGGTTTGGCAACTGCCACTCACCGTATGAAATGTGATACCCAGGTTTCTTCAGGATGCAAAGATTGAGTGAGCTGTAAAAAATCTCGGACATTCCAAGAAACAATGTGGTTTAGTTTTTCTTTGTGTTGAGGAAATCTTTTGTTTTTTTGTGGTTTAGAGTCCATGCCTGAGTGAACTGCAATCGCACCAGTGGGGAAAAAAAAAAAAAACAACTGAAATAAAATACTCAAACGGTATTGCTTTTCATTAGTGACAGCTGTAAATATTTAGTGATATTCACACTTGCGTTAAGGTTTGTAGTAATTCTGAAAAGCTTGATTATGTGTTCAACAATCAATGCGGTAGTAATGAAGAAACAATTAGCCAATAAGAAGCCATAAAGGGTAGTCCTTTATATGGATTTCTTGGAAACACTTCCTGGAAAGTGACACTTTCAGTCCCTTCTCTGCTGATTGTTTTTCATTAAAAAAAGCAATGCTATTGTTGCTCATTGTGGTACGTTTTCTGCATGTCACTAACGAAAACCAATACAGTTGTGATTGCATTTTCTATGGAATCTTCTCCATTTCTAATTTTTCATGCAATATACAGTATAAATATGAGCTAGCACATTAAGTCTGTGCCTTTCATTTATCTGTCCCTTATACCCCAAATGTCTTGCAGGTCTTTTTTTTAACAGTATTAATGGATAATGGCATATATTGGGGGGAAAAAAATTAGAGAGGAGGATAAGGAGATGACTTTCAAAGACAAAACTGCACCTCATGACACATACAGTACTTCAACATTTTAGAAACCCACACAGATGTACTGTACATTCTATAACATTGGTTTACACCAATAAATGTGAGGTCACGTTGAGTCATGACAGCTACACATCATCGCAATGGCTGCGAGAGTATTCTGAGACCACGATACATGCTATATTTCACTGTGGACTGCTTGTGTACTTTCTCCTCTTGAGATGGAATGTCTGTTCTCCTGAAGATACAAGATGCTTCTTTGAGAGCCTTGTAATATTAAAAGCATAAAGTCTTCACAGGTCAATACCACTACTCTGGGACTTAAGTACTCGGTGATGCACTGTGTGTACACTCGATATCTAGACAGCTTCTCCTCTCTACAGGGAACCTCAGAGCATCCTTTTAGTGTGTGAATGCATTCTGCTTCAGCTTCATCGTGGGTCAGTGCTGCTCAAATACACAATATTTCCTTAAGGCCTGCAGTCAGGTCATCCCTGGTGGATCATTTTCTTTGGAATTTGCCATGCCGGAGCGCTACTGAAGGGTCTATTTTATTTCACAGCATTTGATGAAATCCTATCAGCAAAAAGGGCAGCAGGCAAATTGAAAGGAGTTGCCGTGTCTATATGGAGTCTTTCAGAGATTTCTCAGTCCCTCATTGCTTGGAATCGTGAACTAACTTTTGTGTGCGTGTCATTTCTTGTCAGGTCAGCAGGAAAGGCATAAAGACCCTGAAGTTAAGTTCAAATCTCTCACACAGACAGTACTATAGAAGAAAGTTCACTTGTAATTAAAAAAAATATCCTGTTCAATAGACTCTTACAACTGGGTGGTTTGTGGAAATCTGCTAAAGTTTACCACATAGGAATGAACATTAATAAACGTGTACATTTATTACACACTCATCAATGATCAATCTGTTCATGGTCATAATATAGAATCTTGTACCACAGCATTGTTGAATTCTTAAATCTGATTGGTCAGAAGGTGTCGATTGAAGACAAAAAGGAAAGCATATAATATATAATATATAATCGTTCATATGGTGAAGATTTCTGTAAGAGAACATTTATTTATTTATCATTTATGAATCGAGTCTCCATTGGCATTGCTAAGGTTTCAGTCATGTACAGAGCCATTTTACGGCTTCTCAGTAGCATGACAAGCGCTGGGGTTTTCTTGGTCTCATTTGTAGGAAAAAACAAATAAACAGACAAACAAAATGGCTGTTGATACCTGCTATATTACAAGAGTAACAAGAGCTAGCTTATTAGCCACCATTCTACAACATTAGTAACAATAAATGGATAAAAAAGTATGACATTTCATTCATGAATTAATGAAAAATTGTAATTGTTGGCAAATTGCTGTGGTATAAGAGGAATAAGACATTTGCTTATGTGCAGTTATTGGTAAAGAAATCCACATCAGGCTGGTAACAGTAATCCCGCTTAATCACCCCGCGCTGTTGTTAATTACTTTCCTATAATGGAATGCCCCAAAGTGTTTTTTTCCCCATACACATTAAACGGATATGAAGGCCGCACTTTTAACTTTTGATGCTAAAAATTAAACTTAATCTTATATTATTTTGTAATTCCATTCATTAGTAAGTGCAACTTATTACAGCATTATCATGACATTATCACTTACAGATCTGTAAATCGCTAACATTACAAAAAATGTCAATAATTAGCAACAGACTATTTGATTAAAGCCTTAACTGTCCATTATTACACTGTTACACCTACAGTAATAAAACAGGACTTAATAGAAAGCCACATGCTTCCCATCAACTACTATTGAATAATAGTACATATCACTTAATATCAGTGATTATGGAATATGACTCCGTCAGCAAAATCTTGTCGTTCCAAGCCTGGTCTGTGTAACCATGGATATTACGACTGCAAGGTGTAATGGAATACGTTTTATGGCTCATCTTATAATCCTGCCTTTTAGTAACAAGTCATGTAATAATACAAAAAAAATGTTTATTAGAAACTAACCTATCACTAGGACATAATTTTCAATATAAATATACTGTATAGTTTGGAATGAAAGGGAAATCAGGGCATTTTACTTTTCTCTCTTCTTTTGTTGCTAGGATTTATGATGTAGCTCTGTATATAACGGCATTTCCTCGTGCGCTTTTTGCCCTAAGCTCCTTCGCCAGTAACTTTCATTACAGATGCTACTGAGCCATGCAAATAGAACTGTGCAATATCTTCAACAGCACTGAGCTGCTCCATGTCCACTGGAGAGGTGAGAGCGGTCAAAAAATAAATAAATAAAAATAAAAAAACCCAATGGGAAAAATTACTCTCTTTCAATTTTGGGCAGCCAGATGTGACATATTTATAAGCTGTTGTAATGTAATGTTGGAGGCAATACTGATAATGCACAATGATGCGTCATGAAGTCCTGGTACTGGTCCTTTTTTTATTTTCTTTTCATTAAAGCAGCATTTAGTATGAAGTTGTATTCTCATGTATAGCTAATATCTTATAGAGAAGCAGTAATTATTAAAGATGATGTAAATTACGGTTTATAGCTACTCGTGTCTGTTATGTTCATATTTTCACGCAACTGCATTTCTTGATTTCAGGATCTGTTGTTGTATTTAAAATAAATACATTTTGAACAAATTTGTTTTTGAAGCCTCTATATGTCTTAGGTTTCATACTCGTAAACACACATGCATTTGGTGTCGTCTTTTTTTTTCTTTTCTGCATTTTATGTCCAATGCAGCAGCACTTCTCCGACCTAAGAACTGGCCCAAAGTCCCACGTCCCTGTTGATGACTCCCTGACTGATTCCTGCTGAACTGTCAGATTTAGATGCTTTAGGTGTTTGGCATTTTCTCATCCTATCTTGCCCTTCAGAGGGGCAAATCTCCGCGATTACCTGCTAGTCACTGTAAAAGGCCGAAGATAAGTAGAAGGCATTAAACAGTATGGCTCACAAGGGGAAATCCAGAACGAGCACTGAAAAGGTCAGCATTTCAGAAAAAAAGGGGAAAAAAAAAAGAAATGTTATCTACAGTGTGAACAACTCGGCCGTTTCTGTAGCAGGAGAGTAGATATCTGTGCCTAATATCCCACAATCAACTGTCCAGGATGTAGAAGATATAATGAGGTACACTAGAAAAAAATGGGTTTGGGGTAACGAAATTGTTTACGTGAAATTTTACTTAAAAAATATTAAAGCTGAAATGTATTATTTTTCAAATCTGGGTAAACAATTCTATACCTCATGTAAAACAAACTTTTCTAAAAATTGTCTATTATTCTAAACAATTCAAAATTAACTTTAAAAAAAAATATATCTGGAGGTTAGGTTACAGCACAGCGCTGTTTCCCCAATTCCAATCAGTCAGAAAGTGTCGATTACTTTCCTATAACAGAAATATACATTAACTCAAGTGTCACAGGGACTTGTGTGTTGGACGAGCCACATCAACAGATTTATAAAGTTTCTATTTGTTGATATGGTGATGTTTTATTTTTATTATTTATGGAAGGAGCCTCCAGTAAAGCTGCAACATTGTTTTCAGCTACAGACAAGTCTTCAAGACAGAGGAATTCAAAAAAACAAACAAACAAAAAAAGGATCGATGGAACGACCATTTATAGCTGTTTTATACAACAATTAGTTCTGGTCCACTAATCTGATTGGTCCAAGAGTGCCTATATTTCCTATAACAGCATTGGGATATTTCTCTGTGTGTATCCCTCCACTCGTCTGTGTTCGTCACGTAAAATTCCACTCCCTACTCCGAAACCATTACTACAGAATGTAACAACTACAATATTGCTTAAATAGCATGTGATAACATGAACTAACTTGTTTAACAGACATTCGACTACATTAAATGTAACTACAAATGGATAAAAATTATAATTGTGGGCAAATGCCTATAAAGAGTAAAATACTTTAGGGCGTAATTTGATTAGACACTAATAAACTTCAGGGTTTTAAGAGTAACTCAGTTTCACTTCGCATCATACAAACTGGAACAAATGACAATGTTTTGTTCTTTAATTAGTAAGAATGTAATTTTAACACTCTAATATAATCTTATAATGCATAAATCGACTGACAATAGACTAAATAAACTTTTTGTCTATTTAACGGCTGCTCCTGTGAGGGGTCGCCACAGCGGGTCATTGGTCCGTGTGTTTGATTTTACACCGGATGCTCTTCCTGACACCACCCTCCTCAGTTTTATCTGGGCTTGGCAACTGAGATCGCACTCGTTGCACGCAATCCCCAGTGGCTGAGGTCGGTTCCCTGGCCAGGAATCGACCCCCGGGCTCTAGCGGTGAGAGAGCTGTGGCCTAACCGCTAGTCCTCCAGGGACCCAGACAATTGGACACTGTAAGAGAGGAATAAACAGTTATATAAAGAAGCTATCACTGCGGAGTGGAGACTTCATAGAGCTCACGGAAAATGAGGAGAACTCTGGATGAGACCTTCATGAGATTCTCCACCATGAGATTCAAACTCTTATGTTCACATTACAATCCTACTAAATCCCCTTGATGGAGGTGGAGGGATGGTGAGAAATCAGTTATTATTAACCATTTAAACTGCAGCTACACTTTACCTTGTATTATTCTTTGATTAGACTGAGTATTTTAAACGACTAATAGACTTAGCTAATGTAGTTAAATCCACCATCTTAGCTAATTTAGTCACATCCACCATCTCCTCCAGACCACCAGAGGGCACCCTCACTTATGTTTTTGAACTGCTCTTTTGTTGTCTGGCTCATTTCCTGTATTCGTGCTCACCTGAGTTGTATTTCCCCTGATTACTTTCCCTAGGTTCTATGTTTTCATGCCTTAGTTTCTTGGCATTTGTTTCCTTGACAACTTTGTATCTCTGTTTTGTTTTTTGGTCTGGTGTAGCCTTGTCTTGATTTTGGTTGGTTTTGCTAGGTCTTGTTTTGTTTTGTTTTTCTAAGTTGTTTATATAATAAAGCTTATCTGCACATGCATCCACCTCTCTGGATTTGTTACACCTACTAATTTAGCATGACTTGCTGGGTTGACTTGAACCCAATACATTCTCTTTGACTTGGTAAGTAAATCTCAGACATGGATGGAATTAAGGAAGGAATAAAAAACATGTGGGATGTGCTGCTACACAGCCAAAAATTTGTCGGCACCTGATGATCACACTTGTGCTTTTTGAACATCAACCTCCACTCTTCTGGGAAGGCTTTCCACTAGATTTTGGAGTGTGGCTGTGGGGATTTGTGTTCCTTCAGCCATGAGCATGAGTGAGGTCAGGGTCTGATGTTGGATGAGGAGACCTGGGGTGCAGTCGGTGTTCCAGTTCATCCCAAAGGTGATCAGTGGGGTTGAGGTCAGGGCTCTGAGCAGGCCACTCGACGTCTTCCATTCCAACCTTGGTAAGCCATGTCTTCATGGAGCTCGGTTTGTGCACAGGAACATTATCATGCTGGAACAGGTTTGAGCCTCTTAGTTCCAGTGAAAGACATTCTATACAATTGTGTGCTTCCAGCTTTGTGGGAACAGTTTGGGTAAGAACCACGTATGGGTGTGATGGTCAGGGGTCCACAAACCTTTGGCTATGTAGTGTACATATATGTGTTTATGTAATATCATTGGGACAGAAATGGTATTAAAATCATGGACTCTCCACCCACATGTTGGTGCAGAGTTACAGTATGGCTCACTGGGAAATAGGAATAACTACAGTATGCAGGATCACAGATTTGTTACCCTGCAACTTTTTATTCTTTTTTTTTATTACAAGCTAATGGCAACCAGATGCTATCATACATTTGGGTTTATTACTAGTACACCCTTACAAGTGATCAGCAAGCTCCATTAAACTTTTTTCCCCATTTATATGGTTCTTTTATTGTGATTTGACTCCTGTCAAAATTTCCGACAGCTCATTCAAAGCTACATATATCTCTGTGAAATGGAAGGTAGGTGGAATGGAAGCTCTAAACAACTTTAGAGATGTTTTGATCGTTTCTTTTATTTTCAATTTGCATAAGTTATGCGCTTTTCGCCAGCTAAATGTCATAAAAAATATCTCCCCAGGGACAGACGCCGAGTATGAATTGGAGAGAGCAGAGACAGGCGAGCTGACTCAGTCAGGAATGTGTGCCTCTGGGAGCAATGAGGTGAGGAGCGAGCGTTTTCTTTGCCGAACATAAGCTCATGATTGTACACCACTTCTGAATCGCAGTTTGTCACAGAGCACTCGTCCACCCACCCGTCACTGGAGACAACAAATCCAAAGGAGCCGTGTTGCCTCGCCAGCGTTTCGCCTGACAAATAGACTCCAGCAGCAGCTATGTGAGAATTCACTTTTTCATAGTGAAAGACCTTTCTGCTAAAAAAATAGAAAAACCTTTCCAGATATTCCTGCCAATTAACCCCACTGCGGCAGATATTTGCCTATCGCCCGGCACAGCTTTTCTCACATAATGTCTCGGGAGTGTCGTCTCAACCCCCCACCCCCCCATCTCAGGTGTGATTTGCAAGCTTGGTCGAGGCTAAACCAGGCCACGTTGCATGGATGTGCCTGATGGTCCTTTTGTGTTTTTATCTAGCTCCTCATAAAAGCCCCCTTTTGTATTTGCGTTTCTTTTCATTTCCGCTGGCTCCAGCAGTGGTGCTGATAAAAAAAAAAAAAAAGAGAGAAAATGGGTGCCCCCCAACGTGTACACGTCGATAGTCGATGGCTTACACTTGTTTTCTCGATCTTCGATTGTTAATTTACCCAGTCTATTGTGCTAATATCCCAACTGTCAGTTACTGTATTGTCCATCAGTCTTACTCAGCATTCGTGTTTCCCTGGTTCTAATAAATGTGTATTTAGGATGTAGTGAATTTGACTTCGAGTGCTGACAGAGGAAATGAAAAATAGATTATCTTTTTCCTTTTTACAATGCTTACTTTCTGTTGGAATGAAATGTTATTGCAAAAGATTTGCAAAGGTGCCATCATCTGCACATTAGACCTTTTTTTGACCGCTTGCTATGGTGATACACATCCTGCATTGCATCTTTGCTTTACAGCATGTCTTTACGTAAGACTTGTACTATATACGGTATGTTCTGTGGGTGGAAAAGCATCGCTCACTGGACAATATTTTCCTAATCTTCAGCTGTCCGGCTGTACCCACTTTAGCCTCAGAGCCCCGTTCTTGGGCTGACAGGAGGGAAACCAGATGTGGTCTTCTGCTGGTGTAGAAGACCACATTCCCCTCAAGGTTCAACAGGTTTGTTGGAGGTGTTTGGAGATGCTTTTTTGTTCTCCACGGGTGTAAAGAGTGGTTATTTAAGTTACCATAGCCTTCCTGTCAGCTCAAACCAGTGTGGCCATTCTCCTCTAAACCGTCAGACACTGGGTGCTTTTGTTTTTCGCACTATTCTGAGTGAGTGAGTGAGTGAGTGAGTGAGTGAGTGAGTGTACCATGAATTGTATTCAATTGATATAAGTAATCCTTGTACGATTGAAAGTCAAAAAGCCGGTTTTCTTCCCCTTTTTTTCGTGAAAAAACAGCTATTTCACAGTTTCTGCAACGGACCTTAGAAAAACAGTTTGTAGAAGCACAACATCAAACATGTGCTTTTTTTACAGTTTGCTGCATTTTTCCGGTTTTTCTTTTTGTTATTGTTTACCGCTTTTTTCCTTCTCCTTCCCAGGACTCCTCATTATTTCTCTTCCGGATTGGCAGGTCTGAATTTGTAGTTATTTTCAATTTTCTTGTTTTCCGGTGGTTGGGATAAGGTGAACATTTTAATCGACCATTTCCTGCAGTGCCTCAAATTTCCGGAGACATGTCTCTGCAAAGCAAGCCTGGATTTAGACACCGAGTCTTAGCATGAATTTAATGGTTCTGGTGCCTCTCGGGATGGCGTGCATAAACTGGTCTGATTGGTGTGTTTGCCTTAATGCACCAGGAGGCACCCAATACCCAATAACACACTAATCTACTCTAATAACAATCTCAAACAACCAAATAACATGCACAACAAATATCACAGAATGATACTACACAAAACTAAGTAGCATTAATACCACGGCAGGCATGGGGAATAAACGCACATCTATAAAGCTCTTAAGTGTAATAATGGTCTTATTTGAAAATACACTTTGCGCCTATAACAGAATTCGTCCCCGTTTCGTATCTCGTTACAGCCAGTGACTGTTGCCTTTATCTTTTTCCTAATGCTACAATCATTTGTCTCAAATTTTCATATGTATTTAATGATCTTAATTAATGCTTAATGAATAGCCTTTTATGCTATACAACCAATCCTACATCAGTGTATCTCCTGCACCTGTAGTGTATGGTTGGAAAATGTAGGTTTTTGAAAATGCTTTCGATACTACACTTGTACTGCATCGCTAGACGCTATGGGGAAAACTCCTTTTTCTCCGATGATGAGTACTCGTTCCCGTATCTCAGGGAACCGAGGTTACGTCAGTAACCGAGTACGATCACAGCATCAACTTGTGCATCTCCATTGCAGTTCTGTGTGTGATACAAATGTACTAAGACTCAGTTTATCATGGCTGCTGATCAGGTTTCTACTTTGTGATTTGTAATTTCTTAATTAATGCGTTTGCTTAAATGTTGCGCTTGAGACCAAGCACCGATCGCCAAAGTTTCCCAACAGCCAATCACTGATTACCACTGTTTCCCAGTGACGAATCACTGATCACTACTGTTTCCCAGTGACCGGTTACTGTTCAGTACTGTTTCCTTGTGACCAATCACTGATCAGCACTGTTTCCCAGTGACCGGTTACTGTTCAGTACTGTTTCCTTGTGACCAATCACTGATCAGCACTGTTTCCCTGTGACCAATCACTGATCAGCACTGTTTCCCTGTCACCAATCACTGATCAGCACTGTTTCCCTGTGACCAATCACTGATCAGCACTGTTTCCCTGTGACCAATCACTGACCAGCACTGTTTCCCAGTGACCGGTTACTGATCAGCACTGTTTCCCTGTGACCAATCACTGATCAACACTGTTTCCCAGTGACCAATCACTGATCAGCGCTGTTTCCCAGTGACCAGTTACTGTTCAGTACTGTTTCCCTGTGACAAATCACTGTTCACTACTGTTTCCCTGTGACCAGTCACTGATCAGCACTGTTTCCCTGAGACCAATCACTGATCACTACTGTTTCCCAGTGACGAATCACTGATCAGCACTGTTTCCCAGTGACCAATCACTGATCAGCACTGTTTCCCAGTGACCAGTTACTGTTCAGTACTGTTTCCCAGTGACCAATCACTAATAAAAAGTGAGAAATCCTTCATGACTACTCACCTTTCATGACTACTTACTGTCACTTCTTCTGCTTTCTGCGTTCTTGATGGACAGTATAGTATTTTATAAATGCAGTAAAGTTTAGTTTTAGTGCCGTGACCAAAGGAGAAAAAAAAGAAATGCATTATAATTGATATTCTGATATTTGATTTTATTCAATTTTATTACATTCTAAGTGAAAATCTGGCTTAATTTCTCTTTGATTTTTATACGACACTGCAAACAGAGATTTTGGATAAGACCCGGGCAAACACTTTGTATTCGGGTGCACCATTGAGCAGTAGCTCCACCTCATCGTCAGCCTGCACTGTGAATCCTTCTGTTTCGTTGGTGCAGTTTGCCTTCTCTACAGCTCTTCATGTTCTTCTTATGGCAGTGGTAACAGGTTATAAAATACTTGCCATCTACTGAGCTGGCGTGCTCATGTGAATCTTTTTAAATAGTTTTTGAGTGGACAGAGCTAGTTTCAAGAAATACAGATAAGAACTGGAAGTGGGCAAAATTTCCTCTCCTTCGGCTGGTTTCTACTCTTATGTGGGTAGTTTCTATTCTCATGCGGGTTTTTTCCCCCCTCATGCAGATGTTTTTTTTGCTCTCAAGTAGGTGGGAGCAGGTGGTCTTGACTCTCACAAGGGTGGATTTACTCTCATGGGGGCAGTTTTTATTCCCATGTGGGTGGGAGTGGGTGGATTTTTACCCTCATGCAGATAGTTTTTACTCTCATGTGGGTGGGAATGGATGGTTTTTACTCTCATGTAGGTGGTTTTTACTCTAATGTAGGTGGGAGTGGGTGACAGGAGACAGGAGACAGAGCTAGAGGTAGTAGAGCTGAAGATGTTGAGGTTCTCTTTGGGAGTGACGAGGTTGGACAGGATTAGGAACGAGTAC
>CM074964.1:15750569-15762123 GCA_037577455.1 Pangasius macronema | reverse complement strand
TAGGGATAGGTGGAGAGTGATGATTCGCTGTGGCGACCCCTGAAGGGAAAAGCCGAAAGAAGAAGAAGAAGAAGAACTCCACAAGTTGTTTTGTTGTATGTTGGTTGTCTTTATATGTTGGTTCTCCAGAACAGTGTATATATAGAATATATAATGCCAACTGAGAATACAGAATTAATGCAACTCATAAATATTTTTTTTGTTTGTTCTTTTTTTCAGTAATTACCTTAATGATTATTACCACATTTCTTTCAGATCCAGTAAGCCATATGGTGCTAGTTACATTTAAAACTAGGTCTTCATTTTTTTTTTCATAATGTGTTTTTAAAAGACATTATATACTTCAGAATAAGGATTTATTATAACATAGCTATGATGGTTGAAATCAACTGACGCTGGAAGATAAACTATCATTGAGTTTGCCATTTCTTTGGCACTAAAACTGTCTTTAAAGTGAAGAAAAAAAATGCAAACAAAAAGAAGTTAGAATTTTACCAATTACAAAATAATGCAACAAATTATTTTCAAAATGTTGTAAAAAATATAAGTAAAATAATATGATGATAAATGCACTTATTTTTTTTTAGGAAAAGAAGGGTTCGACAGCTACTTAGGTCTACGACTAAAAATTAGTAAAGAAAGACTGTGACACTAATGAATGACATTGAGGACATGAATAACATGATGATGGTATGGTGACAGTAACTTTCTAATACTTAACCATTGATAATGAATTCATGGTTTATATAAGACATCAATTTAATGTGGTTATGTTTCATAGTGGCGCTTCACCTTACCACGTTACCACTTTTGACAGACTCTGAGCAGAGATCTGTTTTGAAAATGTGAACATTAACCATCTTTATGCATTCCGATTTCATCATTCGATTTATTATTTTTTTTAAATCAAGCTATGCCATCACTTCACTAATTAGCCCAATCTCTGAAAACTCTCTCGATTAGCTTCCTTGAGCTATATACAGTAATTTCCATAAATAGTGCAATAGAGGATATGCTACCGAATCTGCGATGGTTCCTGGTTAGAAACGTAGAGTCACAGATTAATTACATTCATACTCTTCAATTAAATGATGCACGAGTACTAATTGGAATTATAAAATGCGCCGCTTAGCTTGGAACGGTTGCTATGAGGCATGCTTGCTTCCGTACGGCACGCGACAGCACACACTCGCGTGCAGATAATGAAGCATGCCATTTTATTTAAGCACACGAATAGTCGAGAGCACGTAAAAAATACGACTTTATGGGGACGAGATTCCCAAGTAAACTTCTTCTTTTTAAAATCTTATGCACTTTTCTCATTCCTATTTGCCAGGGGTTGATTTTATGTCCAAATAATTAGGAGTATTAGACAAAACATCATGAGCTTCATAATGAAGCAGCCCATTAAGCCCAAGATTAAGACCTTATTGGAGCTACCTAAGAAAACAATTGAGCAATACATTATGGGATTTGGAATCAAATATGGATGCGATGTTCTTGAACGGTTCCTCACGGGCCAGCTGCTTGGACTGGGTTCGAGCTCCTGCGTTTTGTTAGATTTGTAATTAATCGGTGCGTCTTTAAGGGCACCTTCGATCAGAGACATAAACGATGCACGACAGCGCTAATTGGACTTACAAAATACGCTGCTCAGCTGAGAATGGTCGCTGTGAAGCATTCTTGCTTCCGTAAGGCATTCGTCACACACACACACACACACACACACACACACACACACACGCAGATAATGAAGCGTGCCCCAGTGAGGGTATTAGCGCAAGTTCTGTCATTATCAGATTAATGTATAACAGCAGTGTGGCCTGAGACAGAAGGAGAAGCAGAGAAGCATGAGAAAAGTTCATTAATAATCACAGTCACCTTTTTGCTGTGTAATTGATTTGTGGAAACAACTATTGAGTGAGCACCTGTCGTCACGTCACTCGTTAGATCTCCTAAATGGCAAATGGCCTGTTTTCTTTCAGCACATGCAAGTTGCTAAGCGCAAAAGCGCTGAGGCTGATTATATACTTTTAAATGAACAACAGCAGCTCATCAAGAGAAGCCAGGAATCTTAAATATCTCCTGTCGTTTATTTATCCATCATTTGTTACATGGACACATGAGAGAAAATGTACAGCGTTATAATATTTAATAACACCGCACTTAAGGGTGGTGTTCATAGGGCTGCATATCACCTGCATAAGGACAACATACATAAACCTAAGAGCTTCATTAAAAGGTGCTAGCTGATTTGTTATTTTTAGCGTCAAGCTAACATAACACCCAAGACAAGTGACATGAGGTTGTTATGGCATGTTATAGCTTATGTTAGAATGTCATGACAACTAACGTTGTAGTTGAGTGAATGTCAAGTCCATATAATGATGACGTGTAGTATAAAACATCAAAACCAATCATAACTGAAATGTACATAACTCCATCATTACAGTGCTATGTCATCATAACATGTGTTCATAAAGACCTTATAAGCAGAAATAAGAAACACACTTAACTTTAACTTAATGGATACATTGCTATGTCAGTATGGTGCTGTGACATTGATATAAGTAAAAGTAAAAAAAAAAAAAAAATGGAAACAGAAATAAGAAACTCAGTTTACGTTCGTGGCAAAGAAACTAAACGTAACTCTGTCATTATGGTGCCATGACACTGTTATTAGTGATCATACAACTTGTATAAGCAGGAACAAGAAACACACAGTCTTACTGGATTGTCATGAGTATTTATTTAAAAAAAAAAAAACAGAAATAAAAGACTTTTACATAACAGACTAGGTAAATATGCATTACTCTGTCATTAGAGTGACTTTACACGGTTATAATCAGACACATCTTATAAGCAGAAATAAGAGGTGCATAGTGTTATGACAGTCATAAGTAGTCATAAAAATTTTTTAAGAAGAAATAAACATACTTTAGGGTCCGGGAAAATACACATTGCACTCTCATTGAGATTCCATGGCATTGTTAGAAGTAATCATAAACATCTTATAACCAGGAATAAGAAACATATTTAAGAGCCAGAGTTATACAGGTATACAGTGCTCTGTAATTACGGTGCCATTACACGGTCATAAGTAATCATACAAATCTTATAAGTAGAAATACGAATGGTGCCATGACATTGACATAAGCAGTCATAACAATCTCATAAGCAGAAATAAGAAACATACTTAAGCATTAGAGAAGATATACATTGCTATGTCATTACATAAGCATAACTCTGTCATAAGTACTGTCATTGTGAGGTCTATGGATATTGTGATGTATCATAAAAATGTTATAAGCAGAAACAAGAAATGTGCAGTGCCATGACACTGTCATAAGTCATTATAAAACGCTTATGAGCAGAAAGAATTGCACTTTAGGGCCAGGAAAAAAAAACATATCTTACACTCTCATTAGGTCAAGACATGGTCATAAGCAGTCATAAACATCGTATAAGCTGAAAAGTCTTTAAGATCCAGAGAAATGATGCATATCTGTTATTACAGGTTAATGATTATCACTGTAGATAATGACCTGTTCATTTTACTGTTATAACCACTATGTCCAAGTGTTATACAGCAGGTAAGATTATGACTGTCAAAGCAGTGTAATGAGAAGGCCATGTCTGTCAGCCTATAAAATGTTATAACATCCTTATGTCACTTGACTATGTCAGCTTGACATTAAAAATGACAAAAGGAGTCTGTGAGCTCGCACCTCGAACATTGTTATGTTATGTTAAAACAGACCTTTTATGTAGGAGTATGAAGGTGGTTATAAAGGGCTTATACAGGATTTATGCAGCCCTATGACCACCACCATTAAGTAAAGTGTTATTGAATATAATAATGTTCCACCAAGTGTCACCTTAACTTAAAAATGCTGAATACAGTCTTTAAGGCAGGTGATGGTCATTTGACGAAGCGTTTATAAGCGTTTATAAGCGTTTATGTAATTTTATGTCAGGATAAACTCTTCTGATGAGTTTATGTAGGTATCCTGTAGCCTTCTGAATACTACACTGAAATAAAAGGCTATTTGATCAAACAGAAGGTGACGTCTTTTGATATTTAGGTTTAAAATTCTCAAACAGACTTTAGATCCGAGGAGAATAGGG
The DNA here is from genome assembly GCA_037577455.1 of Pangasius macronema. Taxonomy (NCBI): domain Eukaryota; kingdom Metazoa; phylum Chordata; class Actinopteri; order Siluriformes; family Pangasiidae; genus Pangasius; species Pangasius macronema. The sequence goes on along the minus strand of CM074964.1, from coordinate 15,757,995 downwards.
GGAATTTTCCTCACTATCCTTTTTCCCCACCTCATATGAGTCAATCATAAAAGGTTAATTAAACAGCAGCTTAGCTTCAAGCCATATCAAACTTATTTCTTGACCCAAATTGTTACTTCGATTGCATGTTTAAGTCTCACAATTTTCACTGTTTGACATTTAATTAGCTGCATAATTAAGCTAGCTGATGAGACTGAATCTGGTGAGCAGTCGATAGCACTCTGATGTTCCTCACTTTGCGCTTTTATTTCCCATGCCGAGAGAGAGAGAGAGAGAGAGAGAGAGAGAGTAGTGTTGTTATTTTTTTGGTATCCAGATATAGGCTTAGCTTCTGAAAGGGGGTAACAGTAGGGTATTGTCAGAATGTGCTACTTTTACAGCTGTGTTTTGCAATTTTTGGACACTGTTGCATGTGCTAACCCCGTAGATGGCACTGCATTATTCATGCAGCACACAGACTCCTGCGACAGCAACAAGCTCACACTGCGATGGATATGACGGCGCTGTCGGATGCGCTGCTCTTGTTAGAACTCAGCTGTTAGATATTAGGGGGTAAGGGGACCATTTCCTTATTACGGAGCCGAGCTCTATTTGCAGAGCTCTTTCTGTGGGAAAAAAAAGAATAAATGTATAAATAAATAAATGGCTTTGCTTGTGGCCTGCAGCATACAATAGGTGGGATTTGAGACCTGCTGCCTTTGTGATTTTAGATAATCAAAAGGTTGGAATAAAATAATGTGCAAAATGTGTGTAATAAGAGTGGGAATAAATTGCAGATCTCCAGTTCAGTTTTCAAAGGCACCCTTTGCAAACGAAGCAGGATTTGTGGAAAGAAAATGTGTCCACTTTTCCCCTTGGAGAGTGTGTGATGTTAAAAGATTTTTTATTTTTTTATTTTTTATAAAATAACAGGGGAACAGTCTGTATTCACAGCATTCCCTGATTGCAGTGCCTTTTAGCTCTATTAGAATGAGTAAATACACTAAATACGCTAATGACATAAGGACATTAAGAACATTATAATGATTTAACATAACCTAAACATTTTTAATTAATATTTTACTTTTAAAGAGGTGACATCAGTCAATATCACAGTATCACTGAAAATGAAGAAAATAAATTGGGAAAACTTACTCTTCTTCTAACGATCATCAGAAAATCTGAATGATGCAACTTCCTGTTGACATGTTGACATGACTTTTCCAAATATTTCATAGGTGTTAACAGTGACACTAAAATGACATTTTCTCTTATGTGATCAGAATCAGAATGAGGGAACTGTGTGAGGCTCAAAACCAGGAACATTCAGAATTAACAAATACTTCCATAAATGATAAACAAGGCTTGGAATAACAACAAAACTGCAAGACTTTGAGACAATACAAACTGATCAGGACTAAACACAGAATAGGTGAACACAGTAGGACAACAAACCAAAGACAGGACAGGGGCAGGGACAGGACTAGAACAGAAACCAAAACAAACACAGGCACATGGCATAGAAGTCATGACTACCATGCTGAGAGTTGCTAACGTTGCCGGGGTAACAACACTGCCAATCATTATGGAGTCTGACACGCCCACACACTTTTGATCAAGTGAAAAATTGGCATACTTATTAGTTATTTTTTCTAATTTTACACATCATATTACAAACTAGATGTTTATTTCTTGAATGGGGTGGCATTGCTGCCTCGCAGCTCCATGGTCCATCGTTCCTAAGCTCAAGTTACTGTCTGTGTGGAGTTTCATATGTTCTCTCCACGTCCATGTAGGTTTCCTCCAGAGTTCTCCAGTTTACTCCAACTTCCCAAAAACATGCAGTGGATTGGCTACACCAAATTGTCCCTAGGTGTCAATGATTTTGTGTGTGTGTGTATATGGTGTGATGGACTGGTGTCCCACTCATGGTGCATTACTGCCTCCTACCCAGCGTTCCCTGGATAGGCTCCGGATCCAACTTGACCTTGATCATGATACATCATTTACTGAAGATGACTGAACGAATGAATTTCTTGAATGTTTGGTTAAATGCTAACCATCTGACAGAGACGTTTGAGATTTTCTTTTTTCAGGTACATGCTTTGTTCATGAATGATTCAGCCTTTCTGAAAGAATCACTAAGGTGAACAAATCAATATCGGTCACTGCTGAGAGCCTTCTTTTGGCAGGAAAATTGATCTGTGTGTTTTTAAGCATTTGTAAATTGTTTTTACGAACACTCAGCAGGTCATCATTTAAGTCAGTGAATCTTTTCATTCATGACTGAGGCACCTTCATTCAGGGAGTCTCTTTCAGGCTAGATTGTAAAAAAAATAAAATAATAATAAAGCCTGTTAGAAATTTCAAAGTGACCTTGATGACACAAACGCACACCACATTTAATATAACCATGCTTTCACTCGCTCTTGGTGTGTGTTATGAGTGAGCCTGCGATGGAAAACGTGCAGGATTAGCTCTGGATATCGCATGTGCTGTGTGGGGAAACATGCTTGAACGCGGGTATCCGTGGAAAACGGGGTCAGCGTTTCATTTTAATCTAGGTATAGATTTTCCATTAGATGCCGTGAGGGATTGAACTTCAGAGGTGTCCAATTTGCACTGCAGAGACACCAGTGTGCCTCAGTGACAGTGTGTAGTATGTTAAACTGAACATCTGTCAGATACAGACAGTGGACAGTGGCAGATCCAGATGAAAGATATGGCACATATCAAACGCCGACAGTGATGGATAGCAGAAGAGATACCACCACAGAGGATGCGAGAAATGGGACAAGGATTGCGGAGCTGGTTACATAAAAATGAAACAGAGCAGAAATACATGGCTGCTGTGATACAAACTGACAGCACAGGATACCTTTATGCAACAGCCACAAAACAGGCTACATTGTAGCTGAGTATTTTGTTGTGTGACCTTAAAGCACTGCTGACGGAAATTACTGTTATCCGCTTTAACCCATACTGTCACGTGCAGCAGTGTTGGGAAAAAGCATTATCCTAGGACCTTCCATATTTCCAACCTCCCTTGACCCTGGTGTCAAAAAGCATTGCAAGACTCTCTCTTGGAAACTCTACACCATTTCAAAAGCATGCTGTATGCAACCAGAAGTACATCCTAAACAGCATCACCCAAGCTCGTCTTAATTTGCCCACTCCACATTGGCATCGGCAGCTCCTTTTCTAAAGAGCTTGTTTTCGGTGGGATCCATTCAAGGCCATTTTGGCATCATTTCTTTTAGACCAACATTTCAAAGCATTTACGCAGTTTGATGAAACAAGTCAGATGGTTTAGCTCTGCCTTAGGAAGCAACATATGAATCAAAGAATTTGCACCGAAAGAAAAAAGCAGCTCCTTTCAACAGCCCTCCATTTTCTAATTACGTACAGAACAGAAATCAGAAATGCGTCTCTGTCCTTTGGGTGCCAGTTTTCCTAAGATGATGCGTGGTGGATAAGTAAAAGCAGTGACTGATTTGAGTAAAAAAAAAAATAAATAAAGGGAAATGGTGGGATTAAACTACAGCCGGGTTGGAGTACCGCCAACCCAGTACTTTTTTTTTTTTTTTAAATGCACTAAAATTCATTTCAAAGCTAATCTTATCATCCTGGTATTATGGCGATACTCAAACCCATTTATTCTTTGAACCCAAATAAACGGTCAGTTAACCAGCCAGCCACTAACATAACTTCCAATTTATTTATTTTGTCCTTTCTTTTTTTTAGGGAAGGTCATGTTGTAATGTCATGTTGATCCGGAGCCTATCCTGGAATCACTGGGATGTAGGCAGGAATACACCCTGGATGGGAAGCCATTCCATTGCAGGGCACACACACACACACATTCACACACTCATTCACACACTCATTCACACCTAGCGGCATTTTAGTGATGACAAGGTGGTGGGAGTAAACCGGCAAACCCGGAGGACACCCACACGGACACGGGCGAAACATACAAAACTCACCATAGCCCGTAACCCGAGCTCAGGATAGAACCGGGGCCTCTGAAATTTATATATTAATTTAAATTAAAAAATCTATTTTTTCTTTTTTCATGCCCTAAAAAGCTGTGTTATAAGAGGAGAAATCAAATCTTACTGTCCTCACATTTTGAAATGAAAATGAATGGATAGATAGATAGTGTAGCAATGTTCTCTTTACCATTTCTAAAGATTAGGGGCTGAATTTCCGCATGAATTTTGCTAAAAAACATTTTTTCCCTCAATTTTACTGGTGTTGCGTTTTTAACAGTTCTCCATATTTCACAGCTAAATAAATGTCATTTTACCAGCAACCTACCAGCACTGTGTAAAATTCTATAAAGGAAAAAATCAAACAAAAGCCAAAATGTTTTCAGAGTAATGAATAAAATGTATATAGGCAGGTCCATAAGTATTTGGACAATGACACTTTTTTTAAATTATTTAATTTTTTTTTATTTTGCCTCTGTACACCACCACAGTAGATTTGAAATGAAGCAATCACGATCTGACATTCAGCTTTAATTCAATAAGTTTGAAAAATATAATTAATGTAATTTTCACAAGCTCAAAAGTAATTGGACAAACTGCAATAATCATACATATTAGGATTGGTCTGGAACCCGTTTACTTCACCAAATGCTGAGTTTCCTCCCTTGAGATGCGCCATTGAATTCAAGCTGAAGGTCTACATCTCAATCACATCTCCATTGCTTCATTTTCATTTCAAATCCATTGTGGTGGTTTAGAGAGGCAAAACTAGAGAAAACTGTGTCACTGTCCAAATACATATCAACCGGACAATAATTTATGTAGGCAGTACATGGTAGAAAAGCAAACGTAATTATTATTCAGTGTAACTGCACTCCATTGCTTTTAAATAAATTACATCTCTTTTGTAGTTTTATAAGCTGTTCCATCTTCTGTAGACCTGGGTTGTCACGCTTTTATTTCTCTGCACTGGTTTAGATCTTGTAGATATGCATCCCATTCTGTTTCAGGTCCTAATACAGAAATATCTACTCTGGGAAAGAGTGAATAGCTGATGTTTTTCACAGTGGTTAATTAGATGGCACATAGGCCAACATCTCTTGGGGGACTTAAAGCAAACAGGATGTGCCGTCTTGCACAGCACTGACTGCAACGCCTTGATGAACAGTACATTTTTCAATATTCTGGGAAATGGAAAATGGTTAGCGAGTAAGAGAGGCAAGTGAAAATGAATATCGAGACCGAATGAAAGATGAGTGAGTAATCAGTCAGAGGTGATGAACGAATTCGTTCACCTTCGTCTGGGTGTGAGGTCATCTCGTTTGCCCCCAGTCGGCATATGGTTTTGCTTATTGTACATTGTGAAGCATTTACAGTAAACAAATGTAAAACATGTATGCAGTGAGCTATTATAATATCATACATAGTATAACATAATACAGTAGATTTACTCATTACTCAAATTACAGTTGATGCATTATACACCTGACCTGAAGGTTAAGGGTCTTGTTCAAGGACCCAACTAGGGCTGCACAATATATCGAAATGATCGAAATATCGCAAATGTAAATATCGCGATTATGCATATCGCAACGATTTAGGGCGATGTAGACAGCAGAGATTGTTTTCTTTTCCTCAAAAGAACATGAAACATCATTTTCAGTTTTAAATGTATAAATATGTATATATATATATATATATATATATAATTTAAACTGATTCTACACACTTATAGCATTATAGTATTGCATATCGCACTATTTAACAAGTTATCGCATATCGCGTTTTTCTTCAACATCGTTCAGCCCTAGACCCGACCACGGCAGTTTGGCACTGTTGAGACTTCAATCCACAATCTGTTACTCAAATCTTTAACCACTGAGCTAGCTAAACTAGCTTGCTTTGATTCAAAGCAATCTATTAGTGCAAGTTAGTGCAAGTGGTGAAGGTGGTCGAATCCATGCAGGCTAGCACAGCTAGTTGTGGTGGTTCAGTGTAAATAAGATGTACATAATTTTATGGCTCATTATTTTAAATCTCCATGTGCTTGTGTTTCTATTTTGCCTTATACCATTGTTGGTCTGTCACTGATTGTATTCACCTGCACTCTGTTTGATTTGCTGTTAGTTTGCCTTCTTATATCCGATGTGTGTCTTTGCTCGGAGCGAAGTCTTGGTAGTTTTATATCATGCACTTTTTTTCTGACTAATTGTCACCTTGTTTTGACCAGTGCTTATTTATATGGCGTATGTTAATACTAAGGGCTAATAACTTTATAGATATTCCTCTTGAAAGCTAAATCATGTGGTCTCCACTGATTTAAAAGCAGCTTCTTTGGAAAGTAAAACGTGATTTCTTAACGGAAAAAAGTCTTAAAATAATTTTCCTTGACCCAGGGGCTAATGATGAAACAATGTGATGGAAAAAAATGTTGTTTTTTTTTTCACCACCATGATTCAATGATATGGGTTTTTGTTTATTTGGGTGTTTTTTTTCCAATTCAGTGTTTTCAACCAAATGAAGATAAGCGCAGCCCAAACTCTTGAGAAATCGCCCCATCGTCTCTATCATTTGTGTATCGCCCACTCCTCCCTGACCCTGACGATTCATGAGTAGTGTGGGCTTGTTTGAACACACCATTTATAACCGAGCCACAGCGTGACTTGCTGATTTATGAACAGCATCGGTCCCACAGGAATCCATTAACTATGAGCTATGCTGTGAGATGAGATGTATAAATACGTAGCTGCGGAAAAAAGGCGAAAGTACAGTCCCTATTGGTTGACTTTAAGGTCACAGGGGAAAAAGTTGTTAGCCAGGTTTGTTTGTAATCATAGCAGGCATATCAGGGTGCAAATAATGAAAAACGTTCATATATCATTGGAAGTCAATCAATGCAAGCTTAAGGCCATCCAGATTTACTGTGCAGAAATGAAGTTTTAGAATATATGATCTACGGTAATGGAGGCATAACAGATCAGACAGATTGATGTATTTGGGTAATGGTTATGCATTTTTTTTCTCCTCACTAAAATTTCCCAGTGTTTGGGTCAAAGCATTTTGATGCAACACCTGCAGAAATCACACATTACCTAAAACTGCATCACGGATGAAACAAACTAGGCACTGAAACTGAGAAAAAGCTATTATCAAAGTGCAAAAAGGTGTAGAAATTGGAAAATGTTTGTCTTCCTGAAGAGTTTCCCCACAATATGTACAGTCCATCCAAGAGTACTGGAAGTCATGGCAATAAGCAAAACCTTTCTACATGACAATGAAAAGTCTAGGACATCATCATGACATGAGCTGTCAATTAAAGAAGTATCATCAGCCTTCATTATAGTTCTTCTTCTTCTTCTTTCGGCTTTTCCCTTCAGAGGTCTCCACAGCCAATCATCACTCTCCACCTATCCCTATCTTCTGCATCCTCAACACTTGCACCCACTAGCTTCATC
>CM074964.1:15704671-15721046 GCA_037577455.1 Pangasius macronema | reverse complement strand
CTCCTGAGAAAAGGTTAGATACAGCAGTTTACTCTTGGTGATGCCACAGAGAACTAAAAAAATGTTCCCATTGTAAACATTGTTGCAACAACAAAGTGAAAAAGTCTTTAGAGAACCAAAATATTTCTAAAGTGGCATTGCCCTAAGGAACCTTTTCTGGCATCTTTATTTTTATAAGTGTATTATATAAAATACCCATGTTCCTGTCCAACGTGACTTACAAGCTCAGTTGTGTTGGCAGACAATAGGAGATGTTTCATGAGCCTGGTAAGTCTAATCGCATGTCATGAAAACTTAAGCCATGAAGTGGTCTACGCTCAATATTTTCAAAAAGAGGTCAGATTATTCATTACGTATCGATCCTTTTCAAATAGCGTAGTGGTAAACATATAGAAGGTGCTGCAGATACGTTGTGAGACTGTTGTTAATTTCACAGTCATATAACAGACCTTTATTTCTGTCTTTGTTCATCAATGGCATGACTGATGCCATTGTGTCTTTGAAAGTAACCTACAAGCTATGATTTCAGCAAGCAGAAATCAAGCAACAGCATGACATTTGGATTGATACAGTATTTTCTCAATTCTATGCTAATTTTTGCAACTGCAGTTAGTTCTAATTTACTGTTTGACACACAAAAAAAGTATAACTGTAGGTATTAAATGTGTATAAGTAAGTTATGGAGAAAAATAAAACTGCCTCGGATGAGTGTACGCTAGTCTAGCTAGGTTCCTTTGCTAATCAGCAAGTGAAGCTAGTACAAAGCCTAGCACATTAAAAATTCAAATCAAGCAGCCAATTTTCACACTGTTAAGCACATTTCTTCTTTATTTGTGTTTAATTGTTAGCTTTAGAATCTACACACTGTAGCTATTAGCATTTAGCATACTAAAAAAACAAAACAAAATAACACAAAAGCGTTGAGCCAAGGCGGTATGAGAGACTCGTGCAAGAATATACGTTGTTTTATAAGTCATATTTTTAGTTATTTCTTTATTTTCCGTGGGGATGTCAGTCCATCACAGTACACAGCTATACAACAGCTATACACATTGCATCTAAAATCAGTGAAATGCATGGTAGGCTACCCAGAATGTTTACTTTTCCTAGTGAAGACATCTGACATATTTCTCCAATTGGTGTTATTGAAAAAAACAGCAAAGGTGAACTTTAAGAGTAATGTCTGTTTTTTTAATTCCTATACATAAACGATGGGCAACATAACTCACCTACGTTTGGTGTAAAAATATCCTTTCTGTGTTACTGACGGTATACGTATACGTAAATTTTACGGTGCATGATTGTATGAACTCGTGGACACGACAAACGAGTATATCACACGAGTCCTGTTTGCACCAGGAAAATGAAGATGCTAATTAGAGCCCATTGCTTAAAATGCCAGAGGAAAATGACATTAAGGAGATTACCGGACTGCGTAGAACATGCTTTGCCTTGTGAAACCGTAGGCGCAATGAACTCAGCTGATCTGCGCTTAATTTGATCACGTGGTTCAAAAAAAAAATGCTAATTCTATAGAGAATTTGTGTCATTACACTCATCTAATAATGAAATGACTCAAATGAAATAGTCATCAGCTCAAACAGAGGACTTTTAGCTTTAGATTAACACTTTAAAGGTTCATTTCATTCACCTTTGCAGATAAAAGATACAAAGGTACAAAAGATAGTAGTAAGAGGTACGTTTAAAAGTGCCACACCAGTGACAAGGAAATATAATCTCTTTTTTCCTGAGAGAGAGAGAAAGCCTTTAAGAGAGGAAGCGTTAGTCCTGAACCCTTTACTACACAGTTACGCTTAAATTAGATTGTGTTTTCTTTTTAAATAAAATTTTTACTAAATGATATAAATGTAAAGTAATGTATCGCTGAATATGTTGAAAGCATAATCCTAGAATATGTTTTTAGCTTGTTGATAAATAAACTGAAGTTATTTACTAGGGTAAAGGATTGTGTGTGTGTGTGTGTGTGTGTGTGTGTGTGTGTGTGTGTGTGTGTGTGCTTACACTGTATCACCCTCTATTTACTGTTCCAGCACTGCCTCGATAAATAAAACCAATCCCATAAAAAAGCACATACAATTACAAGTGAATTTACTTGAAAACACGAGTCCTAAAGCTGCACTGCTAGGACAGGAGACGGATAAAAAAAAGCAGTTTCCGAAAGCCCAGACTAACCCCAACAAATTCTTCAAACTGTAAAAGTTCTTGCTTTATCTAACTGTCTCAATGCATTTAAATAGGATGTTTAACTCGTCTGCACCACACTCTGGGCTTTGGCGTGGTCCGATGTAGCTTTAACACTTTTCCCCCCCCCCTCTTAGTTATTGTGTAAGGAAACATTTCCATTTTCCACAGAATTGTATTGTGCAGGCAAAAAAAAAAAAAAGTAAACTGGGTGATACATCTGGTTTAATAGAATAAGTGTTTGTGGGATTTTTAAATAAACTCTGCAGAAGAAAACGGCGCGAGTGTAAAAGTGTGAAACACAGCACATGATCACATGCGTAAAATGTTATAATGCATTCATATTCATGCAGGCATTTATGCAGTGTTATAATTTATAATTTCAGCATGACGGAGACATTATCAAAAAATTAAAACAGTAGAAACATCATTGGTATAGCAAAGTTTTTTGTTTGTTTGTATAAAATATCTCACTTTGCATACAGTGTTCAAATACCACTTATAATGTATTATAACTCGGTTATAGCGTTATATACTCAAATGAAACGTACGGTATACAGAATAATTCACTGTGCATTCTCTGTTCTTCTGGTATTGTGGATGTATCTGTGTCTTATAAACACTCTGTAATGCATTATAACCAAATATTACCTTAATTTAAATATATTATAACATGTTATAATATATTAATGTATTTATAGGTCATTAAATATATGGCCTTCGTAGAAAGTGTTATTAGTGATATGTGTACCACGACTTAGGCAACATTGCATAGTTAGTGTCTATAATTTTCTTATGAACAGATACAGCATGTATTGTGACATTATGAAGTCATGTATTCATGCTTTATTTAAAATAATCAACGATAGGGTGGCGTGATGTGGGAGAGCTACTCTTACCACCACGAAGTTGATTATTTTCCAATGACAGCATGACCTGAAGTGTTTATTCCACTTAATCTTGTTCCTTACAGAAATTTGCAGATGCTATAATTTTTTTTTTATTAATTAAACAATGACATGTCGTAATTACTAGCGAGTTTTAAATACATCTGTGGAACGTCAGAGAAACAAGTTCCGCTTAAGTTATAGCCGTTAGAGACAGTTATTCCCTCACGAGCCTCTCTTTATTTCTCTCTTAAAGTTAATAAAGCAAAAATAAATGCAGCTCGTCATATTAGTATTAGTGAGGAACAGAAAAGCACAAAGTCCTCCATCCTGATTACTGTCCTGTGTAGGAAACCTAAGACTTTTACAAAGTACTGACACTGAAGACTTGTTTCTTAATAAAAGCTTCCTTGCAGTCGTGGCCTAATGGTCTGAGAGTCGGGCTTGTAACCTGAAGGTGAACCTGAAGGTGGTGGGTTCGAGTCTCGGNACTACTGTGTGTGTGCACTTGGATGGGTTAAATGCAGAGCACAAATTCCGAGTATGGCTCACCACACTTGGCTACAAGTCACTTCTATCAGTATTTTTTAAATCCGTTTATGTGGAGCATCCATCATACACGTGCCTGTGTGAGTTGTAACTACAGAAACGATAATATGTTAGAATATGTGCGTGTTCATATAAACCCTATAGATTGAACTGTAAGAGCTGCTGTTACAAAAAATCGTAGAAAATCAACGCCTTCTGACCGATCAGATTTGAGAATTCAACAGCGCTGTCATTCATGTGACCGTATCTACTTACAAGCCATGAATTATCACTTTAAGCTCTGTAGGAAGTGTTAGCTTTGACACCTTTTTTTAATATTTATGATTACCGTTACAGATTAACAGGATGTTTTAATTCATAATCGGGTTATAAAAATTCTAACTCAATCCATATACTGTATTTGCCAAGCACAGGAAAGTGAAGCATGACTTTGAAAGTTCAAATTGTTCTGCCACTATTTGTTATTTTTAAAAGGTGACGTTGTGAATAGTCAGTTTGACCTTCCTGCCCTGCGACTGTACTCAGACTGGACCAATGGGAAGGAAAGTCTTTGTGAACAAACAAACAAGGAACATACAGTAGCTGTTCAGTGATTTACACTAGGCTCAAGGTAATCAGGAAAAATATCTTTTTACTCAAGCACACTTTTATCCGAATGAGTCACAGATCTAGAATAAACCTAGACCGTCAGTCAAGTGGTAGATGAATGTCTCTAATTCATGCACCTACGTGTTCCTGAAGTGCTAAACCAAACATCCTCAAGTGAATGTCGACTCAAGATCTTAATTCCTAACAAAAGCCACATGAAAGCACGATTTCAATCGGAACGTGATGCTGTGCTGTACAGCGCAGTTTAATCAGCACTGTAACTTTTCACCCTGCGAATGCCATTAATTGATCGAGTCAGATGGCCGGCGTTTCTACAGAGCCAAATTGTTATTCATAACCAAATCAGCTGCGCTATATTGAGCCTGAGCAGACCCACCACGCAGAACAATCCAACCTGCAAATCACATTAGAAGCCTCTCGAGAGGACTTAAACACTCTGATTAATATAAATCCTTTGTTCTTATAATAATGGCTCAGATAAATCATCTATGAACAGCTTCTTCTTGCACAAAGCAATGGCCATGAATGGAAAAAAAAACTGGCTGCAGGCTGCTCTGTAATAGGTTTTTATAAGAACTAGTGACCATCATTATGGTGTTCTTATAAAAAAAAAGGCACACAGTGGCTTTGCTTTCATGCTGGAATCTAGCAACACACACACACACACACACACACACACACACACACACACACACACACACACACACACACACACACACACACACTTATTATCATGACCTCAACTAGCATGCTGAAAATAACATGGTTTCAATTGACTTCAATATTGTTTTTTCACCAATAAATTTGATCAATATAGCCCTTAGGACAGCAGACACAGGTTTATGTCAGTTTATGTCAGTTGTCTCATGTAGGTTTATATCAGTTTATGTAGGTTTATGTCAGTTTATGTCAGTTGTCATGAAGGGCGTATGTAACCTTATGAACATCATGCTTAACCCCGTTAAACTTTACTTAAGGTTGTGAAGTACACTATTATGAAATATTCAAATTCTAAAAAACTTAATAAAAAAAAAATACATAAAAAATCTGATTGGTCAGGAGGCGTTGATTCATTTTCTATAACAGCAGCTCAAACTATAGTTCCGGCTGTAACTGTGATTGTTTCCATAGTAAAAATAAACAGATCAAAAGTATGCGCTTTGATTACGGCAGGAGTCTCCAGTGTCAGCCCTTTTTAACAAAGTTATCCAACACAGGAAGTACTTCAGGACGGATCACTTTTCACTTTCTGGTTACTGTAAAAAGATACGACGAAATATGATGCGTTGTTCTTTAATTCGTGATCATTTTAACTGTGGGCGAATTGCTGTGATAGAACACACTGATTGCATCATTGTTGATTATTTTCATACATCAGCATCGGCCCTCTAGTGTGTTATTCCTTACTAATTATATGTAGATTTTTTTATGTAATATGCAATATGCTTAAGCACGGTAACACTGCAAGGCCATGGTTTTAGCACTGTTAGGATGTGCGTCACAGTGCAAGTTTCTCTCATGTGTTCAAAACAGCAAATAATACAAAATGTTGAGCTCGACAGTGCGCTCTCGTTCCATTCACCTAATTATAGTCTGTGAGGTAGCACACACATCCTCTCTGCACTTTCACCAGACAGACAAATGGCAAATCCATCTCCCAGATCCACAGATATTATTCTTTACGTTCCAAACGTATCAGGGCTGCTCATGGCTGCTTTTTCCTCAACGGGTCAATGCAGAATAGTGACGAGATCACGAGCAGTTCCTCTGTGCTGCACAGAAAGGAACTCTGTATACTGATTCTGCTACAGTTGCATTTGGTTTTAAATCGAAAACAACCTAAAGTCTTAGCAAAGAGCTGATATGGTTTCTTTGGATGTGGTTGATACTCCATAGAGGCCGTTTGGCTCTACAGCTTGTCCCTGGAAGTGGCTCTTTACTCTGATACATACATAGTTTCATAAAACTAAAAACAATGTAGAAGCCAGGTGAATACATACCTGTATTTTTCCATATTTTGCCAAAGAAATGTGCTGCAGAAGCTAAAAGAGTAAAAAATAAGCCACTTTTCCACAGAGAAGTGTCATTTTACGAGACTCTTGTCCTTGCCAGAGGTTTTAGTCCATTAATGATTTTTTGCTTACATCCTATTTTCACTGATTGAGGCAAATAAGGAGGAGAATTACTCAGAGGAAATGCTTCAAGCGTTGTAGGAAAACTGTTAACAGGATTACGGATAATCAAACCCTTTGCGAGGAAATTGTATATAATGGAATGACTTCCACGTATTCGACCACGGTGTCAAACGAGAAAGAAAGAAAGAAAATACCTATTTCGTTTGACACCATGGTCGAATACGTGGAAGAATGCATGCATTACTATGCACGTTCATAACAGTTCGAAATGTTTCGCACAAAACTCCTACGGCACATTTATCATGCTGCATTTGGAATAGAAACATTGAGGGAGTATTTGCACACCGATATTGCATATGATCCCACAACCTGAGAGTCAAACCTAATGAAGTGTGACAAGTGTGCGGAAAGTTACACAGTGGCCGATATCACAGGAGAAACCATGTGAATAATAATCTTCTCCGGCTGAACCTGTTATAAAAAATGCAACAGGATAGCAAACCTGATGGAATGCCTTAACTATTTCCAATTTCATAACTCTACTGGCTGTTGGATGGACATTGGCTGAGAAAATACATGGTGAATCAGATTAAAAAAAATAAAATTTTGGTAGGCTTTTGGCAGGAATCTGAGGTTACAGTGTGTATAGGTTCACCGTAACTTTACATTTGAAGATTGGAAAAATGTTGTTTGTTCTTTCTCTTGTTGAGCCTGTGGCCACTGCCAACTCAGTGAACTTCCTGTTCTTGGCATACATGAATGCAACCCAATGATGGCTCCATGGTTTACATTCTGAGATGCTTTTCTGCTTACTATGGTTGTAAAGAGTGGTCATTTGAGTTACCTTTGAGTTGCCTTCCTGTCAGCTCGAACCAGTTTGGCCATTCTCCCCAGACCTCTCTCGTCAACAAGACATTTTTCCACCCGCTGCTCACTGGATGTTTTCTGTTTTTCACACCATTCTATGTAAACACTAGCTATAAATGCTGCATGAATGTATGTATTGTGGTACTACCACATAATCGTGTGAGCGTGAGAGAGGAAAAGGTATGTTATAATGGAGTTTATTTGTAGCCACAGAGTGCCAAATAAAGGCACATTTCTATGTAGTGTTATGTGAAGGCATGTGTGTTTAGTTTTAATGAAAGCGATGGTAATAGAAGCTTCTCCTCAGTGACTCTTATCGAAACTCTACCTCACCACATATATCCAGCAGGAATGAAAGCAGGCTCCGCTGCTTCCTGTCAATGATGCACAATCACAGGAGTGCAGAGCAGCTATAATCTCGCAGTGTGGCTTCAACCGTTCTCCCGTTGCTCAGATTACTCTATTTTCCCAGATTGAAATTGAAGCTTCTCAATCCTCCAGGTCCCACATTAATCCGAAAGCGGAAAATGCCAAGTCATGCGAGTCGGTCACGCTTCAGCGCTTTCTCTTATTGCCACTCAGAAACAAATAAACAAGGAACACCACTTCCTCCGGCAGTGTGGCCGTGTATTTTTTTTCTTTTCTTCTATCTTTTTAAGACGATATTTAAAAGTTTCTGTCCAAGGTAAATATCTCAATCAATCAGGTGATTTTGTTTTAAACAAATTGGTGTTAATGCCTACCTGAAGCAGGACATGGACACTAAAATTAGCTCCCGAGTAGCTAAGTTACACTAATTATAGCTGATTTTCAGAATTTGAATAAAGAAAAATTTGGACTGAAAAGATTTCTTTTTTTATTTCTGAATCATGAACAATGCAAATGTGCATTTTTGACTGTATAAAACTAAATATATCAAAAACTTGTTATGAACAGAGTTTTAATATTGTAAACAAAATGTACTACAGTTTCACCATATCATAAAAATAAATACATAAAGAGACGTATAAATTCTGAGTAATAAGTCTCTGACCCAGGGAAAATGATCAATTGGAACATAATGAGCTCCATAGTAGCATCTGAGGCATCATTTTAATCAGAAATAGAGCTCCAAAGTTGGCTAAATTGCCGAATTCCATGGCCTTGTTCTTGGGCACAGTAGATCGCATCGGCACAGGGCTGGTGTTGTTTCAAAGCTTCTGCAGAGCTATTTTAACTGGTATAGCATGGTTGTGTAACCGTGTAACGTATAATCTGTGCCAGTCCTTACGATCTGGAGCTATCGGTTAGTGTGCTCTCTACATATTTTATGATCTGCACAGATTGGGACCTCTGGTGTTCAAACAGTGCAATTTGCATTGGATGCATAAATAATAGCATGCTGGTTTCCACTATGTGAATCGCACATTCCCATCATGCACATTGTGAAAATTCTGCCACAAAGTATCATTACACCACTAATATTTTTATGTGCTGTTCGTGTTTTTTGTTTTGTTTGTTTGTTTGTTTTTTAAAGGGATCCTGAACTGTAAAAAGTTTGAAGACTCCTGCTATATAAACATTTATAACTACTGTGTTTGATTTTAATTAATTTTTGGCATGGTCTCTCTGGACATAATTATAAATTTCTGCCAAACCCCAGCATGACTATCACTATGGCAAATGAAAGTGAAGTGTAGCCAAGTATGGTTACCCATACTCAGAATCTCTGCTCTGCATTTAACCCATCCAAGTGCACACACACAGTAGTGAACACACACACCCAGAGCAGTGGGCAAGCTTTTTTGCTGCAGCAGCCATTCATTCAGAGCGTTGGTCATTCACTTCCCCCACCTACCCCTGCCAGACTCGAGACTTGAACCCATGACCTTCAGATTCACCTTCGGGTTACAAGTCCGACTCTCTCTTTTTATTATTATTAGTACTATCACCCTTGCTGATCCTGGATTAGTCTATCAATATACACTTGCATTTAAAGATTCTCTTGCATCCTTAATTTTCTAATTTGAAACCTAATTACTAAGATCCATGCTGATAGTGACAATCAACCTGTCAGTCAGATACATAGTCAAATGTGGTCTGCATGATAGATTATTATATTTCATAGACAGGTTGTTTATGACAGTATCATCCATCTTTATCCTGTCCTAATTAAAACTCATCAACAGCAAAGGAAGGAACACAGTTAATTTTAAGATGTATATAAATTTACATGACACGATTTTTATTTTCATTTATTGGATGAATTATAGAATATGGTTGTTTTTGTACCCTTGCTTTTATATCCCTGCTATTCTGCAAGCAGCATATTATCAGGCACAGTGTCCTACAGCTTCGGGCTTTAAATGTGATGTGCCATCTGCAGTCTTCCATTAGTTACAATTTAGAATGTGTGACAAATGCCGGGCCCATTAGTACAGTGGAGGAAATGAGAATTACCTTAAAGAAAAAAAAATCACATTAATTTTACCTGTAATTATATGAGGAATATGTGATTATGTGAAAAAAATAATTTTTTAAAAGAGCATTTCAACATGTAATGCAATGAAATCACACGTTTACACAAGTAAACACACCATGTGGATAATATGTGAAAATCCCAAATACACTACGAGTGAAGAATTAATATGTAATATGTAAGTTTAAATGAACTGTGCATAAGAAAATTATATGAAAATGATTCATGTGTAAAAAAAAAAAGTGACGTGTAAATATAAATGTTGCATGTGTGAAAAAATCATATTTTAAAAAAGAATTGTGTAAAAAAATTGCAGGTGAAAATGTAATTAATTATGTGTTTAAAAAAAGCAGTAAACAAATCATGTGCAAAAAAAAAAAATCACTATCATTTTGACACTGGAATGGGCATCTAACTGCACATCCCAGAATTCAGCATGGCCTACAAATATGGCTGCTGAGGACTACAACACCCAAACACTCTCAAGTTCACACTCACCTGACTACTAAACACACACACCTGGACTCAATCATAGTCACAGCCACACTCACAGTATTTAAGGACTTTCTGTACACACATGCGTTGTGAAGTATGTGCACCAACTGCCTGTTGGTGGGTAAAGTTCTGGGTGGGGTACAGCTGTCTGGAACTAAGGAGGAAACACACAGCCTTTTACGACTGCTTCCTGCAGCTTTTTCAGCGAGTGTTTGACCATTCGCTTGAGGGCAAAGAGACTGGTGAGCGGGGCATTTCCCTTAAACAAGGCAACCAGTGCGCAGCTGAGTATGCTCTCCGCTTCCGCATGCTGGCGACTGGTAGTGGGTGGAATGAGCCAGCCCTCAAAGCCATCTATCATCAAGGCCTGAAAGCAGATCTGCTTACCGAACTGGCTTGTCATGACGACCAGATAACCCTTGACACATTGATCAACATGGCCATCTGACTAGATGCGCTGATCAAGAACTGCTGAGCTGTGAGTGCAATTGTCACTCTGACTTCTGAAATCCAGGCACCATAGCCCACAGAACTCAAGCAGATGAGACTTGATGATGTGGTAACGCCAAAGGTATCAGAGAGAGAAGTTATGTTTTTACTGAGCCAGTAAAAGTAAGTACGGTGTCTCTCTCAGCACGCCACCAAGGGTCCACAGTACTCTATACTACTGAGCGAGCAGTCTCCAAGTCTCACTCTAGCATGGTGAGTCCTATCAATTTCGTCTCTCACCACAACCTTGTAAATCCTGTTCAGATTGCACACTCAGGAAACCTCTATTCTATTTTAGCACTGATTAACTCTCATCAATGATTTCTCATCAATGGTGCTCTAGCCATTGCACTACCTACTGATGGGGGGTCAGTAACCCAAGGCACTGAACCCCTCACTCTTCATATCATCACTCTACACCAGGAACACATCTCTCTTCTGGTCACCGTAACAACTAAGTTACCGGTGGTGCTGGGGTTTCCATGGATGCAAACCCCTCAGATCTCATGAAAGGAATGTGAAAGCACATGCTGGTCCACACATTGTCATGCTAATTGCCTCAGCACACCCTAGTTCCGGTGGCCTCCACTTCCATTGAAAGCCCAGAAACCACTGTCTAAAATAACATCCCTTCAGAGTACCAGGAATACAGTGAGGTGTTTAGCAAGGCCAAGGCCAGTGGTCTCCCACCTCATCACCCCTATGACTGTGTGATTGACTTGGCTGGAGCTAGGACCCCTCACAACCGTGTTTACCCCCTTTCTACCAAAAAGACACAAGCTATGGGGAATTTGTCGGAAGGCCCTTAAACAGGGGTACATATGTCCATCTGCCTCACCAGCTTCCGCTGGATTTTTCTTTGTGGAAGAAAAGGAGGTGGCCTATGGTACTGCACTGACTATCATGGGCTGAACCAAGTCACTGTCAAATATCGTTATCCCTGCCCCTGGTCCCAGCTGCCCTAGATTGCAATTACGTCAGGCAAAGATCTTTACCAAATTTGACTTATGAAGTGCACACAATCTGGTATCTGGAAGCGAGACCAGTGGACTCAAGTACAGACTATGTACTCTGAATACAGACTATGAGTACTGTGTCATGCCATGTGGGCTATCTTCGGCACCAGCAGTGTTCCACTGTCTAATCAACAAGGTGCTGCAGCGGATGTTGGGGAAGTATGTGATCGCCTATATCAACAACATTCTGATCTACTCCCCCAATGAATCCACTCACATCCAGTATGTCAAGAGAGTACGTTTGCAGTTAGTCAGCTACGTAAAAGGTGAAAAAAGTGAATTCCATGTGCATGAGGTCGCCCTTCTAGGCTACATCATAGGACCAGAGGGGGTGCTTATGGACCTACCACTGTCAAGGAGCAACAACTTTTCCTGGGATTCGCCAATTTCTATTGGTATTTCATACTGGGTTTCAGCAGCATCGTGTCCTCACTGACCACCCTGCTAAAGTAGGGGACCAGGAAGCTGCAATGGGACTCTTCAGCAGACCAAGCGTTCGAGAACCTCAAGAAGTCTTTCACCACTGAACCCATCCTGAAACCATGTAATCCACAAAACAGAAAGTCACAAGGAAAAAAAAGGTTGATTCAGCTCTCAAACTATATTCTAAAAGAGCGATTTAATTTGGAGGTCGACCAAATTGCTTCATCTTCCCTGCAATTTGCAATTTGTTGCCAGATTATTTAAAGCTGGAACAAAAATGAATAACCAACCTCCTGTGACATAATTTACTGTCACTTCATTCCACCTACATCATATAATTTCAGTATAGTGACAGTGAATAATGTCTGTTATTATGACTGATTCATGGCTTGACATGGACATGATGGATTTGTGACGTGACTCGTCTCGGAGACTTCAAAAGTTGAAATTAGGACAGCCAACAATACTGTTTTCATAACGCAGCTAAAGGCCCCAAAAAGCAATTTTAAAAAATCCGGTATCCTTTGGGGGGGATGTAACTAAAATAGCAGATTTTTATTTTTTTGATGATGATATTATGATGATGACGATATTAAAGAGCTAAACAACCTTGCTTGTATGAATGCAAATGAATTGACACCATGAGACTTGTTGGCTTGTTAATTCTTTAAAACAATTTGGCTCATGTGAAATCCTGTGAATTTAAAATAAGGAACCTGGGGCTGAATTTCCTAAAATCACAACAGCATTGTAATTATTGTTATACAGTAAGATCATTGTTAAGCTCATTGTTAAGATCACTGTAAGATCAGCGTTAAACGGTAGAGTGAGCATCACACCACACACTCTTTCTGTCCCAGGTAAGATGCTTTTATCTTAGTGAAGGGTTTTGGGAAACTAGGTCCACAAACTGGTTACAAATGATGCAATTTTCTATGTGTGATTTCCTGCTTTAGTACGTTGAAATAGTATTTTAACAGCACATACATCCCCTTACCCTTGTAATATATGTTTTCATGACAGAATTCCCTTTTGACTGACAGCCAACAGATCCTTGTAGGCCAGCATACAAGCGCAAAATGAGATCGCAGCTGTCGTGCTGTTCTGTGGCCGAGCTGTTTTCACTGCTATATCTGTCATCATGCCTACCTGACATATATATATATACAGTACATGATTCAACTGGCCAATTTGAGTAGTGCTCATATTCCCCTGATGTTTCATCATTTTAGCTTCATATGTATATATATATATACATATTTCCTTGCTTTTTTAAAAGACTGAAGTAAAAAAAAAATAGCAATAATTTGAGCTCATTTGTGTCAACATATTGTAGGGTTGTCGTTTCCCCAAACATTGCTTCTATCCCCCCCCCCCTTTTTTTTTTTTCATGGGTCTTTAAGGTAAATTATGTTTGACAAGGAATACATCAGCCAGTTGTATCAGTTGAATCAGTTGAATATACATTTGCTTGTAAGTCAGAGTGTAAAACCTGCACAGATGTTAAGAGTAGAGCTAGCACTATGCCAAATTTTAGTCACACCAGACGTAGACACATAGTTTGATAGAGTTGTTAAGTTGTAAGGCGCACAACTGATGTTTCCACTTTGCTGCTGCAGCTAAATGCTTTCACAATACACATAATTAGAAATTCATGGACATGGTGAAGTTGGGTATTATGAGGTTGAGAATGATGTGAATGATGTTAATGTTACACTCCAACCTGTAGCACCCTGTCCTGTAACAATCCATCCTGTATCACTTTCTCCAACCTGTAACAGTCCAGTCTGTAACATTCAATCATGTAACACTTACTCTATCCTGTAACGCTTAATCCAACCTGTAACACTCCAGTCTGTAACATTCCATCATGTAACACTTACTCTATCCTGTAACGCTTAATCCAACCTGTAACACTCCAGTCTGTAATACTTACTCCAACTTGTAACACTTTCTCCAACCTGTAACACTCTAATCCATAACACTCCATCCTGAAACACTTACTCCAATCCATAACACTACAACCTGTAACACTCCAGTCTGTAACATTCCATCCTGTAACACTTACTCTAACCTGTAACTCCCCATCCTGTAACACCTACTCCAACCTGTAACACTTCATCCTGTAACACTTATTCCAATCCATAGCACTTCTTCCTGTGTCACTTACTCCAACCTGTAACACTACATCCTGGTACACCTTTTAGTAACACCTACTCCAACCTCTGATACTCTATCCTGTAACGCTTCATCATGTGACACCTTTTAGTAATACCTACTACAACCTGCAACACTCTAATCTGTACAAATTACTCCACCCTGTAACATTCCATCCTGTAAAACATCTCGGTAACACTTACTCCAACCTGTAACACTCCAACCTGTAACACTTACACTAACCTGTAACACCTACTCCAACCTGTAACACTTCATCCTGTAACACTTATTCCAATGCATAACACTTCTTCCTGTGTTACTTACTCCAACCTGTAACACTTCATCCTGTAACACTTATTCCAATCCATAACACGTCTTTCTGTGTCACTTGCTCCAACCTGTAACACTACATCCTGGTACACCTTTTAGTAATACCTACTCCAACACTCTAATCTGTACAACTTACTCCACCCTGTAACATTCCATCCTGTAAAACATCTCGGTAACACTTACTCCAACCTGTAACACTCCAACCTGTAACACTTACACTAAGCCATAACAGTCCAACCCGTAACACCCAAATCCATAACAATCCAACTTGTAGCACTTACTCCAAGATGTAATACATCCTTCATTCTGTAACACTGCTGTACAAAGATCAGTCTAGATTGTGGTTCGACTCTGACTGCGATTGTAGGCCACAAGACTCACAAAATTCCCACTTGGATAAAAATATAAACATAAAATGAATAAATCAGGGGTCCCAACTTTAACACATTAGATGAATTGAACCACTTTATTCCAACCTTAGCAGTAAAACCATCACCTGATTGGGTAAATGCAACATGGCTGCTACACTAATTTGTATACCTGTAGAACTTTGCTCAACTTTCCCACTCAACAGCTAGCTGAATAGCAAGCGGTGCAGCAAACTTGTCAGTGGACATGTAACAAAAGCCAACATGATCGAGTGAATCCCTAATTGGACATGAAATTTGGACCATGAGTGGACCACAGCTGGAAACATTCAGATAGACATTGCACATAATACACAATAGGTCTAAGTCTTGATTTAATTTAACACTACATTGGTGGCAACTGTTACGTTTTAGACTGTTACATGTTCACATTAGGCCATGTTAAAGCCTTGACTGGTGCACCTGTCTGCTGGGCCTTAAAGTCTGAGAAAGACCAAGACAGAGAAATACTATGTAGACAACGTAAAAAAAAAAGCTTTTAAACATTGGTGCAAAAAAAAAAGAAGATTTTCACTACTTTCTGAATACTGTTCGAGAAACACAGCCATATCCTGCAGATATTGATTTTTTTTCTTGGTCAACTTGATGGTCATCTGATCTGAGCAGAGCTGGGGTCATATTAGAGGTTACTGGTGGAGGAGTCTTCTAAAAATGAGCTGATCTGAATGTCAGTGCCAAAATCTGAGGTCAGATTAAACCAACCTGGTGTGGGAAGTGCTCATTAAGCCTTGTGGACGCGGCATGATTCCTCAAAATCCTGCGTTGCATATGTTTATTGCTAGAAATTATTTTCTCTCCATTTATGCAAAGCACAAATTAAATGATTTGGCACTGGCAAAGGAAACAAATATCTCATTTCCATTCTCTTTAGTTATATTTAGTCTCACTGTTGTAAGAAAAGTTATTTTGGAAAACGCAAACAAGTAACATTTCAATCTGGAACACTTACTCCAACCCGAGGCTGCAAGGCAGACGCCAAAGCCAGCTGCACAACAGCTCACCAGAAACGAGAAGCCATGAGCCACCAGGCCGCGTCTGATGGCTGTCTGTGACATAGTTCCTTTTTTAAATGTTTGCCAGGAGATTCTCCTCTGAGATAGCATTAAAATCTTAATTATTTTTTTTTAATCATCATTAATTTCTGTGCTTTCCTTTTCATCTGTTGTGTTTTTCCTTTTTTCTTTTTGCCACTTCTTAATTTTTTAAAAGAATGCATTTTTTAAAGACAGCAAATTAAACCAAATGAGCATGCAGCGTTAAATGGATCCAGCTATATACAACACTCTCGTCAAACCGGCAGAGGAGGAGGGCTCGCAGTTATTTATAATGA
>CM074964.1:15680336-15691470 GCA_037577455.1 Pangasius macronema | reverse complement strand
TGAACTGGGAGACTGTGTCTGAGCCCCGAACACTGTCAGGAAGGCTATTCCAGAGTTTAGGAGCTAAATACAAAAACCCCCTTTTGTAGACTTTGATATTCTGGGAAGTACCAGAAGTCTGGAGCTTTGAGATCTTAAGGCGCGAGGTGGCTTGTGATGTGTGAGGAGACTGGCTAGATATGTGGGAGCTAAACCATTTAGAGCCTTATACGTAAGTAGTTCTAGTTTATAATCAATTCTAAGCTTAACAGGTAGCCAGTGCAGGGATGATAATATCAGGGTTATGTGATCATTAAGTGAAGTTAAGTTTGCCCTGAGTGAAAAGTAGAATCTTGATCATATTTACATGAATTTCACAGTTTCTACTTTTCACTCAGTGCAGACTTCATTTGCCAGTGTTCACTCGAGCTGGCATGACCTCCACAAGTTCAGCAGAAGAGCTCATGAGGAAAATCTGATCTTTTGTGCAAAGCAGTTAACATGATCAATATCACAAATTTGCTTACATTTAAGTAGAAACCTAGAAATAGTGCAGAATATAGAATATTAAATATTCAAGATATTGAACATTTACTTTCTTTGTTTTAAATATTTCAAAGTTCTAAAACCTTCTGTTTATTTCCAATTTTAAATGAAAAAAAAAAACACATTTCCAATGTAGTCTCAGATTTTGGAACCCATTGTATATTAACTTTTACTTCTATGCTCATAATTGTCTAACATTTGAATCCCATTTAAATCTCTAAAACTGCATAGAATTCATTTGATTAAAAAGCCGAACTAAGAAATATGTTTCCGTGACCTCTTTATTGGATGATTGTAACGTGTTGCTGGCTGGCTGCCCTGCTGTCTCTTTGAGTAAGATTCAGCTTGTTCAGCTTGTGTCCTTACTAGAAAGAGAAAGTCAGAGTACATGACGCAAGGCTTATTACCTTTTCCTTACAGTGTTATTCAATTTCCACGGCGTTGTCAAGTGTGTTCACGCTGAGCGATGTAAACACATACAGTATGCTAAAAGGACCGGGACATAGAATAGGCTTGACAAACACTTTTCACACCAATCTATCCCATCATGCACCTTGAAATAAAAGGGGTGGGGCTTGCAGGAGGTCCCCAATATACACAACATGGCAATCCATGACATGAGTTGAGAGTTCATCTGCAGAGTTTGTGTCCATCTCAGAACTGAAGACTGTTGATTTAACATTTATGGATGGAGTCTCTGGTTTCAGTGCTTCATAGCATGTCAAGCACGTGTCTCAAACTTTCCACATTCTCAGTAAAATTACTGCTTTTCTTTTATATAGATAGATAGAGAGAAAGAGAAGTTAGTGAGGGAATGACTGTTTATAGCTGTTATAACCTAAATGGCAATACGATCTTGTCTCATGGACAATACACAACATTGGATATAACTATAAACTGGAAAAAATATATATTACTAGTAAATTGCTGTGGTATAAGAGGAATAAAACACTTTGGGATGTGCTGTTATACAGGAAAGTAATCACATTTAGGGTGGGGACAGTAACTAGTGCTTCATCACACCATCTTGTCATTAATTATTTCCCTTTAAGAGCATGCTACGTTGTGTGTGAAGGTGTGTATTAGGTTCTATGTACTAATGTAAATAGGACAAGAATTAAGACACTTGTTACTTGTTAAAGCTCATCATAGAAGTCTTCTTAGAGCAAAGCATTGTTTTTTTTAACTAATTGGTCATTTTTGCTGCCTACTAAGTATCAGATTAATGCATGCTGTTTGGAAGAAAGGTGGCAAATGAAGATTTTATGTTGCTGTTTTGTTACGCCAAATTATTTTTTTTATGTACTGATTATAAGCATATAAACACCTGCAATGATTATACTGTAGACCTTGTGTACAAAGTACTCCTTCAGATCTCCAATTTTACAACATGGAAGACCTGTCAGAACCCGCACATCTGCACAGATGCTTAACTGACTGAAGCCGAGACTGCTTACTTTTGGACTTAATGCACTTTGTTGTTGTATATGAATTTTTAAATCTAATGCACACAACTGGTATTGTGAAACTATTCCAGAAACTACCACACTAACATAACCGGATTCATCAGGAGCATGCACGTCTTTCGTCTCTGCCTGGAATTTCGTGTCGATTCATAAACTAATTGCCATGTAATTGAACACGACGATTTGTTGCTAGAAAGCACAATAGAAGCTTTGTAATCTAACCAAGACACCTCCGATCAACACTGACAACAGATGGCTTGCTGTTCAAGAAATGGCACCATTAATACAATAATCCACTCAGTTATTGCAACTCCAGTGCCTCTATATTAGGGCCTTGTTTCCTTTAAAAAGATGAAAGGAACCATGTGATTAGGCATGAGGAAAATCTGACCTTACGCATGGTCAATATCATGTAACACGGTCAAATCTAACATTTAAATAGGGACGTATAAATAGTGCAGAATCTTGAATATGGCTGAAAAAAGAAAAGCAAGCAGCTATTTGAAGTAAATCTGAGTTTATTCAGTGTGAAGACAGATGTGACAATTTCATTTAAGCTAACATTTATATGAAATAAACCATGCGAGAGGAAATAATGTTCGATGCGACACAATGACTGAATGTCTCAACAGCGGGGAGCAATTTGCAGAATGTAATTCCAACACAATTGCTTTTTTTTTTTAAATCACAACCAACACAAATTGGGAGATTTTGATTTCCCTAGTGTATGAGCTAATATTTGCTGAATTGTGTAGTACATTTGTGTTACTATTGGCCAAGTGGATATTGAGCATGAACATAGATTTGGGTTCTGGAGGTTTGCAAGTAACAGGTCCTTATGTCATTGTTGATACCTTTGGTCTAGCATTATTTAGAAAAGAGATCTAAGAACGTAGTCCAAAAAACCAAACATAGAGGTACGTTGTATCCATGAAATGATTTGAAACACAAATCAATACTACAGTAATGAACAGAGAAACAGCACTAAAGGTCAAGGTGATGCATACAGCCATTGCTGTGACACTTTTTTGGTCACGCCATGTTACTTTGCTCTCTGGCTGAAATGCCACCAAACCACATGGTACAGTACGTCATATCTCCGTCCTCCTTTTCTCTTCACTCTTACTAAGCAATTACTTGACATCTCTTTCTAAGATGTACATAGTCTTAAATGTCCTGCTTACAGCCCCAAGCAAGTGTTTACATGCTCATTTTGCACTATGTTTTGAGAGGAAAAACAGCATATGGCAATTTGCATTCATTTCGTTGCTTCTGTCACTTAGCAATTGATTTACAGCTTGAAAACCATTCGAGGGAAATGCTGAGAACTGTATTTTAAAACCCTAATAGGCTCATTGTGACGGACTGAGACCACCCCTAACTTACGCTATTATAATAATGTCATCATTGCTACTAAAATACTTATTGAAGGCTGGAAATCGTTATATAATTGCCTGCCAATTGAGACTTTCAAATACATGGACCGTTTCAAAGATTTGCTGCTGGGAATGAAAGCAGAACTGAAGGGAAATAGCCACAGCTTAAAAAAAAAAAAAAAAAAGGTTAAAGAAAGCTCAAGCTCATGATGTGCCCTTTTGGGCAGTAGAGAACAATCATCTATAGTCCTTTCTGAGAAGCAGTAGTGATGGGAGATTGGTACATTTTAAGCAGTGCTTTTAAATTTTTGTAGTGTGTTGTGCATATATATAATGTTTTGCAGTATGTTGTAAAGGTTAGTAAAATGTTGGAAGGTTTTGTAGTGTGTTGTAAACTTTTGTTATGTTTTGTAAAATTATAAAGATTTATAGTATTTTTTTTAATTTTGTACTGTGTTGTAAAGTTTTGTTATGTTCTGTAAAGTTATAAAGATTTATAGTATGTTTTTAGGTTTTGTACTGTGTTGTAAACTTTTGTTATGTTTTGTAAAGTTATAAAGTTTTATAGTATGTTTTTAAGTTTTGTAGTGCATTGTAAAGTTTTGTTATGTTTTGTAAAGTTATAAAGTTTTATAGTATGTTTTTAAGTTTTGTAGTGCATTGTAAAGTTTTGTTATGTTTTGTAAAGTTATAAAGATTTATAGTATGTTTTTAGGTTTTGTACTGTGTTGTAAAGTTTTGTTATGTTTTGTAACGTTATAAAGATTTATAGTATGTTTTTAGGTTTTGTACTGTGTTGTAAAGTTTTGTTATGTTTTGTAACGTTATAAAGATTTATAGTATGTTTTTGTACTGTGTTGTAAAGTTTTGTTATGTTTTGTGACGTTATAAAGATTTATAGTATGTTTTTAGGTTTTGTAGTGCATTGTAAAGTTTTGTTATGTTTTGTAAAGTTATAAAGTTTTATAGTATGTTTTTAAGTTGTAGTGCATTGTAAAGTTTTGTTATGTTTTGTAAAGTTATAAAGATTTTTAGTATGTTTTTAAGTTTTATAGTGTGTTGTAAAGTTTTGTAGTGTGTGGTAAAGTTATAATGTTTTGTAGCATGCTGTAAAGTTTTGCAGTATGTTGTAAAGGTTTGTGGTGTTGTAAAGTTGTAAAGTTTTCTAGTATGTTTAAAGTTTTTTTAGTATATTGTAAAGTTTTTCAGTATGTTGTAAAATTAAAAGCTGTAACACAACAACCAGGTGAGGGAACGACTGTTTATAGCTGCTGTAATGCTGACTAATGATCAAGAAGTAACTTGTTTTGTGGATGTTCCACAATGTTAAACATAATTGGATACAAATGTGTGAGGTTGTTCTTTAATTAATAAAAAAATGTAATATAAGAAATAAAACATTTGCCGTTATTGAAAAATAATCAACTTCAGGATGGTCACAGTAACTCCACATCACACTGAGAGCATCGCACTACCTTGTCATTGGTAATTTTTCTTTTTTTTTTTCCAGAACGTCCACTTATCTTGTAGCTACATATTGATTAGCTGAAAAGTGGAAGCAGAATTGGCAATTTATAAAGCTACATTTCTATGAGAGAGAATAAAACCACCAAATCAAAAACAAAGCACAATCTGACAGCATGAATAAAAATAAATAAATAAATAAATAAATAAGAAGAGAAGTTTCTAATTCTCAGGTAACTCTTACTTTTTACTAATTACACCACCCATGGGCACACGTCTTCCTTCTGCGTCTCAAAGGATGCACATCTTCCAGCTATGGCTCTTATACGCTTATGCCAGAATCCGTCTCCGTGATGCTAGGCATGTAATTACTGACACTACTCATCCAGCAATAATGTGCTCTGTCTGAGATCAGGATTTAATTGATGATAATGTCAAGACTACCGTGAGATGCTGCATCTGCTACAGGATGGCTGTGCATTCAAGGGATAAAGAGAAATGAAGCGTTGTAACAAACGGCTGAAATGAAATGACATCTTAGAAGACTACGCTTCATTAGATCACCTAGTGGTGGACGGTACAACAGAGGAAGCTGGTCAGGCGGTAGCAAGGCTCCAATATCATTTCATCTCATGGTCATGCTTGGAAATATCACTTACACTGAAGCCGATGAGAGCGGATATTGATACAGATGTCACGTGATGACACACATCAGTTTCCGCTACAGGTACAGGGAACAGGATGTGATGTCATGGTCCACTTGGTGGAAGATTAATCAGAGTACCGTATGTAGGTGCGTAAGCTTATACTGATGTATAACTAAAGTTTTTATATTTAACACCAGTTTTTATGCCACGTTGCCAACGTGATATACACGTGAAATGTCCATGTGGTTTTTGAGATTTTTCATTCTGTTCATGTAGAGAATGTGTTGCTTTTTTCATGTTTTTTTTACACAATTCATTTCTTTTCACATATGATTTGTTCAAAACGATTCATATGCGATTTCTTCATGATTCATTCCTTTTCACATTACACGTTTACGCTTTAACGTGTGATTTTTACACATGATTTCTGTGATTTTGCACCCTATTCACACTATTGCTTTCAATTCCTTCATGGATGTGATTTTACATGTGATTTTTACACATGATTCAGTTGTATTCATGTGATTTTTTAAGGCATGATTCATATTCACATGTGATTCCTACATGATTCGTTTTGTGCATGATGTACGTGATATTTTTCTACACGTGATTCATGTGATTTTGCACAAGTGATTCATTTTCCAATGTTATATTTCCACGATTTCTTTATTCCAACTTGTGATTTTTCATATGTTCCATCTTTTAGATGAGTTCAGATGACTTCATGTGATTTTTAGACATGATGATTTATTTATTATTTCACACGTGATTTGTACACTTGGTTTATTTACTGTACGTTCAGATGTGATTTCCACACGATTCATTCTGCGTATGTGATTTTTTTTACACGTTTTACACACGTTTACATTTACATTTTTTACATTATGTTTACATTTACATTTTCTCGTGAATGCTACATTATTTATTTTCACTTTTTTTTATTCAATTCGCGTGATTTTGTTTTTTATCGATGATTCATTAATTTGCAAACGTTACTTTTTTCATGTGTGATGTGATTTTCTCATATGAATACTCTGTTAACGTGATCACATTATTTACACGTGACGTGTTTTACTTGTTGCTCACGTGAAATTTAAGGGTATAACATGCCGAAATGCACCTTCGCATGTTTTTGTGAAATGTATGTGATTTTTTTTCCCAAGGGTATTCTTAATTGTTCTCAGGAATTAAGAACAGAAGAGGGAGAAGACTTCCTATACACAGGTACTTAAGTATTTTTCTCTTTAATTGTAGAGTATGATGGGCTAAGTGCTTTTCATTTTGTCACATTTATTACCTGGCACTTGCTAAATATGAACTAGCTGATTCAAGATGAACAAAAGCGACATTGAATGCAAATCGTAGCGATTTCCATGCACAATTAATTTAAATAACAAGTCCAACATGACAAGAGAACAATGCAATAGCAAAATGAATAAGACGTAAATTGAAAATTTATCAAAATTGATTCAAATGAGCTTTCCATAAAACACGTCCATACAAGAAGTCAGTTGATAATTAGAATCTGCAACACATCAATATTTAAGATGAATACTTTTTAAATGTATGCTCATACACATTATTTAACCATGTTGTGCTGTGTATGCAAATGTGTAAGCAACACTTTACATAAAACTCAAGGTCGATGCTGAAATGAGGTTGCTGGAATACAAACAAATTTCTCTTGTGTACCCTTTTTGTACTTCTCTAGACTCCAAGGTTTGCACACCGACCTTGTAGATTAGGCCAAGAATTACAGTTAATCATCAATTCATTAAAAAAAGAGGGAATCTGGGAGAGCTCTTCTTAGGTCATGGATAAAAAAGATTGGACATACCTGAGGGATGTTAGACAAGGAGAAGTAGAAGAACAAACACATCCCATAATGCTGCATCAGGGGACGTCATTTTATCCCCACCTCATCAGTGGTCCACGGGTATGACCCAGTTTCATACTGGTTTGTCCTTCACTGTATTTCAAGGTAGAAGTGAAAGCAGCAACATTTTCTATGAAGCCCATACGTATAACGACCTGCGAATGCATTCATAACATGTTATAATGCAGTGAGACAACGTAAACATTCTTGTACCTATTTAAAAAGGTATTACAGGTTATAGCCATGTTTATAATAATGCATTTATAAATGAACAGATTGTATTTATAAGTGGTGTTTATAACAATCGCCAATACCAAAGTGAGTGGAATCTACTGAGTGTAGATTGCATATTGTTAGCTTATAGGCTTATTAGCTTTATAGCTTATAAGTTGTATTTATCAGCTCTAAGTAAATTGGCACATTTGTGTGTATGTGCCATTGTTGCATCTTTCCAAATCATGACTAAGGGATGACAGGGATTATTACTGGAAACCGGATGTGCCAGAGTTCAATTTCAAGCGTCATAGTAGAATGTAAGTGAATGCTTACATTGGATATTTCAGTAGTCCATTTTAGAGTATGGTTGGTGAATAAAGAAAAATTAGATAACTGCAAAGAGTTTTTTTTGTTTTAATAAGATGTTAGAATCCATTGCATCAGCCTTAGACAACAAAAATACACCCCAATCAGCCATAACATTAAACCCACTGACAGATGATGTGAATAACATAGATTGTCTTGTAACAATGGCACCTGTCAAGTGGTTGGATATACTAGGCATTAATTGAACAGTCAGTTCTTGAAATTGATGTGTTGGAAGCAGGAAAAATGGGCAAGCATAAGGATCTGAGTGACTTTGACAAGGGCCAAATTGTGACGGCTAGATGACTGGGTCAGAGCATGTCCAAAACATCAGGTCTTGTGGTGGTGTGTTCCCAGCATGCAGTGGTTAGTACCTACCAAAAGTGGTCCAAAGAAGGTCAACCGGTGGACCAGCGACAGGGCCATGGGTGCTCAAAGCTCACTGATGTGTGGGGAGTGAAGGCTAACCCGTCTGGTCCTATTCCAGAGAAGAGCTACTCTAGCAGAAATTGCTGAAAAAGTTAATGATAGAAGGGTGTCAGAACACACAATGCATGGCAGCTTGCTGCGTATGAGGCTGCGTAGCCACAGACCAGTCAGAGTGCTCATGCTGACCCCGGTCCACCACCGAAAGCTCCCTACAGTGGGCATGTGAGCATCAGAAATGGACCATGGAGCAATGGAAGAAGGTGGCCTGGTCTGATGAATCACATTTTCTTTTACATCATGTGGACAGCCGGGTGTGTGTGCGCTGCTTATCTGAAGAAGGGATGGCACCAGGGTGCACTATAGGAAGAAGGCAAGCCGGTGGTGGCAATGTGATGCTCTGGGCAATGTTCTGCTGGGAAACCTTGGGTACTGGCGTTCACATGGATGTTACTTTGACATGTACCACCTACCTAAACATTGTTGCAGAGCAGGTACACCCCTTCATGGCAATGGTATTCCCTAATGGCAGTGGCCAGTACACCCTGCCACACTGCAAAAATTGTTCAGGAATGTTTTGACGAACACGACAAAGAGTTCAAGGTGTTGACTTTTCCTCCAAATTTCCCTGATCTCAATCCAATCAAGCAGCTGTGGGATGTTCTGGACAAACAAGTCCAATCCATGGAGGCCCCATCTCGGACTTAAAGGATCTGCTGCTAACGTGTTCATGCCAGATTCCACAGCACACCTTCAGAGGTCTTGTGGAGTCCATGCCTCAATGGGTCAGAGCTGTTCTGGTGGCACAAGTTTCTATAACTTGTAAGATTTCATGAATACCACAACAGCGAAAAACAGCCTGAAAAAAAATGGACAAATCCAAGAATAAAAGTAGGTCAATAACAATAAATCTCAGAAACAAATGAAAAATATTTGGATATTTGTGAAGCAGAGTCCATCATGGGCAATTACTGTGATTCACAAGGACACGTTAATGGCTTCGTTATTGCTCAGTGATTTACACACAGTTAACACAGTTGTTCTAATGAGTGCCACAGACAGAGCGAGACAAGCTAAATTTAATCTTTACTGTTCTAGTTTCTCACATCCTCTCCAGACCTCGTGTGGTGAATTTCATTTATGAATTGTGAGGTTATAAATGGTCTGGAGACCTCTATAAAATGGACATAAAATAAAGATTGTCGTGGGGTTATGAAGATTGGAAGGAGAAGAGCACTTTGTTAAGGCAGACCATTCCAAGGGCATTCACTGTGGGGATGTCAGTGGTCTTCTCTGTAGCATTAAATTCCACAGGAGATCTTATAACTGAAAGGGAATCTATGCTTGTGTGTCAATGCTCACAGTAAATAATATTAAGTTTATTCTCATGCCAATATGGAGAAAGCATGCTCATGGGTTGAAGGATAAGCTGACCAAGCATTCGTCATTACACGTTCGTCTTCTCTGATGTTTTCCATGTGGAGATTTTGTGGAACTTAAAGGGATGGTACTATTAGTTAAGTAATAGTGTCATAGTAAATATGTCTTTAATATTGGCTACAAATTCATTTCTATGTATATATATATATATTTTTTTTTTACATTAAACTGTCAGATACTTCTTGCTCTGGAGTTTTGCAAAGCTGCTTTATGTAAATGTATATTGTTAAAAGTGCTACACAACGAAAAATTAAATTGAGTTGGTGGTTCATTTGAACATTTTTTTTTAGCTTTTTTTTTCTTTTCTTTTCTTTTTTTTTTTTTTTTTGCTATATTAGCATTGCAGTAAGGATTAACAAACAAAACACTGGCAGTAAATCTGACAGCCTAGACAGTCATCTAGCAAAAAAAGTCCTTTTGAAGAGTGTAAGCTGCACATTTTTGATGACCAGCTTAACACAATGCCTGAAGTTGGTATCGGCAGATCTGACGGCCATAGCCAGGGCTAATTGGAAATAACTTAGTCATTCTCAATATGACAGCCGGCCTTCTATGAACTCTCTGTGCTTCTTCAAGTGAAGAGAATTGATTAAAACCACGACTCTGTGTGACAAGAAGGCACACTCGTACCAGCATTGGTTTTAGTTGATTGTATAAACAGATAGGCCACTATCTGAGTTGAGCCAAGGAAAACCGACATGACTGGGTCTCTTGACTGCATATTTAAAAAATGCTATGAGACAACGTATGTGTCATTTCTTTTGTTTTTCTCAGTAACTTCTGTGCAACACTCTTCTCATAAGCTCATTTGTTGTGGCTCTTGATACTTCACACTGCAAATCCAAGTGCAAATCTGATTTTATCTAAGTGTTGTTTGTAGTAGTCTTTAACTCCAAGCCTAGACCATCACACCACTGAGGCACATTCCTGAATGTTAGGGCTTTTTTTTTACTCAGAACAAGTAGGATTTGAAATTGTCAATGTGGTATAATCTAGTCTAAAAATAACAGTTTTACTTTCATGAAAAAAAAAACCATCACATATGAATGAACTGTAAATGAGCCGTGTAATACAATGCCATTATCTGTATCTGTATCTATATCTATAATGGTTTAACACTGGCCATCATACTGGTGCGTTTTTGAGCATCCCATTCCAGATTTAGTCCATTCACTTCCAGTTTTCTAGAAAGGCTTTCCTAAAGATGTTGGAGCGTGGCTGTGGGGATTTGTGTTCATTCAGCCACAAGAGCATCAGTGAGATCAGGCGCTGATGTTGGTGAGGAGGTCTGGGGTGCAGTCGGTGTTCCAGTTCATCCCAAAGGTGTTCAGT
>CM074964.1:15654631-15664958 GCA_037577455.1 Pangasius macronema | reverse complement strand
GAGGAAGGCCAAAGAGGAGGTATATGGAGGTAATAAATGAGGAGATGAAGCTAGTGGGTGCAAGTGTTGAGGAGATAAGAAGAAGAAGATACAGTTAGAGTTAATTATTCCCTTACCAGCACATTTCAATGTTTTATTCCTCTTTTACCACTGCAATTTGTTAACAATTATTAATCTATTAATAAATAGGTACATTTAAAGCAAGTTAGATCCTGTTATCCCTTACAATATATTGCATTATAAGCATTCACATATATAAACCAATATAAACAGATTATTAAGTAAGTCTGGACATTTTGTGTGATGTAATGGAAAGTGAAGTACAACAGCAAGGGAGACAATTAAAAGTTCCCTGCAAATGAAATTGAGGTTCTGTTGGCTGACAAACAGTCCAGTACCAGGATCAGCCACAAATCAAAATGGTGCTTGGCATGCTGTGACCATGTCAGGCAATAATGCAAGCAAACACCAAAATAACAATCTAAATGATGTACAAGATGTTAAAAAAAAAAGGAAAGAAAAATAAGTGGTCCAATTTCCAAACGCATTTGGATTATGTCTTCATTTGGCAGACAATCTCATCCAGAGTGAGTTAGGAAGAGTGATACAAACCAGTAAACACGTTACAGAAAATAGACAGGCGGAGTGGGGGTGGGATTTTACAACATCTGTCACTGGAGGACTGTTAAACATTGATGTGTGATGAATTAGCGAAATGTTAGTGTTGTCAAGAAAACAATCAAAATTACGATTGGTGATGCAAAATGAAACATCATTTAACTCATTAATAAAGTTGATTACTTTCCAATAACAGCATGTCCTGAAGTGGTTAATTACACTTGAACTACAGAAATTTTCCAATGCTAACTTTTTTGTAATTATTAAAAAAACAATATGCTGTGTGTTTTGTTCATTTATAGATACATTTAATGTAGTGGAATGTCCGTGAAAACAAGATCAGTGGCGCTGGAAAGTTTGTGAACCCTTTACAATTTTTTTGTATTTCTGCATAAATTTGACCTGAAATGTGAGCAGATCTTCATGTAAATCCTAAAACTATAAAAAGAGAATCCAATTAAACAAAAGACTTATCCATAATTATCCATAATTAAATATCTTTGTCAGAAAAAAAGTATGGGACCCTCTAGGAGTATGAGTTCATTGAAAGGGGTAATTGAAGTCAGGTGTAGAGTTTAGAACTTAAAACTGAAAAAAAAAGCAGCTTGTCTTTTTTTTTTTCAAGACTTTCCCATGTCTGAAACCTTAGAATGACTGTTACAAAGTGCTGACAGTGGAGACTCCTTCCAAAAATGTAAAATAAACAGCTTCTCGCAAAAAAAAAAAAAGTCAAAATAAATAAATAAATCGCTCTGTCAACAGCTTCTAACCAATCAGAACTGAGGATCCAAAAGTGCTGGGGTATGTGTGAAACACAATGAGTAACTGAAAACCACAAAGTATTCCCACATATTAATCTCTATCATCTCCAGCAGCCAAATCACAATGGCACTGCTGTTTCCCTGGAGGCAGATGAAAGACCCAAAGAACCCAGCATGCAGGCCAGAAATTCTTCAGCACATCCATCACCTTCTAGTGCAAAAGATGAGTCCTGAGTGGTGTAGTCCTGCAATCACAGGACACTGTGAATGGCATCAAACAGAATGTGAAAGACCTTGGGGAGACTTGCCTTTCCAAGGTCCTCTTTGATATCTACAGACGTATTGTATTAGTGGGCAAAGGTTTTATAAATGCGGCCCTAGAATCAGTTCCATACTCAACAAAGCCATCATCCAAATCAAACAAGCAAGAAAAGTGTAAAGAACCAAAAGCTTTCTAATGGGACGCAACTGGTTAACTGATCAAACTCATTAAGCTGATAAATGCTTAAACACAAATTTAACCAAAGCCAAAAAATATGGTTGTTTGATTTACACATTACATGCTAGGCTTCATACTAGTTTCTTTGGCAGTTTATCAAAGCAAGCCAACTGTACTCACCAAAGACACTAACCATCTTCCTTCCAAGCTTTATGTCTCTTAATCATTTCTCTATACACTCTAAACACATTACTAAGAAGCCATATATGACATGATACAATTGAAACCATGGGTATATGTTTTTCCTCCATTTTGTGTGTCAGACAGTCAATGGGAACTAATTGCAGGTAGAAGCTAAAGTTGTGAGATGGAAACTAATGAAGTGTCGGACCACATGCACCATAGGATTGGTCAGAAGAATCAGTTGTTCGGCTGGAGCTCATACCTAGTTAATAAAACCTCAATTCAATTGTCATTTGTCCTGTTATCGCTTTAACATTTGCTGCTATTGGTGAAATCCTGGCTCCGTATTGTGTCATTTCAGAGAAAATGAATGTTTGGCTGTCATTTGGTCACTAGCTAGTGTGGATGTAGGGTTAAGCTGGGGAAGTATTTAGAGAGATGAGTTGCCAGTTTCTTAAGATACTCCATTATACCCATATAGTAGCTCGTTGTGCCTTCCACAACTTGTTGGAAACCAACTCAGGGTACAATATATACTGTATGGAAATTCTGTAGGTGTGGGTTAGAAATTCCCAGGTGAAGCTAATAATCAGAAATAAAGTCTGTCTCTGATGTAGGGTGGTTGATTATTGGTTGGAGGGCACTGCAAACAAATAAAAAATGCTATTCTATATTAAAATGACTGAGAGAAAATGCAAGATTAATGATGTAATAAGAACTAGCTAGAAGAAGAAGAAGAAGGAAAAAAGTGTCCATGTGAGTATATGTGAACTTAGGGAAATTTAATGTGACTGTAATGTATTTTCCACTAAAAAAAACACAAGAGGGTCATTTGAAGCCATTGTCCCAGTAAATTCTCTCTCTAGGTTTTAACACATTTCCTATAATTGCTCCGCCTTGATCTAAGTCAGCGCCTGTCTCTTGACTTTAATCTTCAGTAAGCACCATGACCCGAAGGCCATGCCGTCTTTACGTAAGCCTCCTGTCAGTGGCTGATTAAAAGTGTTGAGGGATAAATGTTTATCACCCTTGCTGAATTCCTTACAGTGGTTGATGCATTTGAAAACAAGGAGCCTGGAGGAGCTGCGGTGCCACGACAAACACATTCCATTAATTATCGTTATAATTCAGAAGCCAGGAGCTGTTTGATGTACAGTGACTGCTCGGTGTAATAAAGACGGAGCGCGGCGGGCCACGCTGTGCAAGAGAGCATGCTTTTAATAAATAGAACACGGGCCGTTTTCACCTTAATAACAACTTCAAAGGAGGCGTCGAGAACTTTTTAAGTAGACGGAAATTACTGGGACACAATTACGTCATAGCCTGTGAGAGATGCAGGGAAAAGTGTGGACATAACTATAGCGCAAATAAGAAATAAAACCACCACAGGGAGAGCTGTTATAGGAAAATAATCATCGATGGTGTGGTGTGGTGTGGTGTGGCCCAATGTGAAACGGAGGCACTGTTACCGTTCCCAGTTGATTATTCATTTCCTTCAACATCCTGACGGTTACAAAGCACTGACACTGGAGACTCCTTCCATAAACCTCCACAGAAAGCTTCATCATGTACTGTACTGTATGTTTCCCTAAAAAAAAAACATTTCAACATTTCAAATCTATTTGCTATTAGATTATAAATGTGGATCCACCATAGAAGTCGTCATGTGAATTAGCTGTTACTATAGAAACGAGAAGGTGCTTTAATATAATCTAAACCTGTCACGTGAGAGCTGTTAGAAAAGTAATCGACAACCTTCTGACCGAATTCAATTCAAGTCAATGAGCTCAAGTTGGAACATCGCGTCCTGTAAGCTGGCGGTACAACTGCTTAGCCCAATGAGGCATCTCAGATAACTTTTTTTCCTCTTGGCTTCATATTAAGGATTCCTCATTCTAAAACTGGCACTTAATCATTTGTCCCAGATGTGGCAATGATGCTTTTCCTTCTCCCATCGATCATGGTTCTTATCGCACAGGTAAATGTGGGTTAGGGACGTTGAGAGTCAGGGTCCTGGCATGTGTCATTTAATTTCATTCTTTTGTCACGGCCATTAAACAAGTAGGACACCAGGGACAAGAGCAGAGTCAACACGCTCAATCACGTCACGGTGTCTGGTCCAGGTGAAATGATGCACGACACACGGATAGGCTCATGCGTGTGCTGAGTTAATAATAACTAGAGCTGCATTGTTATAAAACAGGCTGTAATCTTGCTAATCTGCATGCAGCCTCTCAGCTGCATCAAAGTCCTACACACTTGATAACTTCACTACCTTGATTTGCTCTCGACTCATCTGCCAACAACACAATCCGTAACCCAGTGACAAGCACTGGGAACATTGGAAAGCGTGATGTGAATCGACAAAAACCTATTCGCACTCTTATCCCACTCACCATATGCATATTTCATGA
The DNA here is from genome assembly GCA_037577455.1 of Pangasius macronema. NCBI lineage: Eukaryota > Metazoa > Chordata > Actinopteri > Siluriformes > Pangasiidae > Pangasius > Pangasius macronema. Next base: position 15,660,543 of record CM074964.1, on the reverse strand, counting down.
CAAAAAGCAGCGTGAATACTGATAAAGGCAAGGGGCCACTGTCGTGTCACAGACATGATGCTGAATGCACCACATCACAGGTGAATATATGAAGCCTGTGTCATTGCCTGCCATTTTTTTTTTTTATACCTCTCTGCCTCTCTGCATTCTCTCGTCAGCTATCACTGCCACCACATTAATGCACTCTCCATCCATCCTGCCATACTATAATTATGGATGTATTATGGAAATGATGTCCTACTCTGAGAACACGGCTTCCTAACATCATTTGCAACCAGAGTCGAGGGTCTACGAAGCAACACGCAGAAGACAAAAACAAGGTTTTTAAACCTTAAAGACGTTAATAATTAAACAAGTAGCCTAATCAAACATAGCACCCGGTTCAAATCTGTACAGATTTCTGAAAATAGCTGAAGAGGCATTCGTCATACAGTGAAAACAGGAATGAGAGAATGAAATGGCAATGGATTCATTTTGCCTGTTTTGCAATTTACCCAGCCAACGCAGATTTATGGCTTATCTGCATTCTTGTGTCATTTCATTTTAGGCAATAGGAAATGTATTAGGTGTAGGAGATGACAAAGCGCCGCACCTGCCTCAGACAGGCCTTCTTTTTCCTATCTGTTTTTCCCGACGAACATGCCTCAATCCAGAGCGACTAAATCCAACAGACATCATTCAGCCGAAGAGGCATAACCTTTGTTGAAAGATTTATTTACGTTGGCCCTCGGCCTGATGTAATGTAACTTCCTGTATGCAGTCATGTATCTAAATGGAGTCCCTATATGCAGAAATGAGAACAAATCTTATTCGATATTGAAAAATATCGTTTCGTTCGAGGCGTCCAGAAAAAAATAAACACAGCAAAGTGACTTAAGCGACTTAGGCTAGTAATGGAATAGCTTAATTAATGACACACAGTGCAGAAAATTACATCATAGCGAGTACAAATACCATGAATATAGTCAGATTTAGCTTATTTAGCTAATATCCCCCAATATAAGATTATAATAAACCAAATATAAGCTTACTAACCTTATTTCTAGTACTTTCTATTAGATTCAAGCTGTTCTATTGGCAGTTAAGTTTGAAAGCGTGTAATTAGTAAAATAAATGTCTAGAAACAGGTTTAATCATTTTATAGTTGTTTTGGTGCAATCTTATAATTGGAAATACTAGATTAATATGACTATATGACTTTTTTACACAGTGCACAGCATACTTGAGATCATCCTGGACATTTCCTGGGAATCTAAGAGGTCTGGAATATGTGAATTATTTCAGATTGTATATGTGTAATTTCATTAGCCGATTTAGAAGTCGTTAATTCGTTTCGAGCAGTGCACAATCCAACAGGAGAATGTTTATTTTCAAAACTAAAAATAATTAAGAACGACCAGAGAAGCAGCACGTCTCAGATGAAGTTGAAATTGATTGGCGTTGAGCACTTCAGAGTCAGGGATTTGGCGTTAAATACATAATTAGTGACTTTGCTAAAAGGAAAGTGTGTAACCTGAGTAGTTTTGCTGTTATGTTGTCATAGCAACATATAGAGCTATGATTTTTTAAGGAACAGTAGTGTGTATACAGTATGTGTACTGTTTTGTGACTTAAAGGTCTGCATTTCTACCAGGGTTGCCAGATCTGTTCCTGATTCTCAAAAGCTTTAGATATTCTTAATCTTATTGATAAGGAAAGAGATAGTGGATATAATTTCACCATAGTTTTGATGGATTTTGACCAAAGTTTGAAGGCAGGTGTAGTCTGTGATTGGAATGCAAATAGAAATCCAATCCCAACTCTCTTGGCCTGACATGAAGCACGCATAAAGACGCAGAGGTACATCCGAGACAAATGGTTTGTGAACCTCAAACATGGGCGGATTAAAATATCAGAATGATGTCTCATAAAATATTAGTCAGAATTGGATGGAATTGAGCCCTGGCTGTGTTCCTACATAGCAGCTGTGCCAAATTTGTACACCCATAAATCAAGGAAGTGTGAGGATTATTTAGAAGCAGGGGCTGAAATTCAAGTTTCCAGTTGCAATCAGATTTCCTCTTCTCTGGTATTTCAAGAGCTTCATAATGGAGTTTTGAGAATGCAGTAACAAACACCTGAAACTCAGCTACGACTAGGTGAAGTGAAGTGACGTGCGGCCAAGTATGGTGACCCATGCTCGGAATTTGTGCTCTGCATTTAGCCTATCCAAGTGCGCACACACGTACACACACCCACACACACAGAGCAGTGGGCAGAGTTTTTTGCTGTGGCGCCCAGGGAGCAGTTGGGGGTTCAGTGCCTTGCTCAAGGGTCTCACCTCAGTTGTGGTATTGAGGGTGGAAGAGAGCGCTGGTCATTCACTCCCCCCTCAATCCAATCCCTGCCTGACCTGAGACTCGAACCCACGACCTTCAGGTTCACCTTCGGGTTACAAGGCCGACTCTCAGACCATTAGGCCACGACTGCCCCTTAGTCTTGGTTGAACAAGGTGTTTTTAGTTAACACATAGTCACAAGTGATCTGTTTTTATGTGTCCATCTGGACACATCCTCCATATCAGATTGTCTCTGTGCTCTTTCCTCAAGCCATAACTGATTTTGTATGAGGTTGATTGAAATTTGTGGGTTGATTCAGTTCTAACCTCAAAAGATCAGGCTTGCTTTAATGGCTAATAATCACAATGGCATGTAAGTAAGCCTTAAATTTAAAGTCATTTTCCTGTCATACTAATGTATCTAGACAATAAGGTTAGGCAGAGTTCATACATTAAACTGGACTGAGAAGGTCAGTTTTTATGTGATGTGCATTCATACCTTCTTTATGGTCCATGACTCCAGGAGTGCAAGTCTAAGGTTTTTGGACATCGCTACTAATGAATGAGTGTAATCCGGGATATATCACATTACACTGGAGTTCATGTTACATATATACTGGAAAAGGTCTGATCTTATCTTTGAAAATGCTGCAACAATGATTGACTTTCACTTTTAAAAAAAAACTTTAAGAACCGTATTTAGGGTTAGGATAATGACTTTAATGTGACTTCACCCGGCTAACACTCTTTCATTATTAGTGATTCTTGGAAACTCCTCGCTCCTCAAACCTACTGCCAGTTAAAGTAAGATAATTATATGCTTTTCTCTGTTATTTCCCCCAAAGCTTTACAACTAGCATTTTTATAACTTTCAATCTTCTGTTGAACTCTGCTTAACATTAACCTCTATTCATGTTAGCATGACAGGACGATTACTTTAAATATACGGCTTACTTACATGCCATAGTAATTATTAGCCATTACAATATTACAAGATAGCTTTGTCTTTTGGGGTTAAAACTGAATCAACCCAGTGACACAAAAGTAATTATGGCTTGAGGAAGAAGCTCAGAGAAAATCTGGCATGGAGGAAGTGTCTGGAAATCTGGATGGCTTCAGATTTGTGGTAAAGATCTAGTAAAGGAAGTTAGAGCACTGGACAGTTGAGAAGGTATGAAAGCATCAGAAAGAAAGATGGTCACTTGCGATTATGCGTTGACTAAGTATATAGCGGTTCAGGCGGTTCAGTAGTGTTTCTTCCAACTTTGTTATTGCGTTCCCAAAGCAAAAGATGAAATTGGATTGTTTGAGCCCCTGGAAACTTGTATTTCAGCTCCTGTTTCTAAATAGTTCTCACACTTCCTTGATGTACGGATGCTATGTTCTGTAGGAACATAGCCAGGGTTCAATTCCATATCAATATGAGACATCATGTTGATATTTTAATCCAAACATGTTTGAGATGTACAAACTATTTTTTTCTTGGATGTATCTCCAGTGCCTTCATGCAAGGCCAGCACAGTTAGAATTGGATTTCTATTTCCAGTCTAATCACAGAGCACAAACTGATTCAAACTGTGGACAAATTCCAGCAAAACTATGAGTCAAGTGTTTATACTGATTCTAACAAGGGTTCGTAAAGTAAAATTCACCATTTTAACATTTCACTAAAGTCTTGTTCCATGCTATATACTGGGAAAGGTCTGATAGGTCCACTTAGGGTTAGGATCAGTAGAAACTCATGACTGTAATATGACTTGGGATGGATATCATTCAACCAACTGCCAGTAGTTAGTAGAATAGAGTAGAAAGTAGAATAATTATATGCTTTGCTAGCAGTTAGTTAACCTGGTAACTAGTTTGCAGGACATGGGGGTGTTTCTAATTTGCATATTGAACATAAATACTGCTATCGCATATGCATATGCTTGTTTAGAGTGTTTATTTACTTGTTTGTTTAAGTCTTATTAGATTGAATTGAATAAACTTGATTTTGCATTTAGGAGTTTCTGGATCGACCTTTGTAATGACAACAGGAACAACAAAAATCGTGTACAGCATCTACAAAGCTACACTTGCTTTTCATCTGATTTTAGCCAAGACAACCGCGTGGGAAATCGAGGGCATTATTAGGTGGGAGGATTCACATCCCAGCGTTAATTTGGCATCTCCCTGTACCCACTTTGGATTAATCCAATTTAAAGGCTTATACGCAATTGATTTGAGCTAATCCAAATTCCATCCACACGCTCGCATACAAACAGTATGATTCATGCCACTGATTCACTCTCAGATGATGAGCTCATCCATGCAACCGGTCACATCCTGTGCATACTGATGACCTCCCATACCACACACACCCACACACACACACACACACACACACACACACACAAATTCTTGTGGCCATTCTTGTGGTTTTGAAAAAGGTTTCATTAGGCTAATAATAATAATAATAATAATAATAATAATCACTCATATACTTTTGGGTCTGAAATCAAGTACATGAGATGCCAATGCCACAAAAATGACTTAGAGGGGGACTGTGTGGCTTAGGGCACCCATTTATGGCACATGATTCATTTTACATGGATATGCATGAGCAAATATTAGTAAAACCTACGAAATTTACTCTTCCTGGCCCACTTTAAATAAATCTCGAAATATAATCATTAAAATATGTCAAAAGTCACATTATTATGATATTAATATGTGAATCCATTTAACAGCTCGTGCCTGAAACATCAATTTCCACGAGCCATCCATTATAGGTTATGAAAAATGTACATTTTAGTTCAGCAACATTCATTCAGCCCTGTTTCCTGAACTAAAATGTACATTTTAGTTCAGCAACATTCATTCAGCCCTGTTTCCTGAACACATTAACCCCTATGAAATAGTTATATTCCACAAGTCATATCTCTGCCTTCAAGTCCTCCTCGGACCTCTGTGCGTATAAGTTTGGAGGTGGTAATTGTGACGTGGTGTGTGTTCAAGTGGTTTTGATCAGAAGACATGGAAAGTGTGAGTGAAATACTCTTGTTTTAATTATTCTGACAGCAGTTGAATGCAGGATAAACACACGTCATTACATCTGAATTTCTTAAAGATCACAAGAAGAAGAAAAGTAAGTGATATTGACAGTTGAGTTCACTTTTGTAACAAACTGGTACAACCCTGTACTGAATTAAATGATGGTTGAATCAAATGAAAACCTTCAAACTGCAGCATAAAATAGAATTAAATCTTTTTTTGCCGAGTGGAATCTGGAAACGCCTGAAGCACTGGAATGAAATGCAACAAAATGAAATTACAAAATGAAGATTATGTAGAAAACTGATCTATTGAACATCAGCTGTGTTATTTTTAATATTTAAGAGCAAAATTCTGCAAAGAATCAAAGAACCAGCAAACAAAACAAATAGTTGTTGTCTAAGGTGGGTTAATTCTTTGAATGGTGAAATTCATGTTTTCTTAGATTCAATGTTGGAAAATTAAAATTAAAAAAATTAAAAATACAATTTAACTTTTAAAAGTTACAGGCTAAAATAGTGCAAGAGGTGAAGAAGCGAGTGCAGGCAGGTTGGAATGGGTG
>CM074964.1:15619051-15640911 GCA_037577455.1 Pangasius macronema | reverse complement strand
TTTATTTCTGTAAAGCTGCTTTGCGACAATGTCCATTGTTAAAAGCACTATACAAATAAAACTGAACTGAACTGAACCTAAAATAACTGTTGCTTCCTATCAAATATTTAAAAGAATACATGTTAAGTCCATAATAGCATCATTACACAATGCCGTGTTATTCGAGCATATTTCCAGCCTGTGCTGTTTATGGCAGATAATCACCCTGAGCGTCCCACGTGGAGAAAACACACCACCTGTGGCAGGAGATGTAATTGAGCGTGACAGTTATTAAATGATGTTAACTGCGACACGAGGCGTCTGATGAGGGGCCAGTCAGATGTGTGTCAGCAGTTGATATGGGATACGACCATCATCTCTCTGAGGGGGGAACGTCTGTTAATGTGCGCAGATCTGCTCCAAAAGGAAGTTAGGACACGCTTATTATTTATTAATATATCGATTATTATTTGAAAGGAAGCTTGCCAGGCATTTGCTCTGCAATTAGAGGCCCCCTTGAAGGAATACAGGATTCTTAGATGTTAAAAATGAAATGCAAAAATTGTAATAAATAAATTAAAAGCTTTTCTGATATTTGGGAATGTTCGGCTATTTGGGAAACCCAGTCTATCCGCAATATGCCGATATGACCGTGGCTAACGTCTCCACAGAGAGCCAGTGCAATCAAGGTGATTATATCACCGGATCAGCATGTCAGTTGATTCTCCTCACCCCTGCAGGTTAGAAAGGCTGGAATCATATCCCTATTTCCAGAAAAGTGCCCACGTTCACATGCTCACACACATTCACACATTCACACATAGTAGCAGTTTAGCCTAGCCAGGCTGCCTCCTGGCATGTTATCCAACCAGCAGGAAAACCACACGGACACATGATCATGTGAAACTCCACGCAGAGAGTAACCTGAACTGAGGATCCAAATCGATGACCCTCTGTTAGGCAGCGACTCTATGCAGTATCGCTACACCACGTTCACGTCATGCACACTTTACTTGTATGCCTTTGACATGCATGTGAATGGTGATCTTGATCCATAAAGAAAAAAAATCAGAGTTAAATCTATTTGTCGAAAACTAATTTTCTGTGATTATGTAATACTTAACGATCCATTGCATCATTCGCATATTCTCTTCCAATTCAAATATGCATTGGTGCATTGTATTATTTCATTCTCATATTCTGATGTGGGTAAAGTGGGATGAAATTTTTTTTGGTCTAAAATTAAGAATTAAGAATTCAACAACTGGCTTCTTTTAAAATGCAGATAAGATCATAGAAATGTACTTTTCATATATAAATTGTAAAAAAAAAATTTAAAATTACATAGAAATATTATGTCGACTAATTTAGGAGTACTGGCAAATATGTTAGGCCGTGGGTGAAGAAACTCAGATTTGATCAGCAAATCAACTTAGTGGTAAAAAGTTTCTTTTTTTTTTTAAATTAACTTTGAACAATTTCTAATCGAGCCACTTAGAAACCTGGAAAACATTATTCCTGCTTTTATCTCATCTAATTTAGAGTATTGATCAGATAATTTGCTGTATCTTGACATCAACAAAGTTTCTCCTGGTCAACTTCTGTTATTTTTACATGTTTTATGAATAAACTACTTACCTTTTAGATACAGTATGTTAGAAAGTAATGGTTACAGCCAAATATACTCTACCAATCAGCAGTCAGCATCATTTGTTAAAGGCTTATGGTTGAAATTTCATTTAATCATTATTCATTTCATTTAAATTAAGTGCACTGTATGGCCAAAATTGTATGGACACCTGACCATCACACCCATATGTCCTTGTTGAACATCCCATTCCAGATTTAGTCCCTCTTTACTGTTGTAATAACCTCCACTCTTCTGGGAAGGCTTTCCACTAGAGCATTAATGAGGTCAGACACTGATGTTGGTGAGGAGGTCTGGGATGCGGTTGGCGTTCCAGTTCATCCCAAAGGTGTTCAGTGGGGTTGAGGTCAGGGCTCGGTGCAGGACTCTCAAGTTCCTAGACTCCAACCTTGGCAAATCATGTCTTCATGGAGCTCGCTTTGTGCACAGGGGCATCATCATGCTGGAACAGGTTTGGTCCTCTTAATTCCAGTGAAGCGAAATTGTTATGCTCCAGCACACAAAGACATTCTATACAATTGTGTGCTTCCAACATTGTGGCAACAGTTTGGAGAAGAACCACATATGGGTGTGATGGTCAGGCATCTGCAACTGTTTGGCCATATAGTATTCAATGTAATTGTTTTCCCAAACAATTAGTTCATTTAGCACAAAGGTCATGAGGTTAGGAGCTTGGACTATTTGGGAATATTAAGAAAAACCTCCTCTTCATGAAGCTCATTGAGAAGAGTGTGCAAATCTTTCTTGGCTGAATAAAATGATTTTCTCACTTTTTTTTAGACAGATCAGCTGGTGTTTTTGGTTCATCCTTAAATCCGGGTTGTTGCTGCTTCTTGTGTCCACCTGCTGTGGCCGCTAAGTCTGCGATTAGCAGTCCAGTCACAGCGCCATAAACTGCGAGTCATTCTCCTTCCTGCGGCAAGCAGGACGGAACCCATTTTCCCCTTTAAGACACCCCTCGCGAGGCAGCGAGAGCACACTGTGAAGCTCTTCTTATGAGATGCACCACGTTTCAGGGCTTTAAGCCCATGATTCATCTTGCCTCACATCCTCAAACTGGGCTCGATGACAACAAAGAGGAGGTGGAAATGGAAATGATATTTTTAGTCTTCTTATGTGCGACACAAGTGGGCTTTCATAATGTTTTTGGAATTTTTGTTATGGTTTTGTTAGGCCAAAGCATAAAGTAACAGCATCTGGTTAGTGCAGATTGATTTTTTATTAACGGATATAAACATGAATAAACATTTAAATCCACGTTATGTGACAGGACAATAAAATTTTTTTTTTTTAAATATCATTGAGGTTTTTTAAGCTTTATCTTGGGAGATGTTTATGTAGCAGCTATGGAAGGAGTCTCCAGTGTCACAACTTTGTAACAGTTAGTTTCACATCATGGGAGTGTCTTCAGGACAGATGAGTTCGTGCTTTCAGATTGTTCACACACGTGGCAATTTTTGTCTTATTAACTAGGAGAGACAGAAAAAAGTGAAATGAAGTGAAGTGTGGTGACCCAGACTCGGAATTTGTGCTCTGCATTTAACCCATCGAAGTGGACACACACAGTAGTGAACACACACACACAGTAGTGAACACACACCCGGAGCAGTGGGCAGCCATTTTAGCTNCGAACCCACGACCTTCAGGTTCACCTTCGGGTTACAAGTCCGACTCTCAGACCATTAGGCCACGACTGCCCCCATTAGGCCACGACGAGAAAGAGTGGTGTGGATTATTTGCGTATTCCAGCACGGTCCGAAGTGTGTTATTCTTTACGTTAAAAATTGCACAACACGATTCAAAAGAAAGGTTATGAAGGATTTGCGCTGATGTTAGCAATCCTGACGTGTTTTTGTACAAAATCGAACACATTCTTGCTCAGAATGCCTGGAATTTTGTCGGGATTGAGTCATGCACTAATACAGATACATTTGAAAGGTACATTTTCCTCATTTTTTTTTTGACTTGTATCTTTACCGAAACCATATCAATCAACAAAAAACGTGACCTATTTTCTTAGCCGCTACCATTTTTTTTTTCAGTTGTAGTCTGAATGCTAGAAAACAAAATGTTTGAACACACTGATAGATATCGACCTTCATTCCACAAGGCTCAATTCTGATGTTGATTCATTTTCTATAATAACAACTCTATAATTCAAGACTCAAGGCTCAATTCTGATGTTGTTATTTTCTATAATAACAACACTTTTAGCTGCTATTCTAATATGAATTTGGAAATATGTCATTTTCTACCTCTGTGCATTCAAGCTACAAAGTTGGAAAAAAAAAAAAAACATGGATGCCTCCATGTTTTGTCTTGATGCTTGTCGCAACAATCGAACTACCTGTGATGAGCGAATTATATTTATTTATTTATTTCCTCAAAACAGTGATGTTATAGATTTACCAAGCGATTATGGCTGTATTTTGATTGATCTAAAGCAAATTCTTGTATATACAGTATAACTCATTCGAAAGTAACGAAGTGCTTCTTTGCTTTCTGTCGGCGCTGTGAGCAGCCATGTTGATTTGAAGTCACATGATGAACTTCCCGACTTTCTGAGTAGGAATTGTGAGTCGAGGGGGCGTTTTATTTGACCGCAGCTTTACACAGGGACCATGTACGGTGGATGTGTATGGATGCATAGTCTTTGATATCGTGAAGTGTTCTGTGACTGAAGTCTGAAGTCTCCAGATTCCACAACATAAAATGTAACTTCGGGATGTCATGTTATAGGACAGTAATCTGGATCTTGGTGGTGATAGTGACTCCATTTCAGGATGGCCACATCACACCACCTTGATCTTGATGTTGTTATTTTCTGATTACAACACATCCTGCACCTGATTGTCATGTGATCCATTTACTATGACCATCCATCCTTCACAGGGTCACGGGAAGCCCGGAGCCTATCCCAGGGGACTTGCGGCACAAGGCGGGGGACACTCTAGACAGGGCGCCAACCCATCATGGCACAATCGCACACACTCCGGACAATTTAGAGATGCCAATCAGCCTTCAACGCATGTCTTTGGGCTGGAGGAGGAAAGCAGGGTACCTGGAGGAAACCCCAAAATCACAAGGAGAACATGAAAACTCCACGCACACAGGACAGAAGCAAACCCCCAACCCCGGAGGTGTGAGGCAATTGAGTCACCCTGCCCACCTATCTATGACCAATACGTTAAATTTTTCAAGTGTTACAAGAGCTAAAGAACTCAGTTGTTTTCCAATGAAACTTTTTAGATGAAAAAAGTATTTTCAAACGTACTCATATCATAATCTCTCAGCCAATTGCTCCAGACAATATTTTTGCAACATCCTTCTCCGATTGATTGTTTCTGGCCTGGGAGTCTGTTGTGGAAAGCAATGAGAACATGCGTTTTGTGTTGGAGACCTCATTTACACATTGGATTATGTGTTTGTTTGTGAGACGCATGCTGCGCTAGGCACACTCGGCTGGATGGATGTTCTGAAAGCCTTTGTTGGCAGTCGTGGTGCATTGAACAATGTGCATACACACCCACTAACACACACCTTGCCTGAGGAGGAATGCACAAGTTGCATCACAGTACTTCTCTTGCTCTTGCTTGGATGGAAGATTTTAGTGGCAAAAACTGACAGTATATGCTTTTTTTTAAAAAAGTGTCATCAGATTTTTGCATTACACACATTTCATAACCCTCTTTACCCTGCAGATCCGACATTAATAAAAGAGCAAGGGGAGCATCTGAAAGTCAACAAAACATTAAAACAGAACCGGGGAGTGTTTTGATGTGGCTCGGGAGGATTTATTCATGATATCCTCTAGGTGTGTGCACGCTCCTACATTCAGAATTCATTTAGGAGTTATTACTTTGGAGCAAACAAGACAGCGGTATGAAGGAAGAGAAAGAAAACGGGATTGCCCCTATGCGTCTTTCTGTCTTGACATCTCTCCTTGGCTGTCGGTTAGCCCAGAAATCAGGGTGTAAATCCCGTTTAGGGTTTGCTGAACCGAGAAGCTCACTCTCAGATACTTAACGTCTACTTGGAGGAAAAAGGACAGAGGCCAGACCACCCATGACAGCTGTATTAGATAGACTTTTCCTCCAAAGAGACTGGAGAGATTTTTTTTCCCCATTCAGGGCAGGTGCTTATGGACAGAAACATGTCGGGCCCCGTTGCCTCGATAAATTGTTGTTGATGCTGCCCTCAGGAGATGTGCAATCGCGCATTAGTTCTGCAGGTCGCGGCCAAGAGAGCAGAACAGCCGCTTTGTCTCCTATGGAGCAGTTACATTGCCTAGGCAGTCATTTATGAGAGCGCATTTCTTTTCTTTCCCTGTAGACCAGTTTCTTGTAGACTTTGTCAAACTGATGGTCATGGAAGACGTGTTCAGATCGTCTCATCGGTGCGCAAACATGCACACTGCCAACTGAGTCCCAACTAAAGCCCTGTTCACACCTGGCATTAAGTGATCTCAAGTGATCTGATCACAAGTGGACAGCCGAAAGCATAGCCATTTGCACCCGCCATTTTGACCACGTCTCCAGTGACCACTTGTGATCGGATTTCACACGTTATTTCCACTGGAGGAAGGGTGCTGTGCACATTTATTATGTCAGTCTTCCGCTTTGTTGGTTTTCAACCTGAAATGTCCTGAGAATCCACAAATCTCATGAAGAGACAAAAGACAAGATGAGACAACAAAAGATGGTACGCTTGAATCCATTAGCCAAGAGGTGGAGAATTCTATCATTCAACATGATTTCCAAACAGTCTCACATTGATTATATATTTACCAGCTAGGCCAATAATGCTGTCGATTAGTTGGTCCTTTGTTGCTCTCAGGGACATATCGAGATGTTTTAGCAGTCGTGGCCTAATGGTCTGAGAGTCGGACTTGTAACCCAAAGGTGAACCTGAAGGTCGTGGGTTCGAGTCTCGGNCCCCGGGCACCGCAGCTAAAATGGCTGCCCACTGCTCCGGGTGTGTGTGTTCAATACTGTGTGTGTGCACTTGGATGCACTTAAATGCAGAGCACAAATTCCGAGTATGTGTCACCACACTTGGCCACAAAGTCACTTCACTTCATACTACAAATATTATGTGGTCATATGATCCCAGACCACCTCTGAAGGTGGTTTGAATGATCTGATCTCAGTGTGTCTCCATTTGATTTGGCACAGTTTTTACACCGGATGCCTTTCCTGACACAACCTTCCCCAGTTTTATCCACACTTGGGACCAGCACTGAGAGTACACGCCTCGTGGCTGGGTTATTTTTGCAAACCCTGTATGATTTTAGATTTTTTTTTCAGTAACCACAGTTTGTCCAGATACTATCTTGGGAACCCTGGGAGCGATGCGGGAGAATTCGCCCCGAATGGGAAGCCAGTTCATTGCAGTGCACCAGTAACCAGACATATTCACATAATTATTTGCACCTAGGGCCTACTGAGCATAGCCAAGCCACCTACTGGTAGTATTTGGAGTGTAGTATTTGGAATAAGTCACATGTTCAACAGGAAGTTGCATCATCCGAATTACCTGAAGAAAAGTAGGTTTTCTCATTCTTTTTTTTCCTTTATTTTTAGTCATACTGTGAGATTAACAGACAAGATCATGCCCTTGTTACCTAAATTTCTGATTGAAAGGAAATAATTAGTTTTAAAAAATGGTCTTCTTGATGTTAGCATGGATGCAGGTTGTTTTGTATTTGGTATGTCCAATTAAAGGTAGGGAGCTAGCTAATATTTGCTAGTTAGCTAGCTAAAAGTCTGACTGCATTAACAAAATACACAAAAGAACACAGAAAAGACAGAGAACACAGGTCTAGTTAGCCAATAGCACTACATTAGCCACATGTTTATGTATGTATCTATATGTTTTAACTAGCAATCAGCATTTACACTGTTCTGATTAATCTATAGTGAATAAACAGGTGAAAATAGATATTGTAACTATGTGAAATACATGTAAAAGATAAATTAATAGACTATTTTACTTTCTTTGAGTGTGCTTGTTGTGGAAGCATTGGCCCTGGAGCCATGACCGACAGTCATAGCACTAATTAAATATATAACGCAGTCATGTGTGTGAGATCCATGTGTATTGTTTTATATCGATTCAGCTGTTGCCTGAGGACAATCGCAGTTGTGCCCTAAGACTTCTATGCGCTGTATGGAAATAACTTCATTGATGCAGTTCAGCGTGAATGAATAATATCAATACTGTACACACTGTAGTGTGTGTGTGTCTGTGTGTGTGTGTGTGTCTGTGTGTGTGTGCGCACAACATCGCACAACACCAGATTCAACATGCACTCCTTCATATGTTCATTGATCATTTAAGTCGGATTTTTTTCGTCATTGTTTTAATATACTGTATATGAGTCATTTCATCTTCACACAAATCAGGAAATAAAGGTTCGACCTTTAAGTGTCCTTCATTCTTAATGTTGAACTTCTTTCATAAAAATAGGTATTTTGTTGAACGTACTTATCATAGCGAAATTAAATGGTCAACACCGAGCTACTCACTAAGTCACATGACATATTAGGTATATTTCATGTGGACAGATTTGTATTCGTAATTTAATAGACAATTCGTGCATTTACATCATGCTAGTTATCCAGCTACCACTGTAGATTAAACTAAAGCTATTAAGATCCTTAATTAAACAGAGTGGCCTGGATGTTCAGAGGAATCTAACTAGCAGTCTAGTTTCAACAAGAGGAAAGCAGGAAGTACACATTTTCAGTATTGCAGTGTTTTACTGTATTGTGTATCTTTGAAAGGAAAGAGATAGATCAGATTTTCATATCATTTTAAACTGAAATTGGAATAGGAAAGAAAAATGAAAACTTACAGTCTGGCCATCTATGAAGTAAGTGAGTTAAATTAACCCCTTAGGACAGAAACAGTAATATTGGAAACTTGTTTTAATCACAGTCTCATGTTGAGAACTCCAGATAATTACACATAAATTGAACTGTTTACACAGTTGAACTCATTCCTACAGTTTAACACCTGAAGGCAAAAAATATATTACAAAATGTCTACGAAACCAGAGATGCAGAATATTCCCAGAAAATGTTCTTTGTTTTACACAATAGATAGATAGATAGATAGATAGATAGATAGACAGACAGACAGACAGACAGACAGACAGACCAGGATGCCAGTTTCAGTGAGCCTGCATCTACTGTAGTGTCAGATTCCCATCTGCCTCAAGATTCTGCATGTTCTGACATACTTTTCTGCTCACCACGGTTGTAAAGAGTGGTTAGTGTAGATTCCCTGACACCTCAAACCAATCTGGCAATTCTCCTCTGACCTCTTGCATCAACAAGCCATCTCCGCCTGCAGAACTGCACTATTCTGTATAAACTCTAGCGACTACTGTGCACAAAAAGCCCATGTGATCAGCAGGTTAATACTCAAACCAGCCCATCTGAGACCAACAACCATGCCACGGTTAAAGTCCATGAGATCACATTTTTCGCCGTTCTGATGTCTGATGTAGACATTACCTGAAGCTCTTGACCGGTATCTGCATGATTTTATGGACTGAACTGCTGCCACATGATATGCTAATTGGATAACTGCATGAGTGAGCAGGGGTACAGGCATTCCGATTAAAGTGGCTGTTAGTCTGGGCTTTATGGAAGAATTACATTATGAAATTACAACTAATTAGCTATTACAATGACACATATAATGCACAAGGATGGAGAAGTTGAGATAAAGTAGATTTATGGAAATCCAAGCCAAAAAGAAGTTGTATAGCCTTAGAACGAGATGCTACAAAGCATCTATTATGGGAACCAGGAGGGCCAATACTATGTCCAAAGCAAGGGATGGACTGCAGTCAGTAATGCTTTTTATAAATATACATTTCAGTCTGAGAAATATACGCTCTTACATTTTTCTTTCTGCTGCCTTTATATTATATTTCTTCCTAATTTCCAGCTGCTACTACACACACGGACAGTATTGTGTAAACCTGATCCATTTGTACTGTATTCAGTGTTCATTGTGACTTTAAACACTTGATTTCCTTGGTTGCTTGTGGTTAACAACATGTAGGAAGCAGCATGTATGTGGTTATATGCTCATAATGATCTTTAAAAACCTTTTCAGCACGGAGGGGAATAAAAACAAAATCCTGCAGAAATAAATCAGCTTAGTGGACAGAATTAGAGGCGAAGGCTTTAGAGCCAGGGTGGGATTAAGGAAAATCATGTGCAATAAAGAGCAAATGATCAAGAGTGACTGGAGAGAGAGAGAGAGAGAGAGAGAGAGAGAGAGAAAGCCCCACCCCTTCTCACATTTAATACCTCCTCTCCCCAAACCTTTCCGGGTCTGGAGTTGATTCTAGTTTTTTCCTCATGAAGACATAGAAAAATGACGCATACTTATCATCTTCATAGTAAACTCTAAAATATGTTTCTTCCATTATGTAAAGAACATATTTAGACGTCCTTACAATGGACTGTACCATTTCTTTGCTGTTGGCCAGGCCACAAGTTTGACTCCCATGTCTTTCTTTCCTTCATTTTGTGAATTAGCTAGCATAGCTTAGTGGCTGAGCGCCCAGGACCTATTGTAAACACTGATGGCGGATTTTTAGACGAAAAACTCGGCTGCCTCTAAATACAGACATAAACTATGTATGTACTAATGCATTTTAATAGCTAAAACCTAAATATGTTTCTCACACTGTGTGTGAAAAAAAGGAAAGAAAAAAAAGAAAAGAAAATAGTGAATGAGATAGTTAGACACCCCTACAATGGACCATACCATTTTTTTTTAAACATTGCTTTAAATAGCCTTTAATGGGCGATTAGGTGGCATAGCTTAGTATTGTAAATATGAATTAGTACCAGGATGTTATAGCCCAAAACCTGGCTGTCTCTGTCAGGAGGTTACAACTCAGCCATCTGTACATGGACCTTTTACCAAGACGATGACCTCAACCATCCATTAAATACAAATCAGCGCAGAAAAGATTGCGAGACACAAAATCAATTTTGCATCTCAGCGAACCCTGAATCCTGTACATGAATCAAAATTTGTGAATATCCATGACAAAATGATACACACACACACACACACACACACACACACACTATATGGCCAGATGTATGTGGAAACTTGACCAATCGCACCCAAATGTGTTTCCAGGTTCCACTCTTCTGGGAAGCTTTCCACTAGAGTTTGGAGCACGGCTGTGGGGATTTGTGTTCATTCAGCTACAAGAGCATCAGTGAGGTCATGAACTGATGTTGGTGAGGAGGTCTGGGGTGCAGTCGGTGTTCCAGTTCATCCCAAAGGTGTTCAGCGGGGTTGAGTTCAGGGTTTTGAGCAGGCCACTCGATTTCTTCCACTCCATCTTTGGCACACCATGTCTTCCTGGATGCCACTTTGTGCACAGGTGCATCGTCATGCTGGAACATGTTTGGGCCTCATTATTCCAGTGAAGAGAAACCTCAATGCTACAGCATGCAGACACGCCCTATACAGTTGTGTGCTTTCAAAATTTGTTGCAATAGTTTGAAGAAGAACCATATACGGATGTGGTGCTCAGGTGTCTACATACTTTTGACCATATGGTGCAGAACTTGTTTGGCGTTACAGGAAGATGCTCAGGAAGATGTTCTTTTATGTAGGGGTTACTTCAACAAATATTGTCTTTAAACTCAGTAAAGTCTGACATGCTGTATTTTTTTAGCTAATTTCATGTGTGATTCATCTGAAATTTGTGCACATTTTCAGGAAGGGTGCCATTACTTGTGGAATGGGTTGTATATCATGAGCAGTAGGATCCTGTATTTCCTGTTATCCTGGGGGGAGAAACTCTGAGCTCCTGAGGAGGGAGAGAGAGAGAGAGAGAGAGAGAGAGAGAGACTCATGAGCGCAGATACTCAGCCGAATTTCTTTTTTAATCCCCGCCGCTCGACCGGGAGGGAGCTGTTTCTCTTCTCTGCATCATCTCTCCCGTTTTATCCCCCTCACCGTTCTTCATTCGCACGTTACTTGAACTTGCCGTTTCTCCTTCTCTTCTTTCCTGCTCTCTTCTCTTCTGCTTCTCTTCTCCACCTCCCCCCCCCCTCCCTCCCCACCTCCCGGTTTAAGTTGGAGCGCGTGATGCGCGCTCGGGTTGCAGCCGTAGCCGCCCGCGCGCCTCTGGATCGGTGCAACGGAGCACGCGGACAGCAGCAGAGTCGGGCCGTGATGTAAAACGCCAATGGAGTTAGGGATTTATGACAGAACATGGGGAAGATGAGCGTCCTGTCGCTGTGGTTTCTCTTGTGCGCCGATCTGCTGGATTTAGCCTTCGGTGAGTGACTGATGACCGTGTGTGTGTATGTGTCTCTCTCTCTGTGTGTGTGTGTGTGTGTGTGTGTGTGTGCGCGCGCGCGAGCACATGGACGCGCACATGTGTGTGCATGTGTGCACTGTGTATGTGTGTGAGAGAGTGAGAGAGAGAGATAGAAATGAAACAATTTCGCACCGACAGATTAAGTCAAGAAACAGAAAGCAAACACACACATCCTTGTGTATTATTTCAGAATGAAATAAGCCTGATGTACATGCATATGTTACTGGAAAGTATGCCCCGTTCATGCAGCGTTATTAACGTTATATGACGTCTCATAGTGTGTGTATTCAACTTTACGCATTTGGAATCCACAGCTATGCAGCAGGATTAGTATTCGTCGGAACGCGCTGTTTTTGGTGCTTATCTTGGCATTTCTGCGAGCTTGGCACCGGGTACAGGCTGTGCTGGTGTGCTTGGAGAGATTTAAGATCAAGGAGATGGGAAAGCAATGATTCTTTTCTACTAACTATTGAGATCATTGCTTTATTTGTATGGTGGTGCGTTTTGCGCGTTTGGAGCAGATTTGAGACTTTGCGCGCTGACACTGAGACGCCACGACACTACGGATAAATAAAATAGTATTTAGAGTCGAGTTTACTGGCAGCTTCATCGAGGACCAAACAATCTACTCTCTCTCTCTCTCTCTCTCTCTCTCTCTCCAAATCTCATTTAATACTTGCAAAACGTGATTTGTGCATTATGGAGTTTGTGCCGTCGGCGCTCTTCCTAGAACCCGCATGCCATTTCCGTTAGAATCCAACATGCTGGTCCGGATCATATACTCAGCTTGTATTTTACAAGTCACCTACAAGCCAACTGACAAACATACTGCAGTGTATCCATGTCTATAGACTTTCAAACTGGAAGCAGGGTTTTATTTTATTTGTATTTTTTCGTGAACTTCCTCTGCGTAATTGCGTAATTCCGAAATACGGAAACAGTCGATGAAAAATCGCGACTGCGCACGTGGGAAAGGAAAAAAAAAACACCACTTCACTTTCCAAAATTACAGCCCTGTTCGTGTGGAGTGAGTGATTCAGGATCCGCACCTACACCCATGGCAAGCTTTCTCAAGAGAAATAATATCCAAAAAAAGACACTAGGAGGCATCAAAGCAGGCGAGGGAACTGTTGCCTGTCGATTAATCATTAACGTGTGTGTGTGTGTGTGTGTGTGTGTGTGTGTGTGTGTGTGTGTGTGTTTAGATTGATGTCTTTTTGGAAACATTAATTCATAGGTATCAGACCCTACGGTTGTGAAAAGCATACCTTCTTCATACATTCATTCATCTTCAGTAAGCTTTATACCAGTCAAGGTCGTGGTGGATCCCGAGACCAAGCTTCCCTTCCTGGGAAGACTGGGCATGAGGCGGGAACTTTGACACTCACCAGTCCATCACAGGACATCATGCACACACATTCACACACTCATTCACGCCTTTAGTGTAGCCAGACCACCTATCAGCAGGTTTTTGGGATGTGAGAGGAAACTGGAGAACCGGGAAGAACAGCCATTTTTAATTCATTTCAAGCGTTAACTTTTCCTGTTCTACTGGAAGATCTTTTTTTTTGCTTACAATTAGCTAAATGACCTGCGAATGAAACAAGCTTGAACTTCTGCAACCTTGAAACTTCATGTTGTACCAGTAATTTAGCTTTCCGTGCATTGTATATTAGACGGAATTTGTGTCTAAACATAGTACTCTGATCTGAAATGTGCTGTCTCGAAGTCAAGTGATAAATAAAAGGCAACATGTCCTAATGGTGCTCCTTCAAGTCTTCAGCAATCTAGAGCTTTCTACAGCGTACTCCTTTTAATAGAGTGAGGAAATGAGCTCGTCTGTGAGTTCTTCGGAAGAGGCTTGTGCACTCAGAAACCGCACCCCATTCCATGCACGTGCTCGACCAGATTTAGCATTATAATCAGAAACGTCTCATTGAGTGGCTGATTTATCGATTTGTCTTATCGACATGATGATAATGTCAGAGCTCTATTAATATAATTGTATGATGTTGGGTTGTGTCGAGGCAGTACAGCTCACACAGTTAGTGTAGTAGTTACGCAGGTAGTTAGTAGTCTTGTGTTGTTCTGTGTTTGTCTTGTGTAGCACCTTGGACCTGGAGAAACGTTGTTTCGTTTCACTATGTACTTGTATATGGCTGAAATGACAATAGACTTGACTTGACTTGTACAAGAGGCAAAACAATTCAGCAAGAGTGTGTTTGGAGATATGGAGATGCATTTGTGTGTGTGTGTGTGTGTGTGTGTGTGTGTGTGTGTGTGTGTGTGTGTGTGTTGGTTGGATGGCTGGAACTCTCATTAGACAATACAGTTGAACTTCTGATTCATTTGTGAAACGGCGGTTTTTGTGTCTCGGTGCGAGACTCCTAATGCACGGCCATTAGATTTCTGAGTCTGACTCATATGACTGGCAGCAATTTGCCATTAATGTGCCATAATGTTGTGTACTGTAAGTTTAGCAGTTAGAGTGCCAGTCAGATTACTGCTGAAAACTTGTCATGGCATTCTTTGCGGCAAGTTGTTTAACACTTCCAGTCTGTAGATAAGCAACTAAGTAAGAAATAAAACACGACAGAGCTATTATAGGGAAATACTCAACGATAACAATGAAGAGATTATCAATCATTTTCCAATGCCAGCACGTCCAAAAGGTTTTATTCTATTTATACAGTACCAACAGTCACAATGTTATATTTATGAAGGAATAATTTGTTGTGCTTTTTAGCCATTCTTAGTTACATTTAATGCTGCGAAGCTAGTTCGTTCCTGTTAGCATTTACACCAATCCTTCACCAGGCTCTTCAATCCTTCAATCCATGTCAGAAATCCCAGTGGGCTGTTACAAATCACTGACACTGGAGACTCCTTCCAAAATGTCCAAAATGCTAAATGAATATCTCTTCACAGAAATTGGCACCATATCATCAATGACAGATTATATCAATTGGGCTCCATATAAGTCGTTATGTTAGTTGTTACTATAAAGACGATAATGTGATAATAATCAGAACAAATGCATCAAGACTTGAATGAATCCAGCAGTGCTGTCTTTAATTTTTCTCTGCCATTGTGTCTACCACCATTTATGGACAATTAGCGTATCTCCAGATCACCACAGATGCTTCCCATGTAACGTTATCCCAACAACAGTGACTATGTAGCACCTCCACCATCCTGAGGGTTCTGCAGGTTATCCTCCTACGCTCCAAGTACTCCATTAACCAACCTGAATGAGATGAGAGGCTGTTTAGTCAAGTACACATCAGCAGCACTCATTACTACCATGAGACAACAGCGTCAACATCACCACGAGCCATGATATCATTCATACGCCTCAAGGTTATCTTGCCTTCCCTTTTAAAAGCCATAGTGATTTACGGGCACGTCACTGATAACAGTTTTATCTTGCTGTTTTTTTCTCTTGAACGTCTTAGTCCTGGTTGGTTGATGTCGCGAACATTAAAGTTCAAAAGTAAGTAAGGTAAATAGAAGTGTAGCCATGCTAAGTGTAGCTTAAAGTCAGACATAGTGTTTAGAAGTCAGGTATTATAACCAGAAATTGATTTTTTTTTCTTCTACCAATAATACATTTCTCCAGACATTAAGAAAGCCAAAGTGTATTTGATCAGAAATGATACAGAAATGTTTTTTTAGGCTACTTTCTAGCCATGCTGTCTTCTTGCTAATAAAATCATGCTGTATAAGGAGCTAGTTTACCAAACATGATGGTAAAAACAGCCAGTCTGCCTAAAGTTTTCTAAAACCTCCCTAGCTAAGTGTGATTATCTGCTTTTTGAGATGCTTTTCTGCTCACCACGGTTGTAAAGAGTTGTTATTTGTGTTACTGTAACCTTCCTGTCAGCCAGTCGAACAAGTCTGAACCTTTTCACACTATTTTCTGACTGTCGTGTGTGAAAATCCCAGGAGATCTGAAATACTCAAACCAACCCATCTAGGAGCAACAGCTAGTCAATGATGACGTGAAGCTCTTGACGTGTATCTGCATGATTTAATGTTTTGCGCTGCTGCCACATGATTGGCTGATTCGTTAAAATCATTAATGAGCAGGTTTATAGGTGTTTTTATGGATGTGTCTGGCGTGTATCCTGTTAACCGCAAGAACAAGTGCGAAGGTCATTTCAGGATGAACAGCATAAGCATAGATTCTACAACATATTTCCTCATTTTTATTTACTTCGTTTAAATAGTCAGTCAGGTTTGTATGTCTTGCCCCGTCTAGTGCAATAATAATTTTTTACAAGAACACAAATTTGTACTTGCTCCAATAATTAATACAGTATATTGAATATAATTGTGGACATAGCATCCAAACCATTTTCCCTCGAGTTTATATGCTTGATGAAGGGAATAAAAATGTAAATGAGACTTTTTTTCTTTTTTCCGCCTGCTGATTCTTTTCACAATACACCATGCACCACTTTTAAAGTAACATAATGTTCACTCGGTGTTCTTCCAACCACTCCACCCCCGCCTGCATTTCAATTCTGATACTGTTTGTATCATTAGTCGTGTTTCTGTAGAACGTACACGCATTTCGAAAATTGTAGGAAGTTAATTCAACACCGACGATGTTACTGCTGAATTACTCAGGCCCATGACGTGCTAAGTGCTGCAGTGTGATGACTAACATCATCACAAGTGTTATTATTTAAAACGAGAAGAAACCGAGAGAGAGAGAGAGAGAGAGAGAGAGAGAGAGAGAGAGAGAGGCAGCTCATGCTCTGTCACTCTCTCGACATTGGTTGTCTGATGGATGGAAGGTTATGTGGGTTATCTGCTATCAACATGACATTTAAGCCTGGCATAAATCAGAAGCCCTTTCTATGGATGTTGGGGCATGTAAAGCTATTGTTGGTGCAGGAGAGAGCAAGATTTTCATCGTATTACCATTAGAGCTTGATTTGGGGTTTGAGTCATGAGGATGGCATCCTTGTTTTTCTTTGTCGTTCATTATGTAACTATAAGATGGACAGGTTACGTAAGATCAGTGCAAAGACCGTGTGTTTGTTTCTACCATAGCGCTGTTGACTACACGATTCTGATTGGACAGAAGGTGTCCATTCATTCATTCAATAACAGCAGCACAGACAGCCTCAAGACAATTATTTAAATGTTTTAATAAGCTATCATTTTTTATAGTAACAACTTGTATGGTGGATGCTCCATATAAATGGGTCAAAAGTGTCGCTAATCATCGATGTGGTGAATTTCTCATTATTTGGTATTTATGGAAGGAGTCACCAGTGTCAGCTCTTTGTGACGGTCAGCGCAAAAGCTTTAAAGTAACTTTAACATTTCAGACACGGGAACATCTTCAGGATAAAGGGTGTTGTGATTTCTCTGGGATGTGTTATTAAGTTCAAACTAAGGAGATGACACAGGAAGTAAGTTGTTTACAGACGTTCCAAAGCAAAAGCCAGAATTTCTATTGCAAGTAATCTGATTTAAAAAAGAAGAAAAAAATACAGTGCAATATGTGTTTAATGAGATTTTCTTGTGCAACTAGACTTTTGCCATCCTTCAGGGTCTGAATCTCGGTCAGAGTCACAGGGAGTGGTTGATCCATTGGCTATCCCGGGAACAATGGAAGGGATGTCGGAATGCAACCTGGATGATGGGTCTATCATGTTTTTTGGGAAGTGGGAGGAAACTGGAGAACCCTGGAACCCTTTAGACCCTGGAAGTCTAAGGCAACAAACGTTTAAAAAAGGCCATGGAGTGACGGAGCCAATGCCGAGAAATGCTGATCTCTGAGCGTTTTGCTGACTGATTCAGCCTGGGTATAATCTTGTGATTTTTAACAAGCATGAACCATTATTATTTCCAATATTGATTTATGACACCAATTCCCCATGTCTCTCAGCCAGCGAGGGAAACAGGCTGCCTTACGAGTGAGTCATAGTGCCCCATGTGGATTCCCCCATTTCCCACTGTTGAGAGAGTTTCTCCTCAGCAGATCCATCATGATCAGGCCCACTGACTGCTCCAGAGACAGGTGTTGGCAATTCTAGCTGTAGACGCCGATAATCACTCACTGACCTTAGCTCTCCCTCCTGAGTCATACCTCAGATAGAGAGAGTAGGGGTGACCTTCTTCAGGATTTGTCACAAGAAAACCAAATTAGAGCTCAGTGGATTTGGATTTGGATTTAAACCTAAACTGGACATTTTTTTTTCTTTTTCTAACAAAAAGAAAGCAAACGCAAAAAAAGTCCAATTCATATTATCTGTATCTGCATTTGTGTCATACTATCTGCATTTGTTCATTACGAATAATATATACGTACATATACGGATGCATCTTCTTCGTGATCTGCTGACATGCATTTTTTTTCCTAATGCCGTCGCTACACTTGAATACATTGTTTTTTTTAAAAAAATCCTGCTTGCGCAGTTCATATTTGCTGCCTAAAATATTTTTTACAAACAAATTCAGTTGATTCTATTTCCCAATATATAAAGAAACTAGCAGTCCAATTTAAACCACCACAACCCAAAACAGGCAAGTACTATGGAAACAATTTCCCCCCAATGTTCTCCCTAATTTGGTCTTGGTCAGTTTCCACCCACCAGCTAGTTCTCCCCATCATACAACAGCTAGCAACCAGGGAGGGTGAAGTGAAGAGATGCTTTCTCAGACATGTAAAGCCACTGCTGGTCATGCTGGCCAGAATAACACAATCAGAAGAAAAAGCTATCCGCCCTCTTCCACATACATGAGCTCACAGATGCCCACGATTGGCTACACAACTGTTAGTCACTTTGGATGAAAGCGTCAGCAAAAATAAACGAAACGTAAACATACATTTAGTCTCAACCAGACGTCCTGTAAACCTAGACGTCCTGTGAAAACAACAGAAATAATATTTAAAGGAAATCCTACTTTTAATTCTAAATATAATGCAAATATTTATTCTTGGATGACTTTCAATGCTCCTAATTTGCAGGTAATGAAAGTAATAGTTTTATCAATGATTCTAGATTTGACTGGTTCTACATACTGAAAGGAAAGTAGTCCAGGAGGCATTCTGTAATTTCAGCGGTTATTGAATTGTACGCTGTGTTCATCCAAGACAGATTTAGAAAAGGAAACACCCCCGAGGATATAGATGCAGACAGCCTACGTGCTTTGTCTACACTTCTCTTTTAAATCTCTTCGAGTCCTCTGATTTTCTGGCCTCAGCTGTAAATGAAGCTTCGGGGACTTGGACCTGGGAAGGTGACTTGAGCTGAAGGTTTCAAAGTCAGTATTCATTTGGAGAACTGTAGCCTCTTCAAGCCACAAATGAGGACAGATGCGGTGGGATCGGCACGCTGACGTGCCCCTCTCTCCCTAATGCGTTGTCTTATGGAGGAGAAAAGGCCGTTCCTGCTAGCATCATCAGGTAATATCGGTTATGGGTCTGAAGAGAGCTGTGTCTTGCATGTCAAAGTGTTTGACATGCGTTTGGGGAAAAAAGCAATGTATATAGAACAGCTATAAAAGTGGCCTTTATGTGTAATGCCTTTGTGGGAGTTGTGCTTAAGACTCATAAGGTTGTTGCCTTGCTGGAAAATAGTGATGTTGTCAGCTGAATGTGTGTGTGTGTGTGTGTGTGTGGGAGGGGGACATTATGTCCTGTATTATCTTTTTGTCCTTTGAGCTATTGGCTTACGTACTGTCATCCAAGGGGAATGACAGCATTAGTATGTTATCGGCAAGCGCAGACGACGAAGCCAAGTCATAACATACGGTCAAGGACGTATGCTAAAAAGGACGTACGCACTAAAAGCGAGCCACGGACGCAATTTATTCTGCTTTTGTTTTCATCATTGCTGTGTATCGCCAATCGAGGCGCTCATTAGAGAATGAACTAAGACACCGCGTTCTGGCAAGACATTAACGCTCTATTTTTGAGACAAATGGAAATCACAAAAAGGAACATGAAGGATTTCTGTTTATTTATAGCGCTTGGGTAAAAGTGTCCTTTGGAACGACTCCGAGTGTTTGAGCCGGCACTAACTCAAAATGGTTGTAGGTGTAGTATCTGTTGTATCTGTTTAGTGCTCCAAATAATCATATCTCTGTCTGTGTTCGTAAACTAGAATTGTTAGATACAAAGTCTATCACTAGAGTGCCCCGGGAAGCACTGAAAAATAAGTAAAAAAAAAAAGTAGAGGTAGAAATTGAATCACTGTCAATATGGTGTGTTAATTCTGCCTCATTTAGTTGGCTCTAATTCATAAAATATAAACAAACTAGTAGCCTGATTTAAAGCACCACTACCCTGACCAGGCAGTTACTAAGGATGAATAAACGGAAGTTGAAAATTCATCATGCAGCAGCTCATGTTCAAGTGAGCATCATATCATGAGCTTCATATCGGACTACTCATCAACATGAAAGTAAAAAACCTCCCACTTGATCCCAGTCTGATCCACACCTCTAGTCTCAACCAGATTTCTGGCAGAAATTCTTAAAAATAAGCAAAACGATTTTAAACAATAGTCCCTCTCCTATTCAAACCATTTGTTCGTTCTGAATAATATATAAACATTCTGTTGTATCCCTATCTCATATCTTCTTCCTGATCTCCAGACATGGATTTTTATTTTCTACAGAACTACAGCCCTCAATACTGACATCCCTCACTCTATTATCATGCTACTATCCCAGAGATGATTTACATGACTGTCTAGAAAATCGAAGGTATGACGGCTATTTGTTTAATCGCTCCGGTCGTATGGCATCGTTACGCCTCTCCGAATCAAACGTCTGCTCTAACAACCCTCCATCATCAGTCCATCACTGTGTCTTTCATGTTTTAGTCAATAGCCCTCAGCTCTTTTTTTTTGTTTTTTTTTTCTTTTTTTGAAAATGGAAGGCTGGATGACATGCGATGAGTTATGATTTTAGAGAGCAGGAACAACCCGAGCACTCCAGCCACTCGGCTCATCATTACGGCTTTGAATGCTCTGATTTCCTCAGATGAAACGTCTCAGAAGAGCTTCTCATTCACTTATATTTGCCTGCGTGCTATTTTCCCGGCCCTTGATTCAGATTCTGTTCAGCAGACAGCTCTGATAAACAGCACCATGTTCCACGTGTATGGAAAACACAGTGGGGTGTGCTGTTAGAGAAAACTACTATACCACAGCAATTTCCTTGAATTTTTTTTTATTAAATTATAAGGCATGCCACATTGTACATTTTATCCATTTATAGTTACATTTAATGTTGTGGAATGTCTAAAACAGGCATAACCCTAACCCTAAGCCTAACCCTAACCCTACCCTAACCCTAACCCTAACCCTAACCCTAACCTAACCCTAACCCTAACCCTAACCCTAACCTAACCCTAACCCTAACCTAACCCTAACCCTAACCTAACTCTAACCCTAAACCTAACCTAACCCTAAACCTAACCCTAACCCTAACCCTAGCACATTATAACACATTATAGCAGCTATAAATGGTCATTTCCATCACCAGCTTCATCTCATGTAAAGATAAAAAAAAACAACTTCACCATATCAACAACTACACACTTTAAAAAAAAGGTTTATATGAAGCGTAACCATACAAGTCCACGTGAATTAGCTGTTACTACAGGAACTGTAATGTATCAGACCAAGTGCATTGATATAAAGCTGTGATTTGAATTACATCCAGAGCTACTGTCAGAGCTGCTGTTATAGACAATGAATCAACACCTTTTGTCCAAGCAGAATGCAACAGTGCTGTGATATAAATACAGGTACCTTAATACAAGCTACAAGTGACTTAGCTCTTGCTAGCATGAGCTCAGAGTGAAATCCACTTTATTGTAACGTCCGCTTT
>CM074964.1:15577106-15595810 GCA_037577455.1 Pangasius macronema | reverse complement strand
CGTGGTATTGAGGGTGGCAGAGAGCGCTGGTCATTCACTCCCCCACCTACAATCCCTGCCGGACCCGAGACTCGAATGAACCAATTTTATCCAATGTGAATACAATTTCCGTCTGATAAAATAAGAAAAAAGTAGTGGAAGTATCATCATATACACCGGTCCTGGGGATGTACTGTTTTAGGAAAACAATCAACAATGCAGTGGGGTGATCATCGTAACAACGGAGTCACTGTTACCACCCAAAGTGGATTATTTTCATATAACAGGAAGTGCTTTATTTCTCCTACATCATAGCAATTTGGCAGTGATTTTTATTTTTTTTTTAATTTATCAATGAATGATATGCGATACTTTTTATCCACTTGTAGTTACATGTAATGTTGTGGATGTTATAGCAGCTCTAAAAAGTCATTCCCTTGCCTCATTTTTTCCCTCTCTCTTGAAGCTATTAATGAAACAAAAACAAGTAAACAACAACAACAACAACAAAAAAAAATGCAGTTTGTAATGTTACCAAGAGACCAGAAAGTACAACAACTTCAGTCATGAAGACTTTACCATGGAGGAAAACATCTGTCTGTTACAAAACACTGGCAATTGAGACTCCTCCCATAAAGGTTAAATAAACATTTCCTTAAAGAAAATGTTGTTAGATAGCAAGACATTTTAAAAAAACTGTTTATTCTTAACCTTAAATGATGCAGAGTGTCCACTGTACAAGTCCCTGAGAATGAGAACGATGATATCTTTAGCTTAGACCTGGAAGACTGGTTAGTCTTAAGTCGTATCGACCTGCTCACTTTAAACAAGACTTAGATTTAAGCCTGGTGTTTGGATCAAAAATATATGGATATACTATGGATATGTTATTCTAGGGAAAAAAAAATCATAATGCTATAGAAATAATACACCAAGATCCATCATGCTGGCTTTAGTATTGGTGCATCTCCAGTTTTTCTTGTGGTTTGCGTAAGGGCAGCTCTGGACTGCTTGGACTGATTTGGTTTACAAGGTTTCTCTAAAGCGAGGTCAAAAGCACTCGAAAGTGGCGAGCAGGGAGTTCTTCGCTTATGTATCCCCCAAAGCACACCTGACACACTCATTTCGCTGCATCGCTCCTTCCTTCCTCCTCCTTCTCGACTTCACAGTGCTTGGCTTGAATCATATCACTGATAGGATCTTCCGAGCTCGGGCACACGGCCACAAATGGATTTTATATGCATTTCCGTTTGTAAGCCCTTCCTTGCTGTGGGTTTTTGCAGGTTCCCACAGAATCATTTCTGCCATGAAATAGCTTCTTTTATGGAAATTCAGTTTCTAATTCTGGACTTCTGGAGCTGCAAGAGACCTGAACCCAGACATCCATTTACTGAGTAAGAAGGAGGAACCCAGTGCTAAAAGCATAAAGGCTTAGAAATGTGTTGAGTAGCGGATATTGAATTTCGCAAGCATCTGTTTGGATCGAGGAAATGAGGGAAGTCTAGGGATGGACCTAAACAACCCCCAGACTCCACAGCTGTACGAGATGAATTGATTACATTCGATTAAACGCTAGACTCAGCAGCCCAATTTGATGGCATATGCAAACAATGTAGTCTTGCTGACAGTTATTTGCACAGTGCACTGCAGATTCTAGCTTCTAGCTATATCATGAAGGCGGTGAAGTCGGATGCAAGTGCAGGCTTTATTAAAAATCAGTCAAACAATCTAAAAATACCAATCCAGAAACGAAGTCAAATAACTTTGAAAGTTGCAGGTCAGGCAACCAGCAAAGAGAATTAACAAGGGGAAACACGAAGTGCAAAGCAATAATGAGTAAAAGTCAAAATTCAGTGTGGAAATACAAGGCTTGGAATTATTAGTGAAATGCTAGGAGCAAGACTTCGCAAAGAGTGTTTTAGGAAGCCTGGGTTATTTAAAGGGAGCATGTGATTGAGAACAGTTGTATGCAATCAGATGTCCCATGAACCTGTAGGCTACCAAGTGGTGCAACAGAATAGCGGTCACCTTCTCATTCTGAGATCTAAGAGAGCAAACTTGGCCGTATCCTTTGGGTAGGAGGGATGGTATACTCTCTCTCTTCTGTCAATCACAGTGACACTAGCCAGTCATGGCTGCCTGAGGTCATGTATGTGGAAGAGGGTAGATAGCACATTCCTCAGAATGTGTTATGCAGCGCTGTGATTGGCTGGCTTCACCCGTCTTGGAGGAACATCATTCACCCTCCCCAGTTGGTAGTTGGGAATTAGCAAGACTAAATTAGGGAGAAATTTTGGGGAAACTGTTAATAATAATTCCAATGTGATTGAATCTTGTGACATAGTTTGTAGTCCATGATGCTGAAGTTGGTTTTGTGAGCGTTGTGCTGTAGTGGTGAATTGGGGAAAACCTTCACATGGTCAAAGTATAGTTCTGAAAACTACTTCCTGAAGTGAAATGCATTCTCCTTTGGTGTGTATCTCAACCAGATATTATGTGCTATCCTTTTAAAGTTAAAAAAAAAGTAAAAAGTCTGTCTCATTTAAATACAGCAACAGTATTGATTTAAGAGCAGGGTTGCCAGTTATTCTCACAAATCCATCCTTTATCATAATCATAACCACACCTTTTAATTTAGCAGGTCGTAAATCTCCTCATATCCTTTCACTAACGAGACTAATTGTTCAACCACACGTTGTCCTCTGTGATTATTTTTCTTGCTTGCATCCCAACTTTTAGAAAAGTTTACTCTCAAAAACATTGGAAGAGCTCCAAGAAACGTCAACATTGGTGTTTTAACAAAATGGCCACGTTAAGAAAAAAACCCACCAATCTTCCAAAAGACATTCTGCCAGATTGATGTTTTTCACATGGAGCATTAGTAATAAAATCCCATAGGGGTGGGGTCATGCTGGAAGAGACCACTCCCACCAGGCTAACTCTGATAGATTTGCAGTGCCTTTGTGTGTGTTTTTTTTAGTTTTCTTTAATTTGTCACCAGTCTGTATTTCTATTTATTCACAGCACCAGCCGATATGACTGTCCCAATCCACATATCCACATGTTCCTACCCACAATCTACCAATCTACCAAGACTCGTATGTACCGCAAGCGTGTGCTCTTTACACTGACCCACTTAGCCGTGGACTCAGTCATGCGATGATAGATCTCATCAGAGAGAACGATCCATTTGCTCTGAAACAACAAAGAGGCGCGACAGAGCAGCCGATACACTCGCTCGATCATATACACGGCACCAAGCACGAGCGCTGTCAGCCGAGAGATTGTTTTCAGACCGTGTTATTTAGAGCAGACGCCGGCTATAAGGCTAAATGATGTAGTGCCCATTTGCTCTGGCTATCGACTCAGTAGTCAATCATATGCTGCAGTGCATTTGTACAGAGGTGGTTGTTTTGTTTTGTTTTGTTTCTTTCCCTAAACTATCTTTTATTTGTTTGCTTTCCACTCAATTTAGCCCTTTCTGATTCTTGAATACTGTAGATCTCTATTTATCTTACAAACGAGTCAATATATATATATATATTAATTTCCAAAATATCTTCTGAAGTCTCAGTCAATAAAATATATTTACAAAAATTTTCCTAGGTCAATAAGATTTTACAGATATTTTCTCAGTCTAATTTTCTAAGTCTGTCAATAAAATAATTTAAAAAATATTTAAAAATTTTTCCTAAAGTCTTAGGCGATAAAAACAAAATTCAAAGAATTCTTAAAGTCTCAGTCAATAATTAAAAAAATATTTTTTCTAAAGTCTCAGTCACAAAAATAAATGTAATTTTTAAAAAAATATATATTTCCTGACGTCTCGATCAATAAAATAAATTACAAAAATTTTTATTTTTTATTTTTTTTACTTGGTATGTTTGATATTTTTCTCACCACCGGTATGAAGAAGGGGACATGTCTATCCAAGTCTGTCCAAACGTTAGCAATAAAAAAGTGTCAACAACATTCTCTTATCTTAAAAAGTTGTCACTGATTAAAACTTTAGAAAATAATTTTTATCTCACTAATACATTTTTGTGTTCATTTCTTATAAAAGCTTATTTTATATCTTTACAGCACATTTGAGATTCCAAGCATAAAAAAAAAAGAAAACGATATTTGTTTTGCCCCATTTTTACATAGGACCTGGTGGAAAGGTTTGCATTAAAAATGAGGACTTCCTTCAGAAATAATAAAGAAATCATGGCCTTATGATGATGATGATGATGATGATGATATTATTATTACAAGGTTCCATCTAGGTGAGTAATGAAATATGCAGTTATTTTTACAAATTAGATTTATTCATAATGCCAGGTGTGAACAGCTGTGCATTTCAGCTGTCCAGTTGTGATCGGATCAAGGCTGCATGCTAATGCTAGGTCTGAATGAAGCCTAGGAGAGAGTGAAGAGAAACCTACCAATGACATGCCTGGCTCTTCCATTTTTAGTCCCGCCCAGTGAAAAAGATGCTTTAGTAGAAGAAGAGTTTTGTTAGTTAAAATGACGATAACGATTTCAGAATGTCTTTAAGGAGATCATCTATGGTGGGTTTAATGTACAAACACACTATAACACTGGACTGCAATTCAATTTTTAAACACACGCTGGATTGCACCACTTGGTGAAATAATGCTTGAGACAATATATAATTCATATGACACGGTCTAGAGTTCAGTGGTCTGTGCCAGAAAAAGGGTAATAAAATATTGCTACGTGGGGCTTGGGATTTATGGGCCTCTTAAGTTGGAGTGCTATAATTATAGCAATTCCTCCAGCAAGACAGACAGACCTCAATAAAACATCAGCCATTAAAGTTCATTATGGCAAAGTGAAGTTCTTATGCATCGTTGCATCATGTCCATAATTTAGAGTACAGCAGTGGCCCAAGACGTTCGCTGCTCTTCATCTTGCACGCTTTAAGGGTTGCAGTCACTGAGTTTACAGCTCTGACAGATGCAAGTGCTGGATAATTATCCCGCAGAAAACAAGCCTTGTTTTAGTGGCTGTTGGTTTTTAAATGAAATGTGGGGTAATACCGTGGTAACAAGTTCTTCCATCAATAAATCCATAAATCCATAAATTAATGCTCATTTTTACTAAATATTTATAGTGGGAATGGAAGCACATTATAATTTTTTTTAATGAGTATGCTAATGTTTCAGTAAGTAATAATCACCTCTGTATTCCTTCAGTAATTAATCAGTGGAATATACTTTCTTTACTTAATTATAAGCAATTATATCACAGTGATGTTGAATTCTCAGTTCTGATTTCTCTGAAGCTGCTGATTAATTTTCTCTGTCGGCGGCTCTGATGTCAGTCCCGACTACAAGGCGAGGCATGGTGAAGTTGTCTATGACGAGACTTTGGAAGGAGTCTCCAGTGTCAAAGCTGTAAGCTGAAGTTTTCAGACATCTTCAAGATAGAGAGAAAAGAGAGGATAGCGAGGAAGGGACGTCTATACCTTTCGACATCATTAAATGTAACTGTAAATGGATAAAAAAAATCCATTAGTAGTTATGTTCTTTAATAAATGAAGAATCGTTAGCATTAGCATTAGCATTAGCATTGGCAAGCTGCTGTGGTAGCTGTGTGATGTTATTAGAAAATAACACTGTTGTTGAGTGATTATTTTCCTATTTGTGTTTTATTTATTACCTAAAACCCCGTCAGTGTTGCATGGCTGAGGATGTGTTTTGTTTGGTTCTACCTGTGTTTAAGATGAAACCTATGTTGCGTTCGACTTACCTCAGAAGTTGGAAGTTAGACCTCGGAATTGCATCATTTTCGACCTGTGCACTCGATCTACAAAGTAAGAAAAAAAAACATGTCTCTTTGGATGCTTTCTCGTTTCATCTTTTGTTAGTAAGAAGTGCTACTTTTTTTTCTTCTGTTGATGCTGTGAGTGAGTTCTGAATTCAGAATCGAGGGATTTTTTTTTCTCTTAGTCTGAAGTCAAAACTTCTGATGGTCCTTCAGTATGATTTCATTGGACAGTTCTCATGTTCTGCGTATAAACGATGCATCGCCTTCAAAGGTCTTTTTTCCAAAAGAAAACAAATGGGATTTTTTTCGTTTAATTTTAAAGGAAATAAAGATCACAGGAATGAAGCTGCTTCAAGAGTGGAACTGTTACTGTGAGATAGAGTCTCATTAGCCCCTGGTTTAATCTTTAAAGTTGCTGGGTTTATGTGTTTTAAAAGAGAACTTCGTGCTCTGTGCTACTTGTTCTTTTTTTTTTCCCCAAATGAATCTATGTTAAATAATCAATTAAAAACCCAGTCCATTCTTCAGATTAAAGCTCTTTGAATCTTTTCTAAAAGAAGAATTTGAGAAAACAGTGAAACCCAAACAATAGTTCAGTGGAGATTCCCATTTGTTTTCCATTCTGCTAAGCTAATGAAAACTTAGCAGCATTTAGGGCAAATGAAGGTGCTTTCAAAAGGCGGTGGGGTTTTTCCTACAGTTAATGATCACCTGCTTTCAGAAGATGAAAGAGTTTTTAGACAGTTATAAAGCCAAAGACTGGACATACAGTTTATTAGAGAATATTTTTTTAACAGATTCAGAAAGGGAGATGCAAACTCATTTTAATTCTAAAATGCTATATGATTATTTTTATGCTAGTGCACATGATGTAGTCGTTATTATGCCAACAAATTAAGTTCTATGCAAATGACCGGCTCGAAGGAGTTCCTCGGATGAATCCAGTTGTCTGTTCTTAACCCCTATCCAGACATCTTTAGTTTCTTTCCATGTTTTTAATATTTGGTGCTGAAATACAGATGAAAAGACACACTCTACCAACTACAACATACAATTTTAACACAGGTAACACAGCTGTGTGTATGAATTTTATAGTAGAGTGGTTAACACCATCATCAAAACAGGCCTCATCCCCAAGAAAAAATAGCAACGTTGCTTAATCAACATGCCAGAAATTCTTTAAAAATACTATTTGGATTTTATAACATGACAGTCATTGTTAACTAATTATTAATATATTGAAATTATTCATAATTTCAGTGTAATTACTGAATGTTGTTGTATCAAGGCTGCTTAGGTGTAATTTTTAGGTTAATTTTATTCCTAAAAAATTATTTTCAAAACCTTGAATTTAAGGTTAAAAATAACCTATTGTAAACAAGGGGTACATAATTAACTAATTTAAGGTTAATGATGAATAGATGCCCATTAACTGCATACATACAACCTGGACCAAGTGGGATTGGTCAGAATTTCTTTTGAAGTGGGTGGGATTGGTCTAACCTTCTGTGGGAGTGGGAAGAATTGGTCAGAATTTGTTCAGGAGCAGGTGGTACTGGGATTGGTCGATCAGGGATTGGTCGATCTTTCTTGCGGGAGAAGGAGGGATTGTTCGGGGTTTCTTTAGGAGCAGACATGATTGGTCTAACTTTCTGCGAGAGCGGGCAGGATTGGTCAGAATTCTTTTGAGGGCAGGCATGATTGGATAGGTTTCCTTCAGGAGTGGGCGGGATTATACAGAAATCCTTCAGGACTGGGCGTGAATGGTCTATATTTCTGCGGGAGGTATTGGCGAGAATTTCTTCAGGGGCAGGCAGATTGGTTAAACTTTCTTCGGAGCAGGTGGAATTAGTCGAACTATTTTTTCGTGGGATTGATCGAAATTCCTTACAAAGAAAGAGTGATTGGTCTAACTTCCTGCGAGAGTGGCTAAGATTGGTCAGAATTCTTTCAGGGGCAGGCATGGTTGGTTAGATTTCCTTCAGAAGCTTGTGGCATTGGTCTAACTTTCGGTGGAAGTATGCTGAATTGGATAGAACTCCTTCAGGAGTGGGTGGGATTAGTTTAACTTTCTGCGGGAGCAGGCAGTATTGATTAGAATTTCTTTCTGAGGTCAGGCCGATTGGTCAAACTTCCTTTGGGAGGAGGTGGAACTAGTCTAAATATCTGCAGGAGTGGGCAGGATTTGTCAACAAGAGCAACCTTGCGGATGTTGTAGTGTCATTTTCTGCCATTTCAAGGTTATTGTAGTAGATAGTAGACTTTCTAAAGATATCCCAAGATTGATTTGTTTGTTTGTTTGTTTGTTTTACAGCGCATTCACTGACATTTAGCTAATATTTAAATGGTGCAAAAAACTATCATAGACACACATTCTGACAGGCTGTTCTCTTTATAGGCAGGAAGCTTTACAGGTTGTCAATATTCATAGCAACTTTCTTCTTTCCACAAGTTTATATAGCTGATGTATAAACACAGTCATCATTAAGGCTGATACATAATCGACATTATGCACAGGGCTGCATGAAGCTGTTCGAGCAGCGCACTAACGAGGCTAATTAAGCCAAACATTTCATCACTTTTCTACAGCAGCCATTGGTCTAATCATAGGTTTTGATGATTAGAATGA
Organism: Pangasius macronema; assembly: GCA_037577455.1. Taxonomy (NCBI): domain Eukaryota; kingdom Metazoa; phylum Chordata; class Actinopteri; order Siluriformes; family Pangasiidae; genus Pangasius; species Pangasius macronema. The sequence goes on along the minus strand of CM074964.1, from coordinate 15,587,427 downwards.
ATTCCTAATTGATCTACAATAATTCACCCTAGATTGGGCAGAACAGGCTCAACAGAGATCACAAAGAAAATTATGCTCTGTTCCTGTAATTATGAGAAGTTAATCACTGTGCAGAGGTAAAATAGCTATGCTTTTTTCTGTCTAGGAACTCAAGCCAATGGGATTCATTTAAAGTAATTATCATGCTTTATTTTAATGCAGTTGGTCCACTGAGATTAAAAAGAAAAGCAAAACATGTCTTAAATGCTGCATTTGAGCACATAGGAACAGTTTTTTTTTCTTTGTAAACTGATGCTGTGTGCTGCACATTTTTGAAAGCTTTAAAATGCCCAAGTGATCTACAGTGTCTTTTTATTGAGCATATATTTGCAGTGGTTGAAAAGTAAAATATTTACAAGACAGATGGTGGGTTTATACCATGATGTGTGCATTCAGTGAAATACATGTTAAGCATAACCATTTTAAATTACAGTCATACTTATTTTCAGCCTAAAAAATTGTGGGTTGTCAATGTTGCTTGTCTTATATTGTGACTGGATTTGTTCATGGGAGCAGGTTTGACTTGGAATTTGGAGGTTATCCTGTTTCTGTATTCATTCCACATTCCTTTCCTCATCTTCAGAAATTCTTTATCTTGGTCAGGGCTGGTGTAGTTTAAATAGTTAATAAGTTTGTATTTCGGGAAATGTAACCAAGTAAGTAGGTTCATTAGAAAATATAGAGGATGGGAACATGAAAAAATATCTGCAAGAGCGGGAGACCTTGGTCCTCCTTTCTGCAGGAGCAGGTGGGCCTGGTCAGAATTTCCTCAGGGGCAGGCGGATTAGTCTGAATTCTTTCACCCCTGAATCTGTTTTATACTGAACTACTGAGAAAGTGTGTGTTAACAATCCTGACTCAATAACCAGAATCTGCCATTCAAGATGAGTTTACCAACTTAAAAGGAAACACATTTGATTATAGGAGTACCTTCTAGTTTCTCTTCTAGTTAGTTTCCTCAGGGGTGGGAAAGATTAGTCCAAATTCTTTCTGGAATGGGCAGGATTGGTGTAAGTTACTGATGGAGTCAGCAGGATTGGTGTAAGTTACTGATGGAGTCAGCAGGATNTCAGCAGGATTGGTGTAAGTTACTGATGGAGTCGGCAGGATTGGTGTAAGTTACTGATGGAGTGGGCAGGATTGGTGGAAGTTACTGATGGAGTCGGCAGGATTGGTGGAAGTTACTGATGGAGTGGGCAGGATTGGTGTAAGTTACTGGTGGAGTCAGCAGGATTGGTGTAAGTTACTGGTGGAGTCGGCAGGATTGGTGTAAGTTACTGATGGAGTGGGCAGGATTGGTGTAAGTTACTGATGGAGTGGGCAGGATTGGTGTAAGTTACTGATGGAGTGGGCAGAATTGGTCTAACCTTCTGTAGGAGCAAGATGATTGGTCAGAATTCCTTTAGGGCCAAGAAGGATTAGTCAAAATTCCTTCCAGAGCTGGCTAGATTGGTCCTTCTGTGGGAGCAAGATTGGTCTGAATTCCTAGAGGAACAGACAGAATTGGTCATAACTCCTTCAAGAGTGGAGAGTGTTGTTCAGAATTCCTCCAGACGCACACAGAATTGGTCGGAATTACATCAGGAGTGGGTGGGAGTGGGATTACAGAAGACAGAACTATAGTGTTTAGATTAAATAAATTGTATACTTCCAAGTACTCTGGTATTTTTTATGTCTGCAATTGTATTATCATTCTCATTTTCCCAATTTTCCTTCCTGCAGTCTTTCACTTAGCTGTTTCTTTCCTTTAATTGAGTATTGACGTGCGCACTGCATGCATTTCAGAATCTTATATTATGATGACTTCACTTTCTCAGAGAAGCCAATTAAGAGCCATTAGAGTCACGCTAATACACAACATTGACAAAACGATAAGCTTTAATTTGCCAGAGCGCTTTTTGTTTCCTGACAAAAGGGGTTGTCATTCATTTGTTCGTTTGTTCGCTTGGTTGTTGGTTCATCCGGGACTGTAGAGGAAACTTCAATGGCCCGTTTTTCAATTTGAAAGTGTGATTTTCTGCAAAGGGAGCAATTAAAGCTCCTTGCAGACATCACTCATTACTCAAAGCAGCTGAGTTTTCAAAAGAAAGTCACCCTTCATTTATTATTTTAGTTATGAATTGTTTCTTTATGTCTTGAGGTTGCACAAAGGAATAACCGAAGTATTAATGAAAGCAGTGAATTAAGATAATCATATTTGTTACCTGAATAAACACGGACAAATCTAGCAAGTCAGGATTGCAGGGCTTGACGTTGACCTTGACCATGCAAAGGCATATTAAAAATGCTTGCACTGTGATTACATTAACATTTTTTTTTTCAAATATAATTTACAAAGTGAGGCAGAGTACAGCCTAAGCAGTTGATGGTTAAGGGAACTGAACTCAAAACCTTCCAGAACATTAACAATTATCAAGAATCAAGTCAGTTAGATTTATTCAGCTTTCCATTTCGCAATCTTTTCCTGTCACTGCATTTTTTGGGGGAAAGAGAGAGAAAAGGTTGCTTTTGTATGGTCTTCTGTACAACCATGAGAGTAATAAGTCATAACCAAAAAAGGAATATTATGACAAGCAAATAGGCCCTAATGGCTTCCCTCTGATGGGATTCATAACATTCATTTATTTGATCTATCTATCTGGGTCAATTTTCCCTCACGCAAATGTTTTTTAGATTGGATTTTATGTTCCACTCGGGTGGTTAAGGGGGAAGCTGCGTCCATTTGTTCCTGGCAAATGATGGAGGCCAATATCACTTAAACACAATGCTTAGTGAGTCATTATTACAGTCAGCCGATGGAGCAAAGATGAATTGGACATTTTATAATGCTTCTTAATTTTTGGATCACTAATGCATTTAGTGATCAGGCAGCGTGGACAGTAATCATTCAAAGCGTAGGAAGCACACATTATATACAGTTAAATGCAATTATTCATATATTTAATTAATAATAGTAGTACAGTACAATACAATACAATATGTAAGGAATAAAAAGATGATTATTTTTAATAACATTACATCCCGAAGTGTTTTATTCCTTTAATACCACAGCAATTTGCCAACACTAACGATTTTTATTTAAAAAACAACTGCATGTCATACTTTTTATTCACTAATAGTTATGTTTAATGGTGTGGAATTTCTGGGAAACAAGTCAGTTCCTGTTATTGTTTACATTATAAAAGATAATTATGCCAGCTCCTGTTTTTCTCTCTCTTAAAGTTACTAAGAAAAACAACGCAGCTTGTTATCGAAAAACCGCAAAGTCCACTGCCCTGTAGACTTCTTGTGTAGTTAGTTCTGACTCTTACTGTGCTGACACTGGAGACTCCTTCCAAAATGGACAGAAACTTCATATCAACAATGACATGTTTTTGAATCTGTTATTGTGGTGCTTTTGACTAATCAGAATCAAGCATTCAACAGCACTGTAGTATAAACTCAAGATATGATGCTACCACAACAACTATCATCTGTTCATCCCTAAGCTGTCTAGCAGACTTGCTGGTTAGAAGGTTCCAGTAACCTCATTAATGTCGTCCTTTAATTTTGGAATGACTGATACAAAGCCATGGAGTCTAATTAGATACATCACTACCAGATCTCATACTACCTGAATCTGTTTTATATTGAACTGCTGAGAAAGTGTATGTTAACAGTCTTGACTCAATAATCAGAATCTGCTATTCAAGAAGAGTTTACCAACTAAAAAGGCAACACTTATTATAGGAGTACCTCAAGGTTCTCTTGCAGTAACCAGAAAGTTGTGGTTTTATGTCCCAGGAATCTTAGCTTCTCAGCTCTGATTTATAAATCTAAAAGCATTTGCCAAATGAATCCATGGAAATACTTCTAGCTTGTTCGACACATGTTGTGATTTGTCCCCGTTTTGAATGAGAGCTTCCCAGGATGGATTAGGAGAAGCACTCCAAAGTGTCACACCGTTCACAGTCATGCTGGGAAATGCATTTTCCCAAGAGTAGGTCTTTTTTTTCCTCTTATTTTTTTCCCCCCCCACTCTGTTAGAAGGGTCAAGGCCAACAAATAACCTACCAGCATGGTTCCTTGCTCAGTGTTCTGATGAATGAATGGTAAAATGGAGCCACTGAGAACCTTCTGGAAATTTCAAATGGTGCGTTCAAGTGGAGTCATATATGCTCCCTCAATTTGGAAGAACGCGGGGAGGTCAGCAGGCGATGCAGAAATGAGACTATGGTTTGATTTTAGTTGTAATAATTGAATTGGAATTGGAACAAATGGTTTGGAATTGGTTTAACTAAATTGAATGGCCATTTTAATAAAATAAGTGATTTGTGAATGGAAATTTGAGGAATGGAAAGGCAAAATATTATTAGAGGACTTTAAACAATGACTCTGATATTTGAATAATTAATTTTTAAAAAATCTGTTTGTAGAATTGTCTGTACAGGAATGAGTTAAAAGGGTCCGTCTGAAATAATAATAATAATAATAATAATAATAATAATAATAATAATAATAATAATAATAATAATAATACCTGACAACACCTTTTCTGCCTAATTTTTGCCTTGACTTCTGCATAAATTTTGTACATATTAATTACGGCACTTTAATATTGCACTTTAATTGGTAATTATCCTGCTGATTTAAATCCATATGAAGGAAAGACATGTTTCCAAAACATTATGTAAAACTGAAGAAATTTAAGCAGATCAATTTGCATTCCTTCCCAAATATTGTTAAAGTCAACTGATCCAGACGAAGTGCGAAGTGCTGAACGCAGCGCTCTATCTGTAATTTGGGTTTTAATTTAATGCTAAAATTTATAGATCATTAATGGGGCCTCATTTAGCCAAAGGATGTGTGTTAAAATAGAGCGCAAACGCCCTTGACCTACATTTCGCACAGCCTGTTTTGTTAACAAAAACAACTTTAATTATCCTAATGCGACCACGATATAAACGTAAGAGTAACAAAACCGAGTGCTGTGTTATCAGTTTGGACAATAATTCATAGTACATCTGGAAAGTGTGTTTGCTTCGACTTGCAGTTGCCTGAGGAAATCAATTAATCAAAGAATCTGTCACCGTTACCACTACAAGTCTTGTTTAGTGGTTTCAACATCTGGAGTTAATACAAAAAAGATTCAAAATGTTACACCTCAAGTCAACCTTAAGTTCAATTTCTCTACATAAAACCAAACAGAACCAAACAAAAAAAAACCCAATACCTCATATTAAATAACAGAGATTTTAAGTTGCCATGGCAACAGTTTGTTCAGCACTGGATATCTGACCTAGCGAAAGAAAAAGAACTAATTTTCAAAAGAAATTATTTCCCATGTGCACTGTTCCAACACTGACATAATGATGCTAATAAAATATTCCCACCCATTTATCTGACACACGTGAATGCCTCGACGCAAATTGCTGAAGCCTAGGCACTGGCTGCCTCCTGCTCCTTTCACAACCAACCTCCATCGCTTCATTCCCCAGACTTAATTGTTGGCCGAAAGATTTGTATTAAAATGTGTTTGAAAATGATTTTCATATTAGAGATGCATTTTAGCACATTCATCTCCTCGGCTTCTCTTTATTTGCCCCCCCACATCCCCCCCACCCCGTGATCGTAGTGAAAATGATCATAGGGAAATTGATTTCTTTGTACTCTATTTGGAACCAATCTATTAATTTTGTGCCTGGCAAATGTTCCCTCTTCCAAAAATCAAATTTCCGACTGAAACAGACCTGATCGATACTTTTCACACAATGCAATATTAACTCGGGCCTCGGTTTGGAGATGCATACCAAGCAGCAGCGCTGTGCTTGAGTGGATAAGAAGGCTGAAGGAACCACTGTGCATGGACAGAGCTGATAAAGTCATTCTGTACATAGTATCCTGAAGTCATGTAGAAAAACAATGATGGATTTTTTCCCACAACAGCACCCAATTTAGGAGTATTTAGCTCGACTAATATGACACAAATCTTTAACTTATGTCAGGTAGCCTAATTATTCTGCAAAGATTAGATAGCTGGAGATAATCTAGATGATTATCGGTGTTATTGATTTATTCATTTATTTTTGATTCGCGCTGTTCATTCTCTGAGAAAACATTTTACTAAGCAAAACGTCTGTGTGAGATTAGACTATTCATTTGACGAAGTTCATTTCAGCGAGTAAAGTGGAATTGGAAAACAAAACCCACCACTGCAATGGGAAACGAAAGCATAATTTCAGTGCTAAGAGGACTTTTCCTAATTGAAGTCAAAAAACAGTCTTTCAAAGTAACAAAAAAGCATTTGTCTGATCATCAGGAGAATTCAGACAAAGCCGCAGCCGTATCTGGGGGTGAAGAGAGCAAAATTGTGACTGTAGAGACTGTGAGGAAACAATGAACAACCTGCGCTATGTTTGTTCCAATGAGTTGTTTGTTTCTGTAGCGTTTTTCCACCACATGAAAGTCTTCAGGACAGAAAACTTTCCGGTATCTCTGTAACATGACAGGCTGCAATTTTTTGGGTCATATGAACTTCAAGATAGAGAAAAATCGAGAAGCTGATGAAGAAATGCCAATTTATAGCTGCTATAGTATAAGTGATTACAGAAACCTGTTTCACGGACATTCCATGACATTAAATATAACTATATTCAGAAAAAGGATGATGTTCTTTCACATTGCAAGTGTTTTTGTCCTTATTTACTTGCCTTATATTCTATAGTTGCGCCTGCATTAATGTAAGGATCTGATTTGTGGGTGGTTTCCCACTTACGCCTTAACCGACAAGGTGATTGGCTCTTTTTATTGGAAAAAAAAAGGTGTGGCTTGTGTAACGTTGAGCCCGCAGTCTGGAAAGCATGTTCAAATATAAATATCAGTAATGATCAAGCTCAGTGGTGTTTCATGAAGCTCTGGTGGCCCAGTCATGCTTTTTTGCAACTGAATAGAAATGTGGAATGAGCCAGTTAATCAATTGAACGTGCTCTCGGGGTGCGAGGGATGTATTGACTCAGTCCTGTCAATCACAGTGATGTGTGTTATGCAGCTCTGTGATGCAGTTATGGAAGGAGTCTCCAGTGTCAGTATTGGGTTTTTAAATCCTGTACAGTTTTCAGGACACTTTCCATTTTCAGTAACATTATGAAAAGAAAAAAGTAGCTAGTGAAGGAACAGATATGATGTAAGTAGTAACAGGATAAAACAATATTATTGGCAAATTGTTGTCATATGCCATATAACAGCACGACAGAGTGTTTTATTCCTTACACAATGAAATATTTACACAGCAAGTTGTGGTGGTGAAGTGGTCCTAGGTTGTGATGATCTCTTTCCATTGATGGAAATATATTAATAGTGTCCAGTCCTTTGCCTAGTACATGCAGTCACTGCTGGAGCTGTTGGAACCTTGTCTGTGTGTGGAACATCAGGTGATTGTGGAACTGTCATCGTTTTCCCATTTTGAAGTGTGAAGAGCAGGTGAGAAAAATGAGAGTCTCTCACAGTCATTCTGGCACTTCGGAGGTGATTGTAGCTGGTGGTTGTCAAGCTGGGCTGGAGATGTCAAAGGCTGTGTTCATGACTATAACTCCTAGAACTTTCTTTGTTTTTTTTATCAGGATGGCAAGCACAGAAAAGTGCAAAGTAATTCTGTTTTTTTTTGGTGATCATACCCGAAAATGATTCGAAACTCGTACTCGTTGAGTTGCTTCACTTTGTGGGCGGTGACAAAATATTTTATAGAATGTATACACATACCTGAGATAGAGTTTGCAGTCTGATTGGTAAAAAATGTTTGTATTTTTTTAATACATTTTCCCCCATTTTCTACCTAATTTGGTCTTGGCCAGTTCTCATAACAGCATGACATCATGCGGCAGCTACCAAGCGGAACAGATGAAGGCTAATACGCGCCTACTGAGAGAAGTGAAGCCAGCCAACCGTATCTTTTCCATCTTCTGCTCATGTTGCCATTCAGAGAAAAGCACTCTCTGCCCTCTTCCGCATGCATGAACTCAAAGATGCCCATGATTGGCCAGTGTTGCTGTGATTGACAGGGAAGAGAGAGTAGTATGCCATCCCTCCCACTCAGAGAGCACAGCCCACGTTTCTCTCTTGGACTCCCGGCCATGCATGGCTGTGGCGCCTTCAGGATTTGAACTCACGAACTCTTGTTTGGCTCCCTTATTTATTCTTATAAAATTCAATAGCCTGGAGGTGAAAAGGTTAAAGAACAGTAAACATGTGGTTAATCTGAATATGATTCTTTTTCAGGCTTTTTCCAAATGTATTTATTTCACCGTGATATGAGGCTACGGCTTTCCTTCCGTTTTTGAGCGTTTTGTTTAATGGAGGATAAACAGAGGTGCCTGAAAGTCGTGAATCTAGAGGCTGTGGAGAAACAGTGAACAACCTTCCCTATGTTTGCTCCAAGAAGTTGTTTGGATTTGTTTCTTTAGTGTTTTTCCGCCACATGAAAGTCTTCAGAACAGAAAACATTCCAGTGTCTCTAACATGATAAGCATTACAGTTTTTTTGGTCATGTTACTGTAAAGAGAGAGAGAGAGAGAGAGAGAGAGAGAGAGAGAGAGAGAGAGAGAGAAAGAGTGAAGAAACTGGTGAAGAACCAACTTTTTATAGCTGCTGTAAAGTAAGTGATAAAGTAAGTAGAAACTTGTTTCTGGAACATTCCATGACATTAAGTGTAATAATACACATAAAAAGTATAATGTTCTTTTACACCACAGGAGTCTTTGTCCTTACTTACTTTATTCTTAGCAACTGATATAACAGTGTTCTTGTTCCCCACTTACGCCTTAACCGACAAGGTGATTGGCTCTTTTTATTGACGTAAAAAAAGAAGGTGTGGCTTGTGTAATGATAAGCATGCAGTCTGAGAAACATGTTCATAATGAATCATTCCTCCAATGATGTGAGCCTGATGTTGTTTCATGAAGCCGCGTTGGCCTAGTCATGCTTTTTGCTACTGAACAGAAATGTGGAATGGGCCAGTTAATCGATTTGCACAGCCAAATTGAAGCATTATAGAAGACGACTTCACCACTGCTTTCTCAATCTGTATCTCGTTTTGCATCTCGATATGCATCCTGCCCACAAATCAACTGATAATGAGCAGTTTGCTTTCCGCGCACGTTTCACATTTACGGCTCACATCCAGCTTTAGCTCGGTATATTGAGCTTTTGCCGTCTGTTCATCAGAAATTTTTTTTTTTTTCTATGAATAACTTGTTAGACCTTCTTTTTGTAAAACATCTTGCAGCGACAGCCCAGGGATCAAGCATTTCACTTGAACTGTCATTTCTTCGTTATATTCATTTGTCCGTTTCATAGTGATCGCTCAACCGCACCAGAATAATCTTCGGACCGCTGTCTGGATTGAACCGAGTGTCAAATTCGTACGCCTCCCAAACCGTATAATTCTGCATGTAAATATGCTAAAAAGAGTTCAACATTGTGAAGATGAATACTCTCATCATCTGGAATAATACCTTGATATGAATGCAAAATGTTTTGACCATGAAGGAAAAGACTTGAATAGTACAGTACAGAGGTCGGCTACCGGAGAGGTCAGTGTAATTAGACAGTAGCAGAGGCCACAGTGGTGGTTGAAATGCTCCGGATCATGAATGTGCCTCTAATTACACTCCTGTGTCATGTCCTGAATGTTTTCCCACATTCCGATGATTACAGTAATGTGTGTTTCTGTTTCCCAGCATAGAAAAGATGTTGCGACTCAATTATAATTAAAAATATAACAAAAGCAGTAGATGCAGCATTGTTCCACACAATACAGGCATGAAATTACAGTTATGTAAACTGCTAACAGATGTACAGACAAAAGAGACGACGTGATACAATCGGGGCAGTGAAAGAAAGAATGCGTGGTTTAATACAAATGCAAATATGAGCCTGGGTTGGAATGATTATCTAACACTGTAAATGGCGATTGTGTAAGAAAGCATTTGTGACAGAAGTTCTATTTAAAAAAAATAAATAAATAAAAAATGTCACATTTGATTGCAGATTATTTACACGGAGCCTCGCAAGGGTTAGAGTTTTGTAGCAACTCGACAAGGCGCCAACATTTTTATCTGACTGCAGATCATCCCGAAATTGGATGTTACACAAGTTTTCCAGTTGAGTTAGAGCAGGATTTTTGAATTCTGCAAAAATAATGATGTAATTAGTGAAGTGAAGTGAAGTGGAGTGAAGTGACTTTGTGGCCAAGTATGGTGAGCCATACTCAGAATTTGTGCTCTGCATTTAACCCATCCAAGTGCAC
>CM074964.1:15561424-15573402 GCA_037577455.1 Pangasius macronema | reverse complement strand
ACTCCCCCACCTACAATCCCTGCCGGACCCGAGACTCGAACCCACGACCTTCAGGTTCACCTTCAGGTTACAAGGCCAACTCTCAGACCATTAGGCCACGACTGCCCCAACCCTAACCTAATGCTGATACCAATGAACATATGATATATTGTGCAAAGCCCTGTTTTATATGCGGATAATCATTTATTCATTACAAAGAAAAAAAAAAAGATCCCCTCTGGCAAAAAGAAAAAAAAAATAAGACAATATTTTGTCTAACATGCTAAGGAATGAAAATGCCAGAGCTCTACATGAACGTCATGCACTTGATGTAGAATCCCCACTGGGGCCATTTTTCCTCGAGTCCCCTGGAGGAACAGACTTTAATTTAACATATTAATCTATTTAAATCCACATATCCCAATTAATTAATTCAATTAGAGCAACCTGTACTCATGCTGACAATTGTTCTCTAGGTGTCAGTGGATTATATAATCATAATTACTGTGGTAATTAAAGACTTGATTGAGTATGCAAAACTAGCAGTGAAAGGCGGTGAATAAAAGATTAATATGAGTATCTTGTAGATAGGACTTGGTCAGATGATGTATTGTAAATGGCTCTTGAATTGGTTACAAAGCTTTTCAGGGAATTTGAAATTGAACATGTATGATTGTTGCCTCCTGGGTTTTGTTTTTTTTTCTTTATCTAGAGCGTTATGAGAGGTGAGTGAATGTAATTCAGGTCTTATAGGATGCAGCGTGATACTAGCCGCACATTAGAAATGCCAGAGGCAAACAGCATGTATTTTATGTAGTCATCTTACAGAAAGATTCAAATGAGATGGAAGTCCACATTGGTGTTTTATAGGCCAAAAATCTTATTATGGCAGTAGTGAATATACTGGTGATATATACAAGGACATGATACTACCATGTAGGCTCCCCTTTACTCTCAGAACAGCCTCAGTTCTTTGTCGCATGTATTCCACAATATGTTGGAAGCATTCCTTTAAGATTCTGGTCCATGTTGACATGACTGCATCACATAATCGCTGCAAATTGTCACACTGCAGATTTCCCATTCTGCCACATCCCAAAGGTGCTCTATTAGATTCAGATCTTGTGACTGGAAAGGCCACTGAAGTAGGCCCTGAGGTACTGATTGTCATGTTCATGGCAACTTGCTTTGTCACGTGGTACACTATCATGCTAGCCATAGCCAGTATGTTATAAAATGACCAGAAAAGGGATGCGTATAAAGACATCAGCAACAAAACTCAGATAGCCCGTGGCATTCAAAGATGCTCGATTGGTACTGAGAGGCCCAGTATGTGCCAAGAAAACATTCCCCACACCAATACACCACCACCACCAGCCTGAACTGTTAACACAAGGCAGGATTTGTCCATGGATTTACGCTGTTGATGCCCAAATTCTGACCCTACCATCAGCAGTTTTTTTTTCAAACTGAAGCTGTACAGTTTGAGTGAGCCTGTACTCACTGTAGCCTCAGATTCCTGTCTTGGCTGACAAAAGTAGACCCTGATGTGGTCTTCTATGGTTGTAACCTATCTGCCTCAAGGTTTGACATGGTATGTGATGCTTTTCTGCTTACCACGTTTGTAGAGAGTCAGCTTGAAACAGTCTAGCCATTGTCCTCTGACCTTAACATTCTTCACTGAGGTTAAAGAATTGGAACCTTTGGCTTTAATCACAGAAAATATTGTGAGCTATTGGGTGGTATTTTATCACAATATAGATACACTATATGGCCATAAGTATGTGGGCACCTGACCATTACACATATATATGGTTCTTCCTCAAGCTGTTGCCACAAAGTTGGAAACACACAATTGTATAGAATGTCTTTGTATGCTGTAGCATTACATGTAGCATGTGCTAGACTAAATCCAGTGGCCTGCACAGAGCCCTGACCTCAACCCCATTGGACATCTTTGGGATGAACTGGAACACCGAATGTGTTCCAGTGGTGTACCGAATGTACCCCAGGCCTTCTTGCCAAACATCAGTGCCCAGCCATCAGTGTCTCTTCAGCCACACTCCAGAATCTAGTGGAAAGCCTTTCCAGAAGAGTGGAGGTCATTAGAATATCCTAGAATATCTAAAATATATGTCCTAGAATATACCAAAGTGTAGAATAAAATGACTTGCATGGACTGCGCACCTTCTTCGATCTCCTAGACCTGACATGCAATTTACTCATCATTTAATACCATGCTATAATTTTCCCTCATTCTCCTAATGCCGGTTACACCAATTAACTTTAACGCTATTACTTCCTGACTGTTAAAACAGGAACTTGATTCATGTCAGCCTGGCAGCTTCCTGTGTCCAAGCACTGAAGGAGATCCAAACTGAATAAAGCTCCACGAATGCCAGCGTTTCCTTTCTTTAGCCCTCTTTCCTATCTCTCGTTTTTAGGGAGGTGACAATTGAGCCAAGAAGCTACATGTGTATTGAGAAGTGCGCTCACAGTTAAGGGGATATTGGACAAGAATAATAGTGACAGGACGAGTGTATGGGTGTGTTCGAGCGAGATATGGGGGTCCAGTCACCACTTCAGCGCCTGCAGTGCTATTAATGGGAACAATAAATAGAAACTGTCAGCCACTAAGCTTTTCTTCTCTGTCTTAATGAAATACACTAAAGGCAATAGGAAGGCAGCAATAGAGTCTCCAACCTTGTTTTTTTTTTCTTTCGTTCTTCTTTTTTTGATGGAAAATTGTGCAGTGTGATCTCCTCCAGTCTCTCTCTTTCTATATTTCACTTTATATCCTCTGTCCCAGTGGATAGCTCTTTGACTTCTTGCAGTAAAAACATGAAGGAAAGCACAGTTTAGCTCCCTTCACGATGATAGTGATGAGTGATTTATGAACAATTGTGTGCAAAACTATTTCATTTTTGGAAGCCATATTTCAAAAGATCTCAAATTTTATGTTTAAATGGATATTTGTTTTTTGTCCATTTCTATTGTATATTGTTAAAATAAAAAATGGGGAAAAGGGGGTTAAAACTTATGTAAGATATTGTCTGAAATGGGTAGTTTGAAATAATCCGTAAATTGTATCATAATGAATAATAATAATAATAATAACAATAATAATAATAATAAAAAATCTGGCTTGTAATAGCAGAAACAATGACAAGCAGAATGATTAACACAGGAACATCAGCGATGTTCAGGAAGATGATTCTACTGTTAATCATGGCAGATGCCCTTGATCCACCATGTGTGTCTGTGTGTGTGAATGCGCATGCGTGTGTGTGCGTGTGTGTGTGTTGACCGCTATAAAGAAAGGAGGTGGCACTGATGTCCACCCACAGACTGTGTAGAATGAAAGTCACAGAAGTGAGAAATGTCGCAATCACCTCACACTTGCAGCGAGCGTTCGGGGGTTAATGGCAAGATTTATGCTGCTGTTTACTTTGCCTGATGGTGTGTGTGCTGCTCTCCGGGTGTCGATGGATAATGACTTCCAGCAAGTGGCCACTAGAAAAATTGTTCCGTCAGTTTATTCTTGGAGGAGGGAGGCAAAGGTAGAGGTCAGACAAAATTGTCATTCAGCTTGCGTCACTACAAAAAAAAAACCTGAAATTAATTGTATGAAAAAATGTTGACCTGTGAAAATAGTCTCCTCTTTATGGATGTGCTTTCATCATTTTGTTGGTGACAGTAATAGATAAATGTCAGAGTCTGTGCTGCTAATGAAACCACAGAAAACCCTGTGTTAAAAACACCAGTGATTCGAAGACTACCTGCACTCCCCTGTGTTGTCACCACTGACAAATGTGCACCGTTGTACACAACCCAATTTGTTTTGTACTGGAGACATATTTGCCCATTCTTTGCAAATCCAAGCAACTTATTTTAGTCAGAAAAGTGAAACAAAAAAGGGCAAATTGATGTGCTGGAAATCTTTCAGACGCAAGTCATGCATATATAAAACATAGCCGAGTAGGCTTTTACGTTATGCTTAGACGCGTTTTTGAATTTGAAAAGCAATATATTATGTGTATCATATAGGAGCAATATCTTTTCTTTCTTTTATCATTCTCTCATAAGATCCGAGTAATTTACTACGATCCAAAAATAACTTGTAGTCTCTGGAAATTCTAGACATTTTTCTGAGCCGATGGTAGTGGATCATATTTTTTTATACTTTTTCAGCAGGGTCATCTTGTCATCAAAGTAGTCGACTAATACATGCCCTATCTGAACATTGTGCGGATGTCGAATAGTTGGGGTGCTGGAAAAAACAATGAGGCAGACGGTATAGAAAGCAGCTAAATGTACTTTGTTAGCCTGAGAACATTTTACACAAGAGTTGCCAATGTTATCACTTTGTTGTCCTGTAATGCTAAATAAAAGCTAATAATAAACTGCACTGTGGTATAATGAATTCCATCATGACCAGTGCTATGCAAAAACCCGTACTCAGACACCTGACCATCACACCCATAAGTGCTTGTTGAACATGCCATTCCAGATGAAGTGTCTCTTTTGCTGTTTTAATACCCACCACTCTTCTGGGAAGGCTTTCCACTAGATTTTGGTGTGTGGCTGTGGGAATTCGTGCTCACTCATCCACAAGAGCATTAGTCAGGCATTGATGTTGGGTGAGGAGGTCTGGGGTGCAGTCAGTGTTCCAGTTCATCCCAACGGTATTCAGTAGAGTTGAGGTCAAGGCTCTGTGTAGGACACTCAGGTTCTTCTACACCAACCTTGGTGAACCATGTCTTCATGGAGCTCGCTTTGTGCACAGGGGCATTGTCATGCTGGAACATGTTTGGGGTAGTAGTAGTTCCAGTGAAGGGAAATTGTACTGCTTCAACTAGCATACTAAGGCATCTTTTATAATTGTGTGCTTCCAGCTTTGTGGCAGCAGTTTCAGGACGGTCCACATATGGCGTCATGGTCAGGTGTCTACAAATATTTGGCCATAAAGTGTAACATCCTGGCGTGGTCCAAACAAGTGTACTTTAAAAAATGCAATGTTCTTAAATGGTTTAATATGCAGACAGATTTATTATTTTAGTATAGCCAGTGTGTGGCTACTAAGTGAAGAGCGAGTTTGACATGTTCTTTGCAGATGTTTATCAGCATGTAGCTGCATTACTGGTCAACTAAATTTAGTAGTTGTGCAAAGTAGGGGAATGAATAATCTTTAAAAGCATTACTACCCATAAGAATGACAATGTATACAAACTATATCCTGATATAACTGATGATACTTGACTCAAGACATTTGCACTTCACTCTATGCAACATGTTTATTGCAAATAATCTTTAATAGGATCGTTTCTGAATCCTGTCTGCACATTGCCACATCTCTCACTCTCTTTTTCTCAGAAACCAGCTAAAAATGAACCAGAGGTCAGCGTTCTGGCAGAGGAACTCATATCCGAGTGTAGGAAAGCTGCAATAATCCTCTTTAATTTGTTTTCAGATCAGGCTTGGGGAACTGCGAGTCCTCTCCCTCTGTGAGGAACGTGGGCAGGGACAGCTGTCTTCTCTTCCTCTGCTGTCTAATACAGGTTCTGCTGCTGCTGCTGCTGCTGCTGCTTGAGTTTTGATGAATTATGGTTCCTCTTTAGCAGCCAGCGCTACAGAATCACACACAGCATGAGTGAGGGCTCTGCTTTGCAGCTTTGTCCAATTTTCTTTTTTTCATGGTGAGATGACAGAGAGAGAGAGAGAGGGTATACATCAGTATGCATGTGGGCCTGCTGTCAAATCAAAACAAAAGCCCTCTAATTGAGTTTGTGGCGTCCCTCTTTCTCCTTCATGTGATAGCAAAGGTTAAGCTATGAAAAAAAATAAATATATAAATAAAAAAACATCACTGCCTCGTACTCGTTTTGCACTTTGAAAGGACCAATTTGTTAATACATTATTTATTTCTCCATCATTTTATCCGAATGTTAGAGCTCATCTTGAGACACCGAGGGGGTTTAAAAGGCACAGAAACAAAGCAAGCTAGCAGCAGGTTGGCAGCGCAGGCAGGGTGGCTGGCGTCTCTTTAATCCATCCATGCCGCCTTCCTGATAAATCGGAGCGCTAGCTTCATTTTTATCCCACCCTCACCAGTTGCCTGGCTCGCAAGTAATGAGCGACTTTGATGCGATATCCAAAGCTGTGGGATTAGAACCCCAGCTGCCTGGCAAATACAGCATTCAGGCCATCGCCAAGACCATGAGATGCCACCCTCCTGGGGCACGTGGACACACGGTTAGCATAATATGGCCACATGGTTTGGAAGATAGCAGAAGAGATGCTGACCCGTACTAAGCATGTGGCCCTTCTGAAAACTGTCTGAGGCTCAAAATCCCTCCGACTCCCTCTGAGCTCTGTAGGGCTTTGAACCTGTGAACAATAGGAAACAGATTGGCACCTGAATGGCTCCCAACACAGAGTAAGTAGACTATGACTTCCTTCACCTACGGCTGAATTGTCTCACCAGGCAGCTTTTCCAGAAACACACAAAGGCCCCTGTTTGGATTTTAGGGGGTTATTAATGAAGATGCAGGCATTTAATCTAGAACTGGTTTCAAGCTGGAACCTTGTTTCTGGTTCTGATAACTGCAAAATAAAAGCCAATGACACGTTTAAGTGTCCTGATGATTTGTCCTACCTTATCAAACTGTCCTGCCATAGTGCACATAGGTCCTTGTAAAACAACACCACAAGTTTATTCTGCTACTTTTTTTTTTCACTTTATTACTGTGACCTTTTCAGCATAAAGCATGTAAGCAGGTTATTTTGGAAATAATCAGACATAGCTAAAGTCTCCAACAATTAATGTTTGTCTAAAGAAACAACCAAGTTAGAGATGGAATCTGCAAATTCGCAGGAATTCAGAATATGGTCCTCGGGGTCTGTAAATAATAATTAACGGAATTGTCTGGATAGACTTATGGGTAGACTTAGACTAGGTTTTTATGTGATGCCTAGATTCTCAGTATAAATAACTGCGTCACCTCCTCCTCTGCCAGTATCCGGGAGGACTAGCTTCATTCAATGCTACGGACTCATTTGGTTTAATACACGTTTCTGTTAAACACAGTACATTAAACATCTAATCAGTAATAGTTTCATTAACATTAAGTGCATTAGACGTAAGAGGTCTAGCTTCAGATTACTAAAACAAACTTTCTGAGTGTTTCTTCACTTTTGTTAGTCAGGATAACAGACATAGTCTCAGTATGTTGGAACCTAAGTGATGACTGCAGCTAGCAGACAGTCAGTTTAGCCACTCTGCTCCCTGGCCTTGGCTCTGGATTGTGACCAATTAAAAAGTGTTAATTTCCCCTATGTATGGAGACGTTTGGGAAGCTCTGTAGTCGCAGAACATCCGTGAAAGTTCTTATCACTTATGTTCTAGCAGCTATACATTGTCATTCCTCCACCATTCTCTCTTTTTTCTTTCTCTTGAATTTAATAAGACTTGCAGTTTGTCATGAAACATGAAAAACTGCAAAGCAAAAACATCTTCTGCCCGTAACTTAACGTTACAGCTTCATCTTTGATGTTACAAAGAGCAGACACTGGAGACTCTTTCCAAAACGCTATATAAATGTTTCCTTACCATATCAATGATTATGTTAAATAACACATTTTTCACATAGTCAACATAGAATTTCTTGTGAATTGTTATTGTTACTATAGAACTTATAATGTATTAGAGAACTTTCTAAAGATCTCACCATGAAATGATATTTTTCCCCCTGAAATTGCAACATAATTGAATATATTCCCAAGTAACAAATGTAGAAATAGGCTTTTTTTTTGGACATTTGTTTACATGTAAGGTGTTGTGCACAGGACGGATAAATCTCAATTATTGTTGTTTGATGAAAAAGATTTTCATTATTTTATTATAATAAAACAAAATACTCATGATCATGCGGAACCAAATTAATAAGAAAGCATACAATCACCAAATGGCTCCTACTCCTTTGGTGCTTGGACCCCTAATTTATTTCTATCACAAGAAAAACACAAAGCAAATATGGAAATCCGAGTGATTTTTATGGCTTGAGTACATGTTGGAGCTGTACTGAAGGCAAGCACTTGTTTAAGACAAAAGATCGAGGGGAGCATTTCCCTCAGCAATGGCAGGCTTCCAGTTTTCCACTGTAGCTTAGCAAAGCTGTTTTTAAACGAAAATGGGGAAACCCCAGAAAGTGCAATCATGAGAGATGCTCGAAGGGTTGTTATCCTGGGATAGTAGCATTTCTGCATTGCTGTTGGTGGTACACACACACACACACACACACACACACACACACACACACACACACACACTCACACTCTGAAACACATTGAGCGCCATCAGTCAAGCATAACAGCTTGTCTGTTCTCTTAATTGAGCCCTGTTCGATTATGCTGTTTTATTTGCTAATATCATTAATGCTAACTAGCATGAGTGAGCTGTTCTCATGCCTGTAGAGCTCTCATCTGACACTCAGGCTCTATGGGGTGATAAGTGGGCCGTTTTATTTTATATTATTTTCAGCACAAAGGAAGGAGCCATGGATGGCGAGAGAAAGGGAGAGCAGACACTCAGTTGTTCGCTCCATAAAGCCTTGCTGTGCAAGCGCCACGTTTGACTTTGATAGATCGACTCCAGCTCTCTCACCGACAATGAAATGGCTGTTTTTTTTTTTTTTTGCTCTCCCTTTCTGGCTGCACCCCATTCCACAGTTCCTACCCGTCACTTATGACCTGCAGCAACACTGTGCTCTCCTGCTGAAGTGTACAAACCATGATTGATCTGCAACGATCAGTAAACGACCGCTCGCGTTTGTTACAGTGACCTTGCGTCCTATGTGTGGATGTGTGGATTTGGCTTTGTTTACCTTATTAAAAGCCATCCAGATGATCTATTCACTAGCTCCTCTAACGTTTAATCTTCACCGGGTTTCTGTTTGTGGAGCTGTTTTTTGTTATGGCTTGTCTGTTTTGTTCATGACTCTTGTTTTGGAGATGCGTCTATTACTCCAGACAAAACACAGGCCACCTTTTTCCTGCCAAAGGAATATATGCTGTGTTGCACACTAATATATTGGACTTATATTCTATATCTTAGATTACTGGCAAATTAAATGTTTAAATTTTAGCTTTACTTACACCCCAATGCTGTTAAATTCTCAACTCTAATTGGCCAGAAGGTGTGTTAATTTTCTATAACTGCACATCCATGACATTACATTTATAATGTGTTCATTGTAATAGTGTATGGTGGATGCTCCACATACTCTAAGCCTAATAATAAACAGAGTAAAATATGTGTTTAATGTTTAATGAAGAAAAACGATCATTGATGTGGTGAAATTTTATGGAAGGAGTCTCCAGTGGCAGCAGGTTTTCCACTATGGGAAAGTCTTCAAGATAGACGTCTTTGCACTTTGTGCTTTCTCAGAAAGGATAAGCTGCATGTTTTTTCTTATTTAAGATAGGAAAAAGAGAGGCAGGTGAGGGAACGAATGTTTATTGCTGCTATAAGGTAACTTGCGGACCTTACACAACATTAAATGTAACTTTTAGCAGATAAAAAGTATGAAGTGTAGAAAATAATCAGCTTCAGGTTGGTAAAAGTAACTCAGCTTCACGTCAGGTTGCATCATACCACCCTACTGTTAATTATTTTCCTATAATAGCATGTGCCCAAGTGTTTTTTTTTTTTTTCCCTTAATACAGGTGAACAGACGCATAATTTGAGTTGGAGTTGGAATTATGATTTGGAGACTGGTTCATTTTTTTAGTATTTTTTTATTTTTGAGGTCAGAAATTTCATAATTTTCACTTGGTAATGAAGTGAAAATATTCAGAAAACAATACACAACAAATACAAAATGAACCTCTGGAAACCTTTCATGTTTTATATCTTTTTGTCTTATATTATTATCTATTACATCTTTTATATTTTACAGTATACTATATCTAACAATTACATACTAAGCAATTGTTCTCTTCGAATTAAAATGATTAATGCAGTGTTATTTTCCACTATATGGAATGGACAAATCAAAGAAAGCATCAGAAGCAAAACAAGAAAACACGATGCTATTTCATGAATATTTTACGCCCCCTGACACATCCCTCTTACATTGACTTTCTGCCTCTGACTCGATTAATGTCAGGAAAATTCCCAGTGATAACACCTACAGTGTTAAATTAACGTATATCATATTCATTCAAGTCTAGGCTGTTTTCGTGATACCCATACACATACGTCTGTTCCAGCATGTTTGAACTTGAAAAACTAGCACAGAACAGAGTGTCTGTATTGCTCAGGTCCCTCTGTGCACATCCTTTCATGTCCCCTCCCCAAAAAAATCTTGTCCCAATCCTCTCCCTTTCTATCCTGTGCCATAAAGAGACAGATTGACTCTGGGATTGAAGTTTCAGCTTTGATACCTGAGAGATAGAGCTCAAGATGGTGCTGAGAGAGACTGACAGATAGAAGGAGACTGAACTGAAGAAAAAATAATAATAATAAAAAAAAAAAAGTCAGAGCTACAGATAAACAGAGAAAAGTTACAGCTCATGTGTAGGAACATGACACAAGCTTCCTGTACACAACACCATGTTTCAGATTTAGTCATGCCCGGGCATCTGATCAAACATCCTGCCTCAACACCCGTCTCTAATCCCCGCTTCCTGTCATCGAGGGCATCTGATTGAGTGTCCTAGTAAGAAATAGGTCAGCCAGTGAAGCTCAAACAACTGAGCTATTTAATCGGCTAAATATATATATATATATATATATATATATATATATTTAAATATTTCACAAATACAAACTGTACAAGTTGTGATTGCAGAAGTATCCACCCCCTTTGCTGTGAAACCCCTAAATTAGTTGCCAGAAGAAGCCACATAATTAGTTGAATGGAGTTCACCCATGTGCAATTAAAGTGTCATATGATCTCAATATAAATACAACTGCTCCTGGAAGATTCCAGAGTGTGCTAGGGTATATACCTAAACAAACAGCATCATGAAGACCAAGAAGTCTAGGCCAAAGTTCTAAAAATCCGAACTATAAACATCACATGGTTCACCATTAAATCCATCATTATTACCAAATGGAAAGAACATGGCATAAGAATGACTCATAGAGGAGGCCATCCACCAAAGGTCAATGACTGGGTAAGGAAAGCATCCCACTCACATTTGCAAATAATTTACTAACTATTGATTTTGCCCTGTACTTCAACATTATGGACGTATATTCCCAGTTAAATTCATTTCAGTTCCAGGTTGTAACACTACAAAATGTATCATCAAAACTTTGCCTTTCCTGAATGAGTCTAACTGTCTAATCCTCTCATTAATGCTGAGCGTACTTAGTGCAAAGATCTTAATTATTGTTGCTATTGACATCTATTCATAATTTTAAAGCTTTTGTGATACAGTCATGTTAGTAAAGCTCTATTATTGAATTGAGAATTGTCACATTTATCATTCACATGTGTGAAAAGGGCACATCTTTATAAATTTTGGCACTCCCCACTTGCCCACACCACAGGCTGACAGCAACACAACTGCAATTTCCATGACATTATCTAGTAATTTACCAATTTGTCGAGCCACCTCGATGGAGCATTACTCTGCCTGTCAGAGATAACGTCACTCATGCTCAGCAATTAAAGCTCCTTCAGCCCGGCACTCAGCCTTCCTGCCAACTTTTTCACTGCCATCAGTTTGGCGTTGGAGGAGGTAGATTAAACCGTGTGCTTTGGAAACTCGAGCATGTCATTATTAAGCAGCAAATCATGCTGATTGTGTGCACATGGGCTTGTGGCTCGCGGCATCTTGTTGAAGAAGAAACCCCCGGGAGGCTAACTGTCTTTTAAAGCGCTATAAATCAACAGCCATACACGGACACTGTCTTTTTTTAAAGTGCATACATTTACACGTTTGTCATAGGTACTTGAGATTCCTTCTTTCTAAAGCTGGCCACTGGACAC
>CM074964.1:15549782-15561324 GCA_037577455.1 Pangasius macronema | reverse complement strand
CACCTTCCCCTTGACTCTCGCTGATATTTTTCTATCACACAGAACTCCCGACATCTTTCTCCACCCATTCCAACCTGTCTGCACTCGCTTCTTCAACTCTTTCCCACACTCACCATTACTCTGGACTGTTGACCCCAAGTACTTAAACTCCTGTACCTTTTTACTTTCATGTTCAGGATGTTGGGTTTTAATAAATTGCAGTGTTTACATGCAAGTTTGGGTCAACAGAAGATGCACTGTGGCCAAAAGTTTGTAGACACCTGACCATTACACTTATATGTGGCTCTTCATCAAACTTGCCATGAAGTTGGAAGCACACAATTGTAAAAAAAATGTCCCTGTATGCTGTAGAATTGCAATTTCTCTTCGCTGGAACTAAGAGGCACAAACCTGTTCAAGCATGACAGTTCCCCTGTACACAAAGCGAGGTCCATGAAGACATGGTTTGCCAAGGTTGGAGTGGAAGAACTCAAGCGCATTCACAAACACAGCAATACCACGAAAAGCTAATATTTGTCTTTATTAGGGGTTCAAGCACTGAAGGTACTGAAACTCTACTGCTTTTATTAGGATTTTATTTTTTTTCTCACTCATTGATTTCCCGTAACTGCTTTATCCCGGTCAGGGCCGAATTTGATCCGGAGCTTATCCTGGGAACACTGGTCATGAAGCAGGAATACACCCTGGAAACTAGTACATCGCATCGTATTGAATTGATCCAATGGCCTTCGTTGGCCACGGGATACTTTTTCAGGATAGCTGTGTGAATTTTATCAAATCTCAGTGTTTGCATGCAGATATGCGTCCACATAAGTATGAGGCATTTCCTTTTCTTTGCATATCTTGTATGAAAAAAGCATTTCCATGAAGCATTTATTCATAAGCCACACTCTCCATCAAGCTCTCACTCCTTCCTGAGGATACAGTCATTGTCTACCTAGCTCTGAAGTGTTGCTTGCCATGATTGCATACTTCTGATCTTGTCCTAATTGGCTGTCAACAAGACTGTTCAGACTGAAGTGCAATAATAAATGTGATGTCTGAGGGGAAGGCAGGAGAAGATCCTTCCAAAATCCCCATTTTTCCCTGCTGAAAAGAGACAATTCTTTCCTATTCTGTTGGTTATCTTTTGTCATGACTGTTCTGCATAATAAATTTTTCATTAGTGGAATAATGTGATTTGAAACCTATTAAGTTTTTAATTAATGTAGTCAAAACAAGAACAGATGGAACAATTCATTTTGCTGCAAATCTTTATTGTTTTCAGAAATACATGTGTTCATTTTTGGTACAAAGCAATTTGGAGATAATAATCTATTATTTTGGCTGACTTTTTTTTTCTAAAGTTTAAAATGAGGATCCACATACCCAGTGAAAAACTGAAAGTGAATTTGGACTCATAATTCCAAATTATCACAAATTCCCATTTCTGTCCCGGTTCTCAGGGTAACCAGCCTTGCCTGCTACTCCTCCCAGTTCTTTACGTGCTATTGTATATGTTTTGGGCTTTGTTTCGCTTTTGGTTTTGGTCCTGTTTCCACCCCTGTTCTGTCATTGGTTTATTACCCCATTGTGTTCACCTTTTCTGTGTTTAAACGTCATTTAATGTGCTTAGACTATCGATGCTCCTTCTTTGATGTTGTCTTCCTGTTTACTGACCCACATTGTGAGCTTTGATGATGATTTGATTATGATTCATGAAAAAACACGCTCAGTATATCCACTTGAATCCTGCTTTTGACCACACGTAACAAATTCATAACAGTTCTGGTAAAGTTTAACCTTGGTATTCATACTAGAAGGAAACTAAATCCAGCTGTATAGCTTTAAATTTGAATTTAGATGACATTTTCAGGAGGCAAAAAGATTAAATACAATGTGAAAACCAAAGCTTTAAGTTATTAAGTTTGAGTCACAGCTGTGTAGTGTGTAATCCAACTGTTCAGTGGCATATTTGCACAGATGGGTGCAATAGTTTGTGAAGTGAAGTGAAGTGACGTGACTTTGTGGCCAAGTATGGTGACCCATACTCGGAATTTGTGCTCTGCATTTAACCCATCCAAGTGCACACACACNCCGGACCCGAGACTCAAACCCACCACCTTCAGGTTCACCTTCAGGTTACAAGTCAGACTCTCAGACCATTAGGCCACAACTGCCCCCAGTTGTTTGTACCCCTCCATTCATTTGTTTGAATTGAAAAGACGAAGAAGTGAACCTACAATTCCATGATGTTAAAAATTCATCGTAGGTGCAAATCAACAATCAAAAGATATTTGTGTTTTGATATTTGTGTAAACGGTGTAAGGAAATTGTTGTAAACAAGCAAACCGGCTTCCATTTTATCCACTAGGAAAAAGTCCTCACACACTTTGCAACACTATTATGGTTGCAGTCCTATAATCACCTTCCACCCTCGGCGTAAGTGTTTTTATTGATTAAATAATTGCTTAATTCAGTTAGAAATGCCGTGCAATTGAGCATGATTGCAATTCCGTTTAGTTCTTGTCAAGAAGTGCAGTGAGCTGCTTCCCACAACGCTGCTTGAGTTTTAAAACTTTTTTTTTTTTCAGCTGAAGTTACTCCTAAAGTAATTAACATCTCATTTGTCTGCCGTCTTGCTGTGGTTGGAGGACGTGTGGCTTTAGAGTAGGAGTTTACTTTTTATCTTCCCTCTCCTGTTTACCAGAAATTGTGTGGGAACAAGAGGCAATCAGGACATATTTACAGTATCAGCTGCTCATCCATTTTAATTGCCGACAGTCAGGAAAATTATCTCCCATTCTTGAGTTATGGCATCCAGCTGAAGGGCATTCAGGATTAAAAAATATCTCAATTTACATATTTTTGCTTGATTTTGCAGGTAAACATGCATATTGTTTGCTTTATTCTAAAGATGCCCGACAAAGCATCCAAATGAAGTCCTAGACCTAGATGCTCTTTTACGTTGCACCTACGTAGAAGAGAATTTAACACTAATGATATTTTCAAGTCACCGTGATTACAGCAGTTACAGGCAGCTTTATTCAGGCAAGAACTTTCCGGGTTACGTCATTACTGCACGTAGGCATGCAACATTTTAAACAGATGATTTCTCCCTTATATGCTTTGTGCTAATGCTAACATGTAAGTTAGCACAACTAATGTTATAAATTTACTATTAGCTATTTGACTTTAGCAGCTAGCCGAGTTTGTATTAATAGTGTTAATTAATATTAATTGGTTAAAAAGTTTATAGAAATCGTTATAGATTTTTTTTTATTTACTAATGAATGACTTACTTTGGTATGTTGCAGAATGTGAATGAAACAGGTTAGTTCCTCATCAGCTATACACAGTCGTTCCCTCACTAGATAATTTTTTTCTCTTGTTTGAAGTTAAAAATCTCAAGCTTTCTCAAGTCCTCCATCATGAAGACTCTCATGTGGTGGAAAACCTACTGATGGTTACAAAGCACTGACAGTGGAGACTCCAAAAATGTTAAACGTCTCCTTAGAGAAAAATTACCAAACAAACAAACAAACAAAACACCATAGCAACGTCTATCTTTGTTATATGACAATGTATTTTATTTATTTTTTTAAAATTATTATTAAGGTTAGATTATGTAGAGCGTTCACCATACAAGTTTCTGTGAATTAGCTGTTACTATAGAAACAAACGCATTTTAAAAAGAACACATTAATATTAAATTACAGCTTCACCATTGTCCGAGCTTCTGTTATCAAAAATCAATCAATACTTTCTGCCCAATTAGAATTAAGACTATTATCTAATATTTTCCAGCTGGGCTTTTATACCACATGATCCACGATCCAAAGATGTGGATGATGTTTCGTTTTTATGAGAGACAAAAGCAGTTATCCTGCTGCTTTTGGAATTACAGCCTCACTTTTTTCTCCATATCTGATGTGTAAAGATAAGGATATTATGACAAGGTGTGCCATGTTATCACCGATCACAAGAGGCTTAACATGTTTGGATACTAAGATATGAAGTTCATTTGTTTGAACAATATTTTAGCTCCTGATCTGCCAGCAGGTATCCCAGCCTGAACTAATCACTTGCACTTATGCACTTATCTTAAAAGCTTTTGTCTCGTTACTTTATTTGGGAGTACGTGCATTCGTATTTGATCTGTTCGTTCAAAGGGGTGTTATACAGCACTTCACAAATGCATCCAGGCTTTTGAGTGGATATGGCTCTAAATCACTTCCGTAACAACATGGCTTTACTCAGTGGACCTGTTGCACTCTTGTGTCTTGAGCGCAGCTTTGTTCCTTCCAGAGACGCTTTCTCAGCACAAACACTCGCTTTCCCTCTGTTCCCAAGGAACAATAGCCCTTCTTTGTTCCAGCACGTTTTCTCTGGCGAGTGTTAAAGCGCTTAAGCATGTCTCTGGCAGCCCAAATCGTCTCCGTGTTTGTGCTCCTCGTACATGATTTAGCGAGAGGTACTGATGCTCGAAGAAGTCGGCCATTTTTTTTCTTTCTGACACACAGACTTGACCATAAACACAGGCTGAGCGGCCCATTAGCATTAATTGTAGCACTGAATTCTAAAAAGCACTCTGTCCATCATACTCTCTGTTCTGGCTTCCGTCTGCGATAATGCCAGGTCTGCTATTAATGGTGACTTAGCAAAACCTCGTTATTAGTGGCTTTAATAGCGACGCTGATGATGGTGAGTCAAGAGGCCTTGCATAATTCTGCAGCTGTCTAATATGAGCCAGTTACACTGATACACTTCACATCCTAACCATCCTCCACACTGCTATTGCTGTTTTTTTCATCCGTTAGGGGCCTCCAGTGGTATTTGGATATAAATTGGAATACAGCCAACCTTTATTTATTTCATGTAGGAGCTTGGCTTTTTAACATTGGAGAATACTGTTATGAAGTATCACTCGAAAATATGCAAAAAAGAGTGGCCCAGGTTGCTGGACTCAATCCTGAGCTCTGTTGTGAGAGTTTGTGTGTTTGAGTTTTGCATATTCTCCAAGTGTGGTTTTCTTCCAGATTTTCCAAGTTTATTTTTAAGCTTGCTAAAAAATTCCAAGTACACTAGCATCCTTCACAATCTTCTTTAGATCACTCTCTGGATGCACGACCACTGTGAAAAGGATAAAAGTGATTACTGTAGATGAAGGATGAATGAAAGGATGGATTGGAAGGGCAAATTTTATTGTATGGACCTAGTTTGGCAGTAGAGTGTGTACTTTTCTCAAAATGTTAATAATATTAATATTGCATAGCTACTGTATACTCTACAAGGTTGGATTTCCATTCTTTTGTAGTGAAACATTTTTTTTTTTGCTACAACTGTAGTTGCAGCACTTGTAAACAATGCCTCCAGAGATAATGCAAGTGACAGGCAGCATCAACACTGCTGTCAGGTAAAGGAAATATTATAATCAATATGGACTTGGATGTGAAGATGGGCCAATATTGTGTTGGAATCCAGGCACTGTTGATTACTGTGCTGGGTCGTGATCCCTGTAGCGGGTGAAGCTGTGCGAGCCGCAGATGGAAAATCCAGGCTGTAAATGAGTCCGACCGGTTTTCTGCTTTCATCGGCTTATGCTACAGAGAGGATCAATACTCTGCAGCAACAAGCGTGAGAAACAGAATGTAGTGTAAGCCTCTCTCTCCTCGCCGGATAACAGCAGCCATGGATGTCTGACTGGACCGCACATATCTGACCCACTGTCCATTACAGTGAGCAGGATTATGTTGTCTTTTTCTTCTGACCATTTTTACACCATTTTGCTTGGGAACACCAAGTGTAATGCTACACCATTACGCTCAAGTTTAGAAGAGGGAGGTATGGGGGAAAAAACGGACCTCAAAAATGAGCAAAGCACACCTCAGTGATGCCTCAAAGAACACAGATTGTACAGATTGTAAATACACCAGATTTACATCTGTGACTTTGAAGATAAACCCTTGGGCACTCTGCTTTATTATAGACATTTGACTCCTCTTCTTTGATTTGTCCAGAAATGAGAAATTTTGAGAGAATTGATGTGAGATAACAAACAACCACCACATCTAAGTGTTTCTTAAATGTACATTTTTATTATTATTAAGGGAATTAGCAAAGGACTGTCTGAATAAGTGTAAGATTAGTTTTTGGAGGTTCTGTAATGAAGGAATGGCATATGTACAATATAAAACTGGTTAGTTTTTAGAGCACCAGAGTTTTATCTATTACAGAAAAAATGCCAGCCTGAGCACCATTTCGCTCATATGGGAAGAAAAAAAAAAAAAACCTCCTGCTTGAAACACTTTAACTATAGCAGTGTTGTCGTGATGGCTTCAGCTAAGCTATCTATCGATCTAGATTATCTATCTAGATTTATCAACAATAAAGCCTAGTGTTCATCCAGTTTGGTCTGAAACTGCTTCTTTGTGTTCCATGTAGAATTTATTTTGGCCTGACGGTATAAATCTCCTTATCTTTGCTCACTAACAAGACCGATTTTTCTACCCACCCTCTTTCATCCTTGTTTGTTTTTCTCACTTGGTTCCCAAGCTGTGACCTCGTTGGACAGGTTATAAAAAAGCAGTTGACCTATTTTTACATTTTGGAAGCACCGTGCTATGTCAAAGGAGAAAAAAAACATGCCAACAGCAGCTTTTTTTTAAAAGCATCTGCATTCCATGCATGCCCACTGTTCCCTGGCAGTGGAGGAAAAAAGCACCTAATCTGAAAGATGCTCTAGACATGTCATTGCTGTGTGTTGTGCCCATTCTTCAATGTTTTTGAATGAGGTTTTCAGCCTCTGACTGACTACTTGCTGCCTTCTGAGCTTGAGCGTGACCTCACGAGCAATATGGCTGGCACATGAAGACGGTGAATGCATGGAGACCTTAAAGCAACCCTGGCATGAGTGTTCAGTCATGTGTGGCGGTCTCAGATGTCTCTGTGGCTGAATTCCTGCAAATAGCCAAAAATTGAAAGAAAGAAAAAATCCGGTTATGGCCAGGTCTGAGTATTTCCGCCTATAACAACTCAACTTTAAGAACCCATAAATATATTTCAACAAAATGACATGGAAAAGGGGCCAGTTTGTCATATGCAGTGGTAAATGGAGTCTGCCTAAAGATGTTCAAAACCTTGCTAGCTATGGACTTTCCTCACAAAGTGCACGTCTAACCGATTCAGTTTGTAATTCGATGTTACAAATGATGCAAAAGAGATGTTTAGGAAAGTGTACAGGTTTCAGAACTACCACACGCTATATAGTTCAAATTTCATAATTTTGCCATGTGAAGGCTTTTTCCAGGACGCAACTTAAATATGCAGCTCTGTATCATGCATGTCATGAGAATCGCTGTTTAATCAGTCGCCCCTGAACTGATTTACTCGGGCCATTTGGTCTTCAGATATTGCATCTGTCTTCCACCTGACACTCGAGACAGCAGAAGCCCACACGCCATAAGAGTGCGGTCTCTGATTGGCAGCAGACGGTACGGCAGCCTTGTTGATGTGTGCTGTGAACAGCATGTCGACACCAGAGGACCAGGTGCTCTCTCTGCAGTGGCATGCACTCAGAGGTGCAGAGTCCCGCAATGCATCTGGACACCTGTTTAAGTACCTGGCAGGATGGTGAGATGCTGAGATTCTCAGATTGGGATGTCCAGGGGAATTGGATAGTTATGATCTACGTCAGAGTTGCTTATTCACCTTACATCAGTAGTTTCCCATTTCTCTGATATTATTTAGAGACTCGTAATGTCCTGTCTTTACACATTAGACATTTTGAATTAGCTCGCAGGTGCTAGAAACCTGGAATAAAAATGCATCTCAGACTTCATAGGAATGCAAAGCTATAATTGCATAAGCACCCTGATATCTATTTTTCTCTCTGCTAGAGCCAAACCTTCACATGTAATTCAACATCTTGTGAATCTTGTGTGAGCTACGTGGTATGAAAGGATGGTATTATATTTTAAAGCATTAAAGAAACTTATAAAATGCACCCAGCAAATGCAAATGCAATGCAAAGCACCCAGAAAATCTCCAAAGGATTCATAGCCTGAAAGATGCGACGAATGTGAAAATTATAAAATGTCCTTATGAACGTCATCAATAATTTACTTTTCAGCATTGTGAACTGAGCCAGTACTTATTTTACCAAACCACACGAAACCTCTACTATGTTACATCATACAGTGGTATTTTATTCGTGAAAGAAGGGGTTTACGTGTATTTGGATGGACGGATGGACAGAAGGATGGATGGATGGATGGATGGATTGATGGATTGATTAATGGATGGATTGATTGATGGATTGATGGATGGATGGATGGATTGATTGATTGATGGATGGATGGATGGATTGCTGATGGATTGATTGATGGATTGATGGATGGATGCATTGATGGATGGATGGATTGCTGATGGATGGATGGATGGATTGATGGATTGATTAATGGATGGATTGATGGATTGATTAATGGATGGATTGATTGATGGATTGATGGATGGATTGATGGATGGATGGATTTGATAGATGGATTGATGGATTGATTGATGGATTGATGGATGGATGGATTGATTAATGGATTGATTGATGGATTGATTGATGGATGGATGGATTGATTAATGGATTGATTGATGGATTGATTGATGGATTGATGGATGGATGGATTGATGGATGGATTGATTGATGGATTGATGGATTGATTGATGATTCAGTCTTTATGAATGTCTGCCTTACAGTTTCCTCATTTTATTTGCACATTGATGTATTAATATTTTTTAAATATTTGTTTTTTCATTTATGGATTTGTCTTGCTGTTTTCTCATTCCCATTGGTTGATCGACATTAAATTTTTGGAGATCCAGCACCAGATGTTTTGAATGTGTAATACACAAATGACTGCAACAGACAGCCAGGGACCTGAGAGGTTGGCCGTACAGGCTGAAAAGGTTCTGGTTGATTTATTTACTCCAGTTTACCGCACTGACACAAATGTTGATCCTGTATAGTTTAGCAGTGTGAAGGAAGTGGTCCACTGCCAAATTCATACACTATGAAAGTCACATCACGCTATTGTTGTTTCAAAATTGTCCTGCGCTTTGAGTAACCCAAGAACATTTTTATTTGAAACCATATTTCAGGTACACTGTTGACATTTCACAGTTGCATGTGTGATTTAAGGCTTATGAAGGAGTTGCTTGAAGCCCAGATGTTCCCAGTCCCTTTGTTGTTTGGTACCAGGCTGGAATGAGGCTTTTCATTTATTGTATATGATCAAATAAACCAAACACGATACCACTGCACCATTCAGGAGCTAATGTTTATGGCCTGATTCATTCACAGCTACCATTAGCTAGCTAGCTGCATCAAGTAGAACAAGTTGAGCAAGCTGGAGAGCCAAAACACACGTAGAAGCTAGCAGCTTGATATCTCCACTCGTTCCGTCTCTCTTTTACACATGCATTGGCCATGACATAAACGGTGAATGCAGTATTTTTGTAAAACTCCTCGAATTAAAGCTGAAAGTCTACACTTGATTGTCACAGCTTGATTGCTTCAATGCAAACCCATCGTGGCGGTGTACAGAGACAAAATTATGAAGTCGCTGTCCAAATACTTATGGACCTGACTGCATATTTTTATGCCACTACTACTATATATATATGTTACATTTTCCTTGGCAATGAAAGGCCATTAGCTTAATGCACTCCCTGTTATTGGGAATATTGCTCATGTGAAGAATGGCTACTACATGTTTCATTCATGTTTGTTCGTTCAGTTAGTCACTTTAGTAAATGATTTATTTGCTGACGGTCTTTTTTTCTAGTCTGGAAAGATCATCCTTTAGTGTTTTTTTACACCCATGTGAATCGTACGTACGCTATTTGTACATGCGTGTGTGTCTAACCTACTTCTAATGCTCATGAGGCAGTGAATGTTTCACACTTCAAAATTTTACTTTAGATTTTGTTCAGCAGGCTAGCGTATGAGCCAGTGAGTAATTAAAATTATTGATCATTTTATTTTCCTCTCTCCCCCTCTTTTCTTCTCTTCTCTTTTTTATATTTTAGCCATTTCCTGTATTCCTTTCTCTCTCTCTCTCTCTCTCTCTCTCTCTGTCTGTCTCTCTCTCTCTTCTCTTCTTTCCTTCTTTATTTCTTGTTTCCTTCTTTTTATTCCATTGGCTTTCTCTCCATATTTTATCCCCATCATTTTTTTTCTTCCTCTAACACATTCTTTTGTTAGAATTTAAAAAATTAAAAATAAAAATATTAGAAAATAAAAAGAAAATGCATACACTAAAAAAAAATATTAGAAAATAAAGTGCATACACTATTACGTACCTGCTGATTTATTTTTTTATTTTTTTATTTATTTTTTTTGTGAAACACCCTGACACACAGCATAACACACATCACCCAAAGTGAAGTCGCATATCTTTATATCGTATCTGTGCATCCTGTAAAATCAGTGAGGTGTTTGTCCTGCCCTGTGATAATATCAGAGATTTTCATCATGTTTTATTGCACAGAAAGTGCTTAAGCTTTACTTCAGAGATAACTGGTATTGCAAAAAAAAAAATAATGTACTAATGCATAGTAATGCTTCAAAATAAATTAGAGCATACACGCAGCTCTGCTCTGACATGCTCTCTGTAGATGCTTTCTGCACACATGCATCTCTGCTGGTGTGTGTCTGTAAATATTCAATATTCAGCCCAGCAGTGGAAAAGTCAGAGCAGATGTACTTACTTATTATACCTACTGCACTGTCAGTACTGTAGCTGCCTTAAACTTATAATACCCTGCTCACCAGCCTTGTGCTCATTACTTTTCCACTCTATAAGAGCACAGTATTACAGCAGCAGGGCAGGAATGACTGACGCACCAGCGCTCCATTAGGGTGATTAAATTACCACCCTGCCATAGAGCCGCCGTGCATGATGTAACACGCACCCGTGGAGCCGAAATCAAACTGTGGGTGCGGTTAACAGTAACGTCAATATGAAACTGAAGTGTAAGCCCGAAGACCTTATCTGCAAAGCTGGTAATTGGCTGATCCAACAGCAGGCTCTGCTAAAGTAAGAACCTCTGCATCGATATGGAGGTGTAATATCTGAAGTAAAGCCAAAACCCATCTGCTGTATGTTGCTTGGGGTGTCCGTGAGACATTGGAAAGGTTTGGTCTTGGACAATTTCCAAGCTCTGTCCACTCTCTTCAACATACATGAACTCACAGATGGCCAGGATTGGCTGGTGTTGCTGTGATTGACAGGGGAGCGTGAGTGTGCCATCCCTCCCACCCAGAGAACACAGTCAGTTTGGCTCCCTGGCATTGTTGGAATTCGAACTCACAATCTCCCAATGATAGTGTGATCACTTTTTCTGTTGGACAGGTTTCTAAGTGTGATTTTTTCACATATAAGTCTGTTTCCCGAATCTGAATCAAAGTGAAATTGACCTTTATATTATACAGAAATGAAGCAAGGAATAAACCACTTGGGGGTGTGCTGTTACAGGGCAGTAATCAATGGCTGTTTTATGAGTTAATGAC
>CM074964.1:15535143-15549063 GCA_037577455.1 Pangasius macronema | reverse complement strand
AAAAATGGGTTATGGATTTTAACCAGTGAAACTGTTAGTATGTGCCTTCAGTCATACCTTAGGTAATAAGGTGTAACGAAAGTAGAGCATCGTATCTATGCACAACAATAGTTGTGTGTAATGATTTGGTTTATTTATTGGTCTCCCATTGTGGAATAGCAACATGGTCTTATAGGTGCAAAGTGTATTGCATATGTTTTTCGCTCAAGTAGTGGGAATGTGTTTTCATGGCTGATCCTCTAAGATCCCTGACAAGATTCTTTGTCGTTTCCCCAGGAGGACCCTAAAAGAAAGGGTAGAAATAAAGTAAGATGTTACCCAGATGCCTTTATAAAAAATTGAAACAATGAGCCAGCTATATTGTGTTAGCATCATATTCTGTGTGCTAGATGCTGCGCTAGACCAAGCTTACCAATTAGATAAACAATTGTTCCATCATGAAGGCTACACCAGAACACTTATGGCTTTTATACCAAGCTGTCAAGAATATTTGAGTAAAAAGACTTATTCTACCAAGTCTACATGCTCCACAATGAGTGTCAACTCCTTGCTTACCAAATCTTGGTCTCATATTACATTACTTTACATTACTCTACCCTTGCTTATATCATGATTAGATTATCAACACCACTTACTACAGTTATGCTTCATCTTTTCCTCATTTGAAAAGTCAAAATAAACTTGCCAAAGTGAGACGGCACCCTGCATGGGTTCCTGGGGTAGTGTTGTACATTAGTCATTGGGGGTTTTGGGGGAGTTCTGCAGTTTTTAAGGTTTGACATTTTCATGGACTTAGTGTTGGCCATCAGGGGGTTCCCTCAAATCTCAGGTACCCGAGCAATTGCCTGCCTTGCCTGTCCTTTAGCTATGCCTCTGTTCATGGCAATGTGATGCATGCATTTCACCACATCATAAAGAGACGGCGGTGAAGGATAATAAGTAGACCGAGAGAGCAGATTTGTCTGAACTGTCGAATGTAAATGGAAACGGACTTCGAAAATAGGTTTCACTGAATGTTGACTCTGTCCTGTGTCGACCCGTCAACTTCCAACAGTACCTTTCTCAAGGACACATTCATGGCAGCTTGGTGGTAGTGGGATTTAAACTAACTATCTTCTGATCAGCAGGCCAAAGATTGACTCAGCACTTCCCAGTGTTCAAGACTGACCCTGCTTTACTGGCACTGCTATTCTGAGAGTCTCTTTAAGATATGAACTGACTACAGCAATCAATAACAATTAGAACAAGCTAAGCTAATATAAATATTACTTTCTCTGCATGTATGTTCGTACCAGAGCAAATGAAACCAGTGTGAGAGCAAAATGCTTGTGGAATTCGCTATGGTGCTCAAGTTTTTGTCAGATTTTGCTCATTTTCAGGGTTGTGCCTGAGAGTGCTAAGTAGAAGGGATTTGTGTAAGAGCTCTGAGTCATGTTAATGACCTGCTTCTCTGGGTGAAGCTTATCCATTTAAGTCACATGGAGATCCCTGAAGTGTGAGGATTCAATTAAGATTCCTTAAAAAGCATGTCAAGGTGCAATAAGGCACTCGAGTGGATCCCATACAGGGTTTTCCATAACCTCGATCTAGTCATGGATTACTTTCACCAATTTGATCATCTGCTTGATCGTAATGTATCCGGTTATAGCAAATGCAATGAATATTGGAGCAAGAGAAAGAAGAGACGATGCACGTGTTGCACATCTGGAGGAATTTGTTCTTATCAAGCTGGTCTTATTTCCCTCGAGTGTCAGAGTCGAAGCTTATCTGTCTGCCACTCAGATGTACAAAATTTCCCAGACATTCCTTATAGACTGACACAGAGATAAGGTTTTAGAAACCCTTTCCTGACAAGGGTTTAACTGAAGTATTAGCAGGAGATGTTGAGTGCTGAAGTGGAATCACCGAAACGCTCTTATTGAGGCTCACTGATCTTCTTATAACCAGCATACACTTTTCCCTATTAGTTTGAGGAAAACGACAGTATTTCCCATTAAATCGTTTGTGTTTGAATAAAAGACATCTATTTTCTAATCTATATTGGGATTATAACTATTGACATTTTCACAAAGCAGCTTTCCAGAAATCCAGATGTTTCACTGTACATAATATTTGTTCTTCTATGAAAGTGGGTGCATATTATTAAATTACAGAAGGTTCAATCAAGTGGGAAAAGTATCTGTTATTTGAATTATGTTATTGCTGTTTCTACTGCCAAGTGAACTGTACTATAACTAAGTATCCATGCTAAATTTTGTGTCCTGAAATTGGCCATGTGGGTGGAGCTAGCAATAGTGCAGATCAATGGCAGACTCAAGGGAGGTGGTAAGGGTTCCCCAGTGTTCTGGTGCCCCCACAGTCAGATAAAATGCTGTGAAAGGGCCCTCTAGGGTGCCCCAATGGTAAATAAAACATCAACCTAAGGTGCCCTTACAGTGGGGAAAACATGAAAAAGTGATACCCTCTATGGTGCCGCTACCTGTGAAGGAACATGAAGAAGTACCATAATGGGTTCCCTTCTACTGGAGTATGCACACTGGAGTGTCCTATAGGGTGCCTCTACATGCAAGAGAACATGATGAAGTGCCCTAATGGTTGCTCTTCCAGTGGAGAAAATAATATGCAGTGCCTTAAAGGCTCACCTGCATGCAAGAAAATGAGATGAAAATGCCCTCTAGGATAATGTCTCTAGCTAGAATGGCACAGTAATGTTTCCTTCATGCTGACATTTAGCTCAATGTCTAACCTTATCCGTGACTGATGTAAAATCCGTCATTATCAGCTTGGTCTAAAGTCTGCACTCAATGTCCTCCCTCCACTGTGGTTAAAGTATTGGCACCATTGGTTTTAATCGTTTGCCATTAACAGAAACTCGAACTGTCTCACGCTTATTAGTTTGCCCAGTAACAGACACACAACAGAAATATATTTTACTAATTGTGTCCATTGCTAATGTTACTAATCTCCACTCCAGTGCCTCCAGAGACACATCTCTTCCTACATTAACGTTTATCATTATGTGATGGGAAACAGAGACATAGTCGACATGCACGATTATATTTCTTGAAGCAGATTTTAACACAATATGTATGTCATTAGAACAGGAAACATAAATAAAAAAAATAAATGAAAGGATGGTACACATAACTTGCTAGATACAAATTGGATAATTAACAATTGTCTGACAAAATGATGCATAATTGTAAGTGTAATCCAGTTTAATGCTGTAAACCAAATGAAACAGATAACAGAGCCAAGTTTATGCTTTAGTCAATTAAAAAAAAATAGCTTGACAGTTAATCAATGGCTGGATGGGAATGAATATCATATCACATAGTATCTATGCCTATGAGAAGTATTTGTATACATGTTCATACACTGTTTTATCAAGAGTCTTTTTTTATCATATTCCTGTAATTGTGGAAAAGTAGATATGTATAGTTCTCCATGGGTTTGGACTTGACTAACCTGCTCAGTAGACCAGGATACTCTCTATTTCAGGGTGGTGGGTTTAAGCTCCATGTTGTGCATAATGTGAAATGGACAGAGGAAATGCATCGGTTAAGGTTCAGTGCTAGTGACCATAAGGTTGAGAGGTCAAATCTCTGTGATTGGTTGTTAGGCCATAGAACAAGGCCCATAAATCAAAACCAGGAGAAAACTGCATATTAAAAAAAAAAGTCATCCATCCCCATGGATTCCAGATAGAAGCAGTGGTTAAAATAATCTGGTATCAGGACAGTACAATATTTCTAATGTCTGATGTTTCATTATATAATCCAGCATATATTGCTGAAATGTAGGACAATATAGGATCCATAGCTGTTGATCAACACAAACTGAACTGAAAAAAAATTAAATGCTGGAGAATAACGTGGGGGAAGTGTTGTGGTCATGGGTCACCACTCATTTAAAGGTTAAATATACAAAACACAAGGGAAGAATAAGCTCAAAGTGTTGGCTGATAGACTTGAGACAGAGGTGATGGAGCTCTCCTCCCATCTACTGTCACCACCAAACTCCATTTTATATTTTTCCACCACTGTGATGTTACATGTCACTATATTAAGTATATGGATCTGTCCATGGTGCTGAAGTCCTGAAAGCTATAATAGCATATATGTAATAATCAGTGGTGCTGAAATTATTATTATTATATCTATAATATAATGTGTATGTAACTCTCCATGGTGCTGAAACATTATATGGAATTATGTCATTACAGTACAATATTCCAGACTTTATTCAAACTCATATGATAATTAGAAAACACTCATTTTAACATGTATTTGCAGTTGCATTTCTCCTGTGAGTGTACATCATTTAAGAGTTCACATATGTCCAATTCATTTTTATGAACAACAACATATAATAACTGCCAAAATTAGAATGCAAACGCAAAGACCATATGGTAGAACCATACCTTGATAAATACTGAAAATGAAATGCCAACTGAACTTTGCATTGGAATTCTAATTTTGGCAGCCATTGTGTGTTGTCGTTCATGAAAATGCAAATGTAAATATGCTTTGCAATTGAATTTGAATTATATCTTAAGTGATGCACAGTCACAGGGGAAACACGATTGCAAATATATGCAGTAGCAGGCCTAACCTTTGCTATCGCACCTTCTCATTGTCACACTCTAACGCAGACAAAAATGAAACACATTTGCAATCCTGTTTATATTTGCATCTTCACTGTCATTGCGCTGTCATGTCTGTCAATCAACACTATGGGTGTAGCTGTCCATGGTGCTGAGATATTAGTACTACTACTATTATTAGAATAGCTAGACGTATATGCGAGTACATGCGACTGTCCATGGTGAAATATTTGAACGCTTAGCAGAAATATTAGACGTATTGAAAGCAGTAATATGTAACGTACATGTAACTGTCCATGGTGCTGAAATCATACACGCTATAATAAAAGTCATATGTAACTCTCCATGGTGCTGAAGTTATAAAGTTGATTATTTTACTTCAATAATATTGATCTATGGTGCTAAAATTATTGACATTGTGCTTTATTATGTGTTGGATTGTGGAACTCTAAGATTAAGTGCTTTGTCATTTGCCACACAATTTAAAGCCACGTTGAAGGAAATGGCTTTATTTGGTTTCAGTACTTTTTCAAAGCTTTATTTATTTAAGCCACATTCTGAAAACACTTAATATGAGGAAGGACAATTAGGTACGCGTAATTCGTATTAATACATTATTAGCGTCTTCGCTTACGAGTCCAATTACCACGCGAGCTTCACTGGGATTTAAGCTACATTTGTTCTGACTTCAGATACAAATTAATTGCTGAGTATCTGCCTGTAGTTGGCAATTAAAATCTTTCACCCCTTGAGACAAATGAATAGAATCACAGAGGATAAAAAAATATATTGGAAATTAGCTACCACCAAGATTATGTTATATTATTGTTTGTGTTTGTGTGTGTGTGTGTGTGTGTGTATGGAGTGTCTGTGTAGTAAAACCAGTGATGAATATGCATAGTCTTTTTTGCTCTACAAAGGCAGTAAATATTCTAACACTGAAATTGAAATTGAGAAAATGGGAAAATTGTACAGACAGGTTTACACAACCCCAACATCCATCCAAAGATGTGGTATAACAGATTTTACCTTGTTACACATGACTTTGTCACAAAATACAACACGTGCACTAAATATATTTTTGAACAAAATTATACCTACTAATTTTCACTATTTCTATGGCACTCCACAAGTCTCAATTCTTCTCAAACTAAAAAGACCCAACTATATATAGCTTAAAAATAATGATTTACAATGAACATGGCATCATGAAGTTGGCCAGCTTGTGTAATGGGTGTAATCATAGCTACCTACTCAGTAGCATGAGGAAATGTTTATCATCCTGATCTACAGCTCTAACTGGACATATTAGATTTGTTCAGATCCATCCCTGTCTTTGTGTTTTGACAAATATGCCATTCAGCATGCCGGAAACAGATGCTCGCTCTTGTAATGATAGTAATTTGCTCAGCGGGAAAGCAATGGAATTGTGCTTTCCTAAACAACAATCAGCCACATTTTAACAGACCCAAATTAGCCATTTAGCCTGCAACAGAAATGCTCTGTGTTTGTAACCACAGGTGTCGGAAGTGTACCATTACTATGGTTTATACAACTGTGCAGTTCAGTTCTCCATTCTGATTGGTCAGAAGGCGTTAATTGACTTTATATAACAGCATCTCTGAACAAATCACAGAAACACCCAATATCCAAATTCTGTTTCTATGGTAACAACTAATCTTGTTTCATTTGCTAAATGTTCTACATTGTTTGATGGAGCCCAAAGGTAATTTTCAAAATTGAAAAGAAAAATGCTCTTTAGAAAAAAAAAATGGTATAAACTTTAATAAATTGCTGTAGAACACTGAACATTTATGAAAGAAATATAAAATATGGTGGAAACTCTTCAAAAAACTATTTATAGCTGGTGAAAAGCAAGTGCTAACACAATATTTATTTATGACTAACACAATGTTTACTGTAATTCTTTAATAAAAATATGTATTTATTGGGAAATTGGTGTACTATAAGGTGGAATAAAATACTCTGGACTAGTTTGGTAGTTTGGGATTTTGAGATTTGTAAAAATTGGGAAAGGTAGGATTATTTCCGATAACTGAGTGTTTAGTTCCTTATAAAAGAGTTTAGCAATCATATATTTATGGGAATTTTTTTTATAGGGAAGCTGGGTGTGAAAAATTTTCACAGAACAAACCAGAGGAAAATCTGAGAAAAGACAGATTTCCCAAGCTAATCTGATGAGAAATTCAAAAGCAAGGGCATTGGAGTGGGTTCATATGCGTGAAGTGTTGAAATACAAACACAAACCCATGTCTAGCCCTGGCTCCTAAACTTCATCTCAACCAGCAGTCAGACCAAACCTGAATCTGGAAAGTCAATAAAAAAAAAAGTGGGATTCCCTTTGAATTCATAACCTTCTGATTTGGAAGCCGATAGAAAATAAGATCGAGGGGCTGAAGGTCTGCGGCATCTGTTTTGTATTATTAATTATTATGCTCGTTATTATGTGGTGCTCACTTCTGATTTTTGCCTCACTCTTTTCCTAATGCTGCTTGCTGCTAAATCTCACAAATGCCCAGGACTAGGCTTTTATCCTCCCAACACAGTGTTACACTTCTGTGATATCCAGTGACATTTACTCAGGTTATATTGTATTACTATACCTACCAACCTTTACGCATTTAGTGTAGCGTTGTTGAGTTATCACACAAAATATATACAAAAAGAGCAGTGGAAGAACCACATATGGGTGTGATGGTCTGGTGTCCACAAAGT
Organism: Pangasius macronema; assembly: GCA_037577455.1. Lineage (NCBI taxonomy): Eukaryota > Metazoa > Chordata > Actinopteri > Siluriformes > Pangasiidae > Pangasius > Pangasius macronema. Next base: position 15,541,721 of record CM074964.1, on the reverse strand, counting down.
TTTGGCCATATTTTGTATGTAGAAGAGGGTAGAAAAGAGTATGCCATTTCCCCTCCTTCTGGAAAGCAAGCCCAATTTTGCTCTCAACTACCGGACGAAAGCATTTCTGCTTCCTCATAAGCCCGGATAAACAGCTAAACACATTTACAGAGTGCCCTTTTTCTTTTTTTTCCCATAATTCATGGGGTGTGGATGCTGGAGCCTGACTGACTTTGAAGCCTAATTAAACAGATGGCAAACTGTCCGATGCTGATTGTAATTAATGAAGCAAAATAGCTTCTGTCCAATTGTTTTTTTTTTTTTTCCTTAGTCAAAGAATATGAACCAAGGAGAAAATAGGTTCAAGGATGTCTTTAGCGTGTTCAGAATGTTCCAGGATGCAGCTTCCTGTCCATGTTTCCTCTTGGTTTACATTCTCAGCTGCACACTTGGCTATTCTTAAAATATATTTAAAGAACTAGAACTAAATCACCAGGAGATACAAAAGCATAGTACAAGATTTAAACTGCACTCATTTAAAGAAACAATTGAAAATACATGATGTTCAATACTTTTCAGGCCATGTAGGCTAATCACGAGGATCACACAAAGATATTTTTAGCATGTTCTCAGCTTTACTTTATGATTGATTTACTTTAACGTGAGCTAAATGTTTGCCCTGGTATGTACGCATGCAAGCCTCGACAGCATTTAAAGTATGACAGATGTCTGGGAATCCAATTCACCATCTTTCCAATAGTAATGGAATTATTTTTTTTCCCTCTCAGGGTTCATCTCATTATGCAATCCTGTATAACAAAATAATGGGTTGATTTATGGGTATGAAACATGAACAGGGGAAATCAGTGAATGAAACAGTTGCTGTTCGTTATACTCAACAGGAATCCAAGATCGGTTAAAAATAAAAGCTCATCACCTGCTTTTTTCTTTCTTTCCAGGTTCAGTGTTTCTGATTCCTGTTCTTAACTCACAGGAGTTGTCAGTTGAAGCTGTTGTAGCTTCAAGCTTTGAGATATCGTGTGTTCTGAGATGCTTTTCTGTTCGGCATGGTTGTAAAGAGTGGTTATGCGAGTTGACTCAGTCTGGCTATCCTCCTTTGTCCTCTCTCAAGAGCAAGGCATTTCTGCATTTGTTTTTTTTTTCCCACAAAATGTCAGTGCAAAGTCGTGCCTGTTGCTAAATTCTGAGCCTTGTTGTGTTTGACCTATTGCTACTCCTCATTCTTTTGTATTATTCCAGTTGTTTTTCTGTTCACTGTGTTTTTTGCTTATTTTTAATAAAAACTCACGCCTCCCAATTCTTCTGAGTCTGGCTCTTAGAGTGACAACGAAGGTCAACACTTGTATGAATGGACATTTGTGTAAAGGTTACTGAAATACACCTGCACTGAAAGCACCACAAATTAGCACAAATTAGCACAAATCAAGTGACAACGCATTGCTAAACGTCAGTAAAGTACAGAAACCTGGTCCGAACCTACAGAATGATAATGAATGACGTCGTTCATGTTGGTCATTGTGGCTTCATGCTCCTTATTCTTGGTTTGTTTGGCTTTTATTTTGGTTCATAATTAAAAAAGACATCAATTCCCACAAGCGTTTGTCACTTTGCTAATGTTACTGATGGTATATTATTGTAAGTTCATGGATTGTCCGTGTTAACTAGATGTTAAATCATGCTCATTAAAGGACTTGTTACATCCAGCAGCTTCGTGATTGTGTTGCTTTGAACAGGTCATACACACGCTCCGTTAAATACACTGTACTCTGAATCACGACACTGCCATCTGGCCACCGGTACAAGTGTGTGTATGTAGCTGAACATTGTTTTAACCGCGCCTCTTTCTGCTCTGCAGGGTATTTAACAGTCACAATAGAGCCCTTACCACCTGTTGTTGTGGGAGAGACGGTGACGCTGAAGTGCAACTTCAAGACTGACGGCAGATTGCGAGAGATAGTGTGGTACAGGGTGAGTACCAGCGAAGCCTTCATTGTTTGCATGCATGCTACTGCACTACGGTCAAGGTTTAAGACTTGTGAGTGTGTTAATTATGGCTGTACTGGATCGCAAAGAAAAGGCAAGCTGTTGCTTTAAGCTTGGATGCCATGTCTTTTATCAGAGCTTCAAAGTATGCCTAACTCTAAGTGGTGAAAAACAATCCAGCTGTAGTATCTCGGCTGGGAATCCTGATGTGACGTTGAGACGGTCAGTGCCACGCTTTAGTGGCTCACAGCTGGACACTTCATACTTATTAGGCTCGGAATATGGCGCGGCGTGAACATTCGGCTCGATTATGTCTTTCGGAGCAGAGGGGTTTTTTTGTGTTTCTGGTGAGCGCTTCTGCCTCTGTGCCACTGCTTATCACAGCCATGTGTGTGCATTAATGACCATCGAGACACTACTGTTGGCCAGTTGCTCCAGATTTCGACTAAGAAAATGCAAGCAATGAAAATCTGGAACACGTTCAAAACTCTTCAAAAGGTAAAGAAGATGGTGATTAACAGAATCAGGCCACATTTAGGGCTGATTTTATTTATTTTTGGCATACCAGCTGGTGCCTGCTTTATGAACGACATGTGGTTTACATAGCAACTGCAATAATGCCACAAGCTGCACTGTAGATAGGTTTTTTTTGTTGTTCATGTAGATATACAGAAGCTTTACTATGTCTGTGCTGCGTTTACTCTGAATACCGAACATGCTACACAGAAACATTTGGTTTCATTTAAACCAAAACAACACTAAACTTCGGGTTCTGTCTTCCGTCCCTTATGTGTGTTTATCTACCTTTTTTAAATTTTTCATCCAAAGGCATTTTTGTGGGGAGAAAAAGGATAATCGAGATTTGACCAATAGAGATTTAAGGTGAACGCCTTCTTCTAAGACCCACCCCTGTAAAAATGTGCCAAAAGTCAGGAGCAAAAAAAAACTGAAAACGTGGACTTGAAAGATAATTCATATTTTGCTTGTGGATTTTATTATTTTATCTGAAGATTTTTTTTGGCACAAATGAACTCCATATACACCTTCTGAATTGAGAATTCAGTCGCACCATGGGTATAAAACAAAGTGACGGACGTGTGACAAGCCAATCAGAAACATGTATTTTATCCAACATGTTATGTATGCTGTGTTGCACAGAGAAATAAAAAATAGCTTGTGACAGCTGTCATAGCAGGGAGAAGTGACAGGTTAAAAAGTAACATGATACTCATATCACTGGGTGCAGGTCGTCATGGCAACTCATGGCAGCTTATGATTTGTTCATCTTGCATGACGTGGTTTCGTCAGTACCAAAATGGCTGGCGGTCAGGGTGCAAACAAGGCTGCAATCATTTGGACTTGGAACTTGGAAAAAGCAGAAAGTGGACTGGAATGATGGAACTGGCGTTCGGCTCGGAATTCCAAGTCTTTTGTTAACATCGACGTATCTCAGTTCTCGGATATTCCAACAACATGGTGTTGCAGTCAACAGAAAACAGAATTCCCTTTGCGTAATTGCTTCTATGTACTAAAACTTGATTTTACTTAATATCTCACATTTTTTTCCATGCTTGGAAAGTTTTGACTTGGGGCAAAATTCCAATAATAGCCCAAATGTACTAATCTGATAAGGAATAATTTTCATGACAGAACAGTTGAGCTGTCTTATACATCATTTCACACAGGAATAATTCATGTCAATATGCTCATGCAATTCAGAGACTAGGCATACATACAGTATATATGACCTTGCTCTCGGTATCCATGTTTTCCTCAGCCGAAGCAGCACAATGCTTTTAGCTCGGAACTTGAGAAAATCGACTTGGAACTTTTTCCAAGTCTAATGGATCACAGCATTAAACTGGAGACGGTATAAAACGTGTCCCCGCAGCAGGCACAACAACGCCAGCTCATATTTTAAAGCTCGTCCAGAATCCTGAAAGCTGAAAGCACAGCCGTTCTCATCATTCTAAGAGCGAAATGTGATAAAAGTGGATGTTAAGCTGGTCTGTAATGGCGTGTGACTGTGTCGTCACGCAGCACAGCGCAGATGTTAAACCGCTCTTTAGTGCTGTGTGATAACCACCGCAACATCTGTGCTGCGTTATGTGCAGAGTTAAACAGTAACGGTATTAACCAACAGAAACCAAATTAGCGCCTAGACTCACTAATTGGCTACAAACATGGACGTAAACAGAAAATGAATGTCCATGATTATGCTGCTCTCAGGACACTCGTACTGCTGTGTGCCGAAAAATATTTTCCCCTAGATTTTTCAACAAAAAAAATCTCACATCATAACGGAGTTATTATAGTTTTATAATTTTGTTGTTTATTTTTGGCTACTTGAGAAAATTAGAGTATTATGTTAGTTATAGCTAAACAGGTCCACTTCCACAACTGCTGCTCTCTCTGGTTTTGGACTGAAATGTAAATATCTGCACACTCACATGTGCCGTGAATGTCTATAGTCTACATATTGTATTTTATTTTATTTTACTTTTTTAATTACTTGTCTTGTTATGTTGGTGTCTCACACCATAGGTCTGAGGGAAGCAGAATTTCAATCCTCTGTGTCCTGTACATATAGCAGAATTGACAGTAAACTTTAACTTTGACTTTGACTTCACATTGAAAAAATTTGTTATTTTTATTCTCATTATTTTAATAATTTTTTAAATATTTTTTTTACAATTATCTTCACAAAAAAATTAAAAAGTGGTTCTATGATTTATTTATTTATTTATTTATTTTGCATTTTTTAGGAGAATTTATTATTTTCAATTTATTTTTTACTGACTTATTTATTTATTTATTTATTCTTGTACAATATTACTAATAATTACTATTCCAAGACCATTCTTAAGACCCAGAATGGATGGATAATATATGGATTACAGTGTACTGGTTAGCCGATTTCTACTTCTCATTGCAGCATGCATGTCCAAACTCCATTGCCTTTGCTCACTCTGACCTTTTCAAGACATGACCAAAAAAAAAGAGATTAATAGCACTTTGCATATTAGCAACAATCTCATACATCATTCTGTGCAGGTCGACTGAACTTTTGAATCGAAATGGAATATATGAGGGTTTTTTTTGGGATGTATGAGACGAACCGGCACTGTGCTACATTTGAGCCAGATATTAAACATAACATTCTGATCTATCAGAGATCTGTCTATGTCAGCTGTAGTCTTTGTTAACCTGGGCCAGTTCTGAATCTTTTGTAGTGCTGATATACAGTATAAAGCGGATCAGTTCTAACAAAAAGGCACCAGGTTAGCTTTGCTATGCAGATCTGGTGTAGATACATTACTTTACTTTTATGGTACTTTTGTTCCTAATCACGATGAGTGAATTGAGTCGAATTGAGGACATTGTTGCATCCTTAACAGTTTTTCACATTGATATTCATGTTCAAGAGAGAGTCTGAAAAGTCAACTGTCTCAGCCGCTGTGTCCTGTTTTTACGGATTTTGCTCAACATATCCCTATTAGTTCCTGACCTTCCAGATACCCTGTATATATGCTGTGTAATAATCTTTATTTCTATCACAGCGTGGTTGAATGCTCAAATCTGATTGGTCAGAAGGTGTGTGTTATTTCAGCAGTACAGGTCATTCCAGCTGTAATATCAGTGAGAAACAAGGGGAAGGTGTACGAGACAGTGGTGAGAGCGGCCATGCTGTATGGTTTAGAGACAGTGTCACTGAGGAAGAGGCNNNNCTAGTGGGTGCAAGTGTTGAGGATGCAGAAGATAGGGATAGGTGGAGAGTGATGATTCGCTGTGGAGACCCCTGAATGGAAATATGTATTTTGAGGTAACATGCCCCTGTGCCATTTTGTTCAGCTTATTAACTTTAAAAGAATGTTTATAGCTGCTATACTGTACGTAAGCTTTAACTCCTTTCATCTGATACATTAAGTAATAAATTTCCCAGATAAAATGGAATTTAAGATCACACCAGTGTCCTCATTCATACATTACTACTATGCAGCTGTTGCTACTAAGATGGCCGCCAAGTTTTGATCTCATCCTCTTAGAAGCATCTTTCCCTTAGCCTTCTGGGAGGTTCCGAGTTAATTCAATACGCATAACAGCCTTTCTGATTAGCTTAACTCAGCTCAGGTGCACAAGGAGTTTTGCATTGATGTTTGCAAATTTGACAAGACTTGCAGTAGACAAAGCCGTCAACATCAACTATCAACTACTAATCACACAACGCTGAGGTGCTAATGAGACGCAGCTCCGGCTTCTGCTTGACTTCGAGCCCGAATGCATCGTAAGTCAATTATTCCTGCTTGCCAAGCAGCGTTTTTCTCATCTCCACCCTCTATTTCACTAAACTGTCGACTTCTCGTTCCTTCACTCAGATAGTTGACGTATACCTTTGAGAATAAGATTGTTGAAATGAAGCATCACAGTAGTGCGTTCTTTATTAGTAGTGTAGCTTCCTTGCCTTTCCTCAACTAATTACATACTCATAATTTGGAATAATTACTACTAATTATTGAAGTGAAGAAGCGCGTGCAGGCAGGTTGGAATGGGTGGAGAAAGATGTCGGGAGTTCTGTGTGATAGAAGAATATCAGC
>CM074964.1:15502895-15514401 GCA_037577455.1 Pangasius macronema | reverse complement strand
GTTAAATGCAGAGCACAAATTCCGAGTATGGGTCACCACACTTGGCCACAAAGTCACTTCACTTCACTTCAAACTAAAGGACTAAAGTGCCGCTGCATCGCTTTCTTTAGCTTAGAGGTGAAGTGAAGGCCACCATTAAAGATCACAAAGTGGGTTATCCCTTTAGCAAATTCTACCACTTACGGACATAAAGACACATAAGGATCAGGTTCATGACTCAGGGCAGCATGTGATGAGTCAAGTGGTGTAACTCATCTACAGAGAGCTGTGTGAATGGTAAAAAAAAAAAAAAAAAAAAAAGGAGAGCTGACACTTTTATGCAGTAGTTGTCATTGTGTATGCATAGCAATATCCTAAAGATGCCACAGCACTCCCGCGAGGTTGTTCATAAGCTCAGCAAATGTTGACTACAGCGATAAATTCTCGTCATTCTATTTGTGCGGCTGCATTGGTAAAAAAGTGTTGACTTCTGTTTTACATGCCTTACAGTGCTTTAATATATCGCCTCCATCCAGAACACTAAGCGCATTATGTTGATTTAGAAGTCGCGCATCCTTGTCTCCAGGTGCACAGGAAAGAGACGCAGCCCCCCTGCAACGTGTTCCCCGGCTTGCCATTTTTACCCGATTCAATCACTTCCTCCACATAAAAGGCAGAGACTCATAAAGTCAAACAGAAATGCACAATATCAGATAAATCTGTCAAAGCGCCTCCTTTAACACTGCTTTTAAAGGCTGTTAAAGCATCTCAGATGTGAGGCGTTTTTCCTTCACTGTGATTACGGCGGAAATAAGGCCCACGAGCATTAAGCCAGAGCTGAACGATGAAGGAGGGGGACGGAGCTCAAGAGCAGCTGTGACTGAGGGTAGGAGTGATGAAGGATTTTTTACTGTGGTGTCAGGTGGTCCAAATCCCAACAGGGACCATGTCACCATGGCAACATGACATCTTGATATGCCCTGTCCTGTTGAGTGCTTGTTTAGGATAATGATGGAACTGAAGGTTTTTTAATTTGTTTGTTTGTTTGTTTGCTGATTTGCCACTTTTTGTCTAACAAAGACACTTTTTCAGCAATGATTTTATTTTAGTTTTTTTGTCCAGTTAATATGTTAAAAAAATGGTTCCAGCGCTGATTTGGTTTTCTGATTTGGGCTCAGCTCAGTAATAACTGCTGCCATTTCATATGTAAGCAACAAAGCACTACTGGGTGTGCTGTTGTGGGAAAATAATCAAGGATGAGGTGGTTAGCTGTTAGATTGTAATGGTTTATAGTTACATTTAGCAGTTGGTGGGGGTATTATGTTGTCCGTGGGGATATTATGTTGTCCGTCCGAGATTATGGTTAATGCAATATCATTAACATGATATCAATAAGAATATCTCAATGTTAATAAGATGAAAACTGTAAACTGATTTTGTTACTGAGAAACGCAAAGTTTTCAACATTCCGCAAACATCCCTGTGTCTGAAAACCGATTTACAGCCGTACTTTTATCAGTTATAAAGCGTTTTCACCATTCAAGTACCTGTCTAATTTGTCACTACAGAAAAGAGAACATATTAGAATAATATAAACCTTTAATTTACCAGAGCTGCTGTTATAGGAAAATGAATTCAACACATTCTGATGCATCAGATCGGAGAATGCAGCAGTGCTGTTATAAATAGAGTTTTATTCATACATTTCAATTGCCTTTTTTTGCACTTTTGGAAAATGAGGTTTAAGAAATAAGTCAAGAAAAAGTGGTCTGTAGAAAGACATGGTTCTGCTCAGGAGAGTAATCAGGGTGAAAAATGTTTGCAGGAATTTTGAAAACTGTGCTTACTGAATACATCGTGTGTCAAAGCAGTGAAAAGCGTCTTTATAGTTCGGTTCAGAGTGCTGATGTGCAACTTGTGTGGAAAAAAAAAAAGTGAACTTTGTACCAGAAAAAAATGCTTGTTGGAAAATATGAAAAAAAACATCGGTCGCTTTTGTGGATGAAGCTCTCTGATTCACAGAGGCCAACATCGGAACGCATTTCGGCTCATAAATTTGACATCGTAAGCCAATAATTACAGCTTTGTTCCTCGTGGGTCAGTTACACAGTGACTTTACGCATCTCTCGTGCACAAACAGAGAAGCTGGAATGAATGGATGAAGTGCAGTTTATGGAGGACGCTGTTTTAAAACAAAAGCAAAAAAAATAAGTTTCATTTGTTTCGTTGTAGTTTGTTTTCTCGCAACCTGAAGGTTCTACTTTCCCTCTTCACATATGCGAGTTCCAGCAGTAGGCGTAATAATATAATGCTATTTTTTGCCCTCTTTCATGTCCTTGTTGTTCACCTTTTGATCCGTACACCTAGCATCTCCTTGGAGAGGAAGCACCCTGATTAAAGGAGAAAAGAAAAATCATTTCATTTCTTTTTCCGTGTGGTTATTTAGATGCAATTGTGAGTGTACAGAAATCTAACACGCATCCGAACTTCGCCGGCTTGTTTAATGCAAACACTGTTCACTCTGACTAGGACTGTTTGAGCCAATTGTTAGAGCGAATCCCTGAAAGGTTAGCGAGAGAAAATGCAAATGTTCCCATCAGCCATTTTGACGTGAGAATATCCCGAAACGGGAGCAACAACATGACACAATCAAAAGAGCGCCAGCCAAATATACGCGCTATCAAGGAAAGACGGGAGAGCATGCATAATTTATTGGGGATGTGTTTGCTTCAACCGTTTTTTTTTCATCAATATGCCAGGTTTTTTGAACCTGGGCCAGGCATTAAAAAAATATATATATATTTTTTAAATATTTACTATATACACTGCATTTTTATGAATTTCAGCTGTTATACCTAAGATTTCTTAATAAATGTAAAATTCCGACAAAAACACGTGAATGGAAACCTGATTCTCATGCACCTGAATTCCAGATCACGTCTTTAAAGGCAGTCTCTGTAGGTTGAATCTGTCTCCTGGAAGCTTCTTTCAGTCCTGCACCGTGCTTGTGTAGCTCATGTGCAGCAAACAAAGTGTGACTTTTGCAATTTATTTGCTCCAAACTCTATTTTGCTTCAATGGCATGTCACTATACAGCGTTAGAGCCTCTCAACTGGAAAAGCATATGATGTGATATAGGAAAAGTTTATCATTTTTACACAGCTTTTTAGTCCACTGAGTTGTTTTATTTATTTATTTATTTATTTATTTATTTATTTTTTGCCATGGATGCTGCTGCTGTTCTTTCTATTGAGCTGTTCACTGAATTTAAGTAGTCCAAAGTTAAGACTTTTATTTTATTTATTTATTTATTTTTTTTTAGAAAACTATTCATAGTTGCAGCGAATAAATAAACATATTAAACAAATACATTTTTATCAAGATTTTCTAGAGTTTCAGCTTTTTCAACTTTTACAGTTCACCACTGTGGACGTTGCCATTCTTCTTGACCATCGGCTTTAAATTAAGCACTTGCCTTTAAGTCTGTAAAAACTATATGCCTTACCACATGACGTGCATTATAGTAAGTATGCTGTATTTGTCATATTCAGAATTGAATTATGTGCACATAATGAGGATTTAAAACAAAAATTGTGCACTTTGTTATTCAGACTTCAAACTTCAGGCTTAAGTTTGCCATTCAAAAGTTGCACAGGAGTTATGAGGCATGTCTCAGTTACATGCAAAAGAACATACATTTTTCTAGCGAATTATGATCTTGTGCAATATTAGCTCTAGTGAGAAGCAGTATTAAGTTAAGTCCAGTTCCCCTGGCTGCTAGTTTGATGTAACTATAATATATCATGCTAAAATTGATATTCTGGGTTGTTATTTCATTTATAATATCATCCCTTAAAAAGCCATGAAAAGTTTGTTGTTGTTGTTGTTGTTGTTGTTGTTGTTGTTTTTCCCCCACAGAGGACAACTGAGGAAACAGCAGTTTATTTATCTTGAAGACTAAATCATTTTACAGATAAAATTATGAATTAATTTAGCTAGAGTGAGCTGTAAGACTAGCAGATGAGTGCTTGGTCAGCTTATCCTTCAAAAAATCAGCAGAGGGGCACATTGAAATAATACAAATATTGGCTCGTTTTTGTTAAATCAACAACTGAAAATAGTTATAACAACACCTACATACTGGGCACACATTATAATTTCCTATACTCAGTTTAGTATCTTGTGGCTTCCTTAATTTGTGCACACTATTGGTCTGGAGAAAAAAAAAAGAAAAAAAGAAAAACATGCAAAATACTAGTATGTGCTGGATCAAGTGCTATTTTATAAGCTGCTAATGAGTGTGTAAACTATGTTGTTTAAATTAAGTCTAATTTGCAGCCATTAAATGATAAATGATAATTACATGTAGGACTATTCATGCACCAATATATTAGTATTATTTATTAATATTAATAATCTTGTTAGATGTTTATTTCAGTGTTTCCCATCTTCATATTTATATATAGTATCATCATATTAGTATTTTATATTTTTTAATGTTCTTTTTTTTTGTTATATTGTTTTATACTTGGGAGCAAAAAAATAAAAGAACTATTTCCTTGTTAAGTCTGCATTTGCTATCCCTGAACACTTGGAAGCCTCTACTCAAGAAAAATCTGGCAACCTTGGTGGTGTGAACTACACACAGTTCATTTGAATAATCTTACATTTACATTTACATTCACATTTATGTTTTTATCCAGAGAAACTTACAGACTTGATTTTTAGTCTCTATGAACAACACTTCCACATGCTATTTCACTAGGTCAGGCACTAAGAGTACCATCAGTCTAAAAACCCTGCTTATAGAAAATGTTATGCAAAAGAAAACACACGATTTTATTAATATATATATATATATTTAAGGTTAACAAAGTGCTAATTGAAGTGCTTGTTGAAGACAAAGGTTATATCCTGCACTACACATTACAGTTTCATTACCTCCAAATAGTATCTCATGGCTTTATTAAGTTGTGAAGACAATTACCTTTCAAAACGTGACAAAGAAAAATAAAAAGATAAATAATTTAAACTTAAGTGCCTGACTCTGAATACAGTAATGCATTAGTTATCGCCACCCCTGCTTCACTTGCTTTAATAGTGTCACTTTTTCTTATATAATAACTAATGAAATAAACAATTCCTGTAAATGGATTCAGTCCCATAAATTTCATACTGCATTACGTGTAGGAGAGAAAGTGAAGAGATGTGACAGGATGCTAAATTGTGCTGTCTCTCAGGTAATCGCCGTGACCTTTCCCACAGTAATGTTACAAACGTAGGGAGTGGGGAAAAAAAAGACACAATGCACACTTAAAGAAAAAAAAAGGAAAGATGAGAATTTTTGAGAGAGAGAGAGAGAGAGAGAGAGAGAGAGAGAGAATAAGAGTAAGCGTTTGCTTTCTGGTGCGCTGTCGATGAAACAGCAGGGAAGTCTGACATTTTGTGCAAGGAACAATGCTTTAGTGGATGAGTCCACATAATGGTTGACATGCATGCAAAATTATAGTGAAAGTACTCAGGGTGCCTCTGTGTCAGGTGCCTGTTTACTGGAGATCTGCAAAAAGTTTGGTGGAATTTTGATTTCTTAAAATGTAGATCTCTGTCTCACCCCCCTTCCTATCACCCTCTGTCTCTTTCTCTTTTTCTATCTCTCTCCAATTTGTTCTATTCATCCTGTTGCAGTTGGCCCAGCTCAGCACAAAGTGGCTGAAATGTGTCCAGGGTTGATATTGCAGTTTCTGTTGGTAAATAATGCATGCGTTTCTCTCTCACCAGGGCAGCAAAGTGTTTTAGTCAAGCTGAGTTATTTAATGTCTGAGAGGGACACTCTGGGCTGTGGCTCAGGTTTTCATTACTGTGCAAGCTAAGCAAATGACTTTTCCCCTTTTTTTTTTCCTCTTCTCTAGAGAAATGTCCTCCATTTTGTAGCTCTGCCCAAAACACGTGTTAGCGCTCAGGTCTGTGCCAAATCATGCTTCTAGCCTTAATCGAGGCCGACTTTCTTAATTCTCTGTGTGCATTTATTAGAATGCATTAAGAAGAAAGTGATCTATATTCATGTAGACATAAGCATTTCCACAGCTTGTTTTAGCCTGTTTGCTAATACGAGCTAATCTGACAGGATTAAGTCACATCCGTATGCATTCATTAGGTTCACTGTTAATAATGGTAGCCAGTGAGCTAACATGAGCTAGCCTGACAGGATTTCTGAGAGAAGTATAATATTCAATCATAAATCTTGCCAGCTAGCTTGCATGCGCTAACATGACAGGAATTCTGAGAGGAGTTTTAGATGAAAAATTCAGTCTTCACTGCTATTTAATGCTAGTCGGATGTAAAGAGCTAGGCCTGAAAGGATTGCTCAGAGGAGTTTTATGTTAAATGTTCATAACCTACACTGCTAATTAATGATTGCTAACTGGACATGATTTCTAAATATTGTTTATGTTGTTTGTTTGCTTTACTGCTAGCAAGATATGTAACATAAGTTAACCTGAAAGGAGTTCTGAGAAATGTTTTGAGTTATATTAAATGTTCACATTATTCACTGCTAAATCTAGTCAGCTAGCTAACATGAGCTTACAGGACAGGATTTCTGAGAGGAGCTTTGTATTAAAAATTCATAATCTTCACTGCTAATTGATGCTAGTCAGCTATATACTACAGCTAACCTGACAGGATTTCTAAATGTTTGATTTTATTTTGTTTGTTTTGCTGTTAATGTTAAATAGCTATTTAACATGAGCTAACTTGCCTGGACTTGTGAGATGAGTAAAATGCTCATAATATTCAATGCTATATCTAACCAGCTTGCTAACATGAGCTAACTTGACAGGATTTATGAGAGGAGTTTTATATTAAAAATTCATAATCTTCACTGCTAATTGATAGTAGTCAGCTATTCTAAATATTTTTTTTTTTATAAATGTTCATACTTTTATACTGCTACATTATTCAACACAAAGTAACCTGACAAATTTTCTGAGAAGGGTTTTTATGTTATATTATGAAGATTTACATAAATCTACATAATATTCACTGTTAAATCTAGCCAGCTAGCTAACATGAGCTAACCTGACAGGATTTCTGAGAGTAGCTTTGTATTGTTAAACATCCATTGTGTTCACTGGCAACCTGACAAGATTTAAATCATATAAATGTAAATAATATCTAAATGTCTGTAATCTTTACTGCTAATGCTAGCTAACATGAGCTAACCTGACAGGTTTTCTGATAAGAGTTTTATTATATGTTCATAATGTTGAGTCCTAAATGTAGCCAGTTAGCTAACATGAGCTAAACTGACAGGATTTATAAATCTTGTTTCCTGCTAAAATGCTTTAGATATTTAATATAAGCTAACTTCACAGTCATATATATAAATGCTAATATTCATCTTTGCTAACACTAGCCAGTTAGTAAACCTGACAACAAAGGTAAGAAGAGTCACATGGGTAAATGTTTAGAATCTTCGCTGTTGTGCTAGATAGATAGCTAACATGCGCTAAACTGGCTTTAAGTTTACTTTAAGCTCATATGGTGTGCTGAGAGACCCTCTTCTGGAACAGCAGCAGCTGGCCTGGCTAAATTTAGGCCCTCACGAGCATCACAAAATGCAACACTTAATGAATAATACCTGTTCTCTGAAGACACACTCCCTTTTTCTCCCCACGTCCTGTTTTTTTTTTTTTTTTTTTTTATTAAATTTAACTTCATGGGGTTTTAGCATCGCATACTCCCAGTGAGGAACCAACAGCTTACTTCGGGCTTTCTCCTGACAGCTAGTCGCACGCTCGCATTGATGTGCGCTGCGCAGGGCAGCAGAATAAAGAGACGTGATTCGAGGTAGTAGTGACAGAGGAGGAAAGAAGCTGAGCAAGAGAGAAGAAGAAAAGGGCTGCTTTACTTCCTACTATTTGCTCTGGGGCACTACTTCATAGCTCTATGTGACGCTGCCATCTCTCGGTTCATTAAGCAGAGCCGCTTGATCACGGGGCCTTGAAATCCCCTTGGCCCTTATGCCCAAACAGCGTGCTGCCTCTCAGACAAAGCTCATCTTTCTCTCTATTCCCTAGGCATTAACAAGAAGGCTGTGGCCCTCTCGCCTTTTCGTTTAAGCGTCATGCTAGCTGTCGCTTTCAAGGCCATGTTTTTTGTCACTGTCGCCACAGTGGAAGTAAACATTTACAGCCCATCGTGCTGGTCCCACATCAGTAGCATTGTCTTTTTCTTTCTTGCTTTACCACATTGTGCCTCAGAGAGTTTAGACTGGATGCATGTTGACTAATTTTTGTGGTTCATTTTCTACTTGCAGAATTAGCAGGTTTCAATCATTTGTCGTATCTGCTGAACTTAAATTTCCATCTCTGAATATGGCCCTTAATGAGCATGTTTATTGAACACCCTTTCATCTGAAATCCCCAGCCTGCAATTTCATATGGTGAAAATCAGGATTAATCAACCCTCCATGTCCCAACTTACCCAACTGTAGAGTGAGCACAGTTGCTACACTTGCTAGCTTTTGCCTGTTAGATTAGCTCTAACTATTTTGCCCGATAGTTAGCGTTCACTCACAAGTTTGTTTTTGCTTAATTAGCAAGATTAGCTACTTGCTATAGCTATTTTCTTTTTTTTCCCCATGTGCTACTTTGTGTTTGTGTTTTCTTACTTGCCAAGGTTAGTTTTCATCGCTATGTTGTTTTGCTTGCTAGGTTCCTTTTAATCGATGGATGCATTCATTTACTAGGTTAGCTTTCATTCACTAGAATAGCTATCTCATGCTGGTTTTATTTTGCTTGAATGTTTGCTCTGTAGGTTGACTTCTGCTCAAAAAGTTTGTTTCTGCTTGTAAGATTAGCTTCAGTCTGTCAGGTAAGCTGTCAATAGTCAGCTTTTGCTCACAGGGTTAGTTTTTACTTGCTTTTTTTTTTTTCCAGTTGCTAGCTTTTGTTTGCTCACTATGTTATTTTTTACTTGACTAGGTTAGTTTTGCTTACAAGTTTGAGTTTGCTTGCTATGCTATAGTCGGTTAGTTTGTTTTCTTTTAGGTGCTAGTTTGTATTTGCTTCATATGTTAGGTTTTGCTTACAAGTTTGTTTCTGCTTGTAAAAATTAGCTTCTGTTTGTCAGATAAGCTTCCAGCTCTAGTCAGCTTTTGCTCACAGGTTTAGTTTTCACTTTTTTTCTCAGTTGCTAGCTTGTGTTTGCTAATTTTAATTTTTAAGTTAATTTTTACTCACACTTTTGCCTTTGATTGCTAGGTTCTTTTTAATCAATGACTGTATTTATTTGCTAAGTTAACTTTCACTGCCTAGGTTAGCTTTCACTTGCTAGTCTGCTTTTGCTTGCTATGTTAACTTTAACCTGTTAGGTTTGCTTTTGCTCTCTAGGTTATTTTTCACTTATTTTTCTCATGCTAGTTTTCTAGTTGCTTTCAACCGATAGTTTGTCTTTATCTGGTGGACTTTCATTTGCTTGGTTAATGTTTACACAGTAGGTTAGTTTCTAGGAGGATGGAGTTTGCAGTTTTTACTGCAGTTTTGAATTCGTACTTTGTTTTCAATCACTAGTTTACTTGTACTTATTAGGTTGTTCAAAGTATATATATATTATATATATATAATACTTTATAGTATTTTTTAATGTAGAAACATTTAATTTCATTATATTTGAAGACATCTCTCTCTCTCTCTCTCTCTCTCTCTCTCTCTCTCTTTCTCTATATATGAGGCTCTTGCAGAGATTCATGGCAGTTTCTGCTGAGGTGATTCTTTTTTTACCCCTTCAGCATTGGCAAGGAGGAAATCAGAGGGGTGACCAGTGTTAGTCCCCCTTGATAGGCTGTCTAAAAAGTCTGCCTATCTACCTCCTGTAAGGGCGGCTAAGGCTGAAGCTCTGTATCAGTTTGATCACAGTCACACCAGAAGGTCCACCAGGAGCATTTCCACACACACACACACACACACACACACACACACACACACACACACACACACACACATATATATATATATATCTTCCTGCTGAAGTTACAACTAGGTGTTTAGCTTTTTTTAACATATCTACAATGTTTTGTGGTCAACAGGGGTTTAATTTGTCAGCAAACTGCCACGTATTGTACTGTAGGATTGCTGAATATCGACTGTTCCCACTACCAAGTGTGCAATACTACATTGTGGCTTATGAGTCCTACGAGACCTTAGTGTGCAAAAAGCGAATCTCATAATGCAAATACGAGGGCATGTTATTGTGTACACAAATATTCACTCTTACTCTCTCTCACACACACACACACTGTCGGGAGACGTGAAGAGGATGTGAAGGGAGACAAATTACGACGAAACACAACAGCACAGGAATAGAGAATTGTAGCTCTTTGCTACCAGACATTTGCGATGACTAAACCAAATGCAGAACTATCTGCATCCTGGTTGAGTACCTGTATCTGTTTTACATCGGATAATTAAATGGCATGCACACTAGTTGTAATAGTAGTATGCACCTCAGATGAAGCTGAGGGTGCCAACATTTTTCCCCCAAGTGGCATATGGAGTCGTCACACGGACCTATACTTTATAGTACGTATATCACGTGATGTATGTCATGTAAGATGTTGTGGTAATACAAGATGCCTATGTAGCACATATACTGAATAGGAAGCCATTTGTAATTTTGCCTCACTTGAAAATGGTGGATTTTATGTTGTTCATGTAAGGAAGGTAAAATGGAAGTTAAATATAAGCAACAAGAAAACAGCACTGTGAGGAAATAAATAAACAGAACAGAAAAGTTAAACTATATGATAAAATTGGGATTTTGCATCAAAAAGCTGGCATAAAAAATGTGATTAAAATAATAGAAAGAAATGTTGACAGTCAGTACAGTTCCTCTGAGGAGCGCTGTGCGATGCTTCCTGAAAATGAAAAGTCATTCTAGCCAAAGACATCGGGCTTCATTTACCAATATTTTAGTAAAGTTGTGTGGAAATGCTAGCTCGGAAATATTACTGTGAAATAAAATTCAAGCCAGATTTACAAAATCTTCATTAATGCTAATTCTCTTCATACTCCTGTGTATGTTGATAAATGGTAATCATTTGTAACTTACCGAGCACATTCACGGATTAGCTGATTTACATGTAAACACGCCCACAAAACACCATAAAAGTAAAAGCTCACAGAAAGCTGAAATACGACAAAACGATGACTGAACCCTGATAGAGTTGCGTGCTCTAAATCTTCCAGCAGTGCAGCTCAGCCACTGCAGTGTCAGCTACCACAGGCAACAATAACTCTTCCTCTTTTAATTTATGGGTTTTTGATTGCTTTCTTTCAAGTCATCAAATCAGAAACGAGGAAATCATGAGCTAGGAAATGACGAAGTTTAGCAAATGTTTATTAAATTTGTGTTTGTTTATTTAAATAAATAAGCGATTGAGGTTCTCTTTGGGTTCGCTTTGGGAGTGACGAGGTTGGACAGGATTAGGAACGAGTACATCAGAGGGACAGCTCATGTTGGACGTTTG
>CM074964.1:15472965-15485518 GCA_037577455.1 Pangasius macronema | reverse complement strand
ATAAAAAACGGCATGCGGCTTAAAAATTCTAATGATGTCATCAGTTGTCTGACGCATAGCATGAGACAGAAGTGGTTCGTTTTAATAGCGGCGAACATCCCATACAAAGCCAAGGGTGCCAATACTTTATCCGCTTTGTCCTACAGTGTTTCATCACATTTCAGTGACTGAATATCAAACGCAGTACTATTTGGCATGTAGTGCACTATGTAGGGTCTACACCAACATTTTGTTGTACCCTATGTAGTGAGCATGCGTGTATATAGTAAACAGAAAGCCATTTAGGATTTACACTACGTTGAAGATATCAGATTTGACATGGATCACTGATTGGAAATGAAATATCGAGTTAAATATAAGCAACAAGAAAACATCAGTGTGCATGAGTTTTGCATCTCTAGCTCCGCCCCCTTGTCCCTGACAAGCTACTAGCGAGTAACATTTGTTACATTTGTCAATATTTCAGTACCGGATTCTGAAATCACTCTACATTCACACTAGAAAACAACAAAGCGACAAACAACCATTGAGTTTTTCTACATACGTGAACACGGAGCAGTGATATTAGCAGTAGGAAGGGAAGGAAGGGGAAGTTAAGAAGAGTAATGAAGGAAGGGAGGAAGGAAGGAAGGAAGAGGAAGTTAAGAAGAGTAATGAAGGAAGGGAGGAAGGAAGGAAGGAAGGAAGGGAGGAAGGAAGAGGAAGTTAAGAAGAGTAATGAAGGAAGGGAGGAAGGAAGGAAGGAAGGAAGGAAGAGGAAGTTAAGAAGAGTAATGAAGGAAGGAAGGGAGGGAGGGAGGGAGGGAGGGAGGGAAGGAAGGAAGGAAGGAAGGAAGGAAGGAAGAGGAAGTTAAGAAGAGTAATGAAGGAAGGAAGGAAGGAAGAGTAATGAAGGAAGGAAGGAAGGAAGGAAGGAAGAGGAAGTTAAGAAGAGTAATGAAGGAAGGGAGGAAGGAAGGAAGGAAGAGTAATGAAGGAAGAGGAAGTTAAGGCAATAAAGATAGGAAATGGAGTGAGCGTGTGTTCCAGGGTGTGCATCATTTGTAGTGTGTGGTTGTGGTTCTCTCAGACAGTCAATAAAATACTATTTTTGCAAAATTTTTTCCTTCGATACAGAAAAATAAAAAACGGCATGCGGCTTAAAAATTCTAATGATGTCATCAGTTGTCTGACTCATAGCATGAGACAGAAGTTGTTCGTTTTAATCGCGGCGAACATCCCATACAAAGCCAAGGGTGCCAATACTTTATCCACTTTGCCCTACAATGTTAGCCGCAAACGACAATGTAACATTTGTGACATTTGATTTCTCAATTCTACACAAATTAGATAAGATGTAGTAAAGCGACAAATCCAAACAATCCCCTCAAACGATTCCTTTGACCAATCTCACAGCATGTGTGGTCCAAATTTTCTTCAGCTCCCCACTCACGACTTTCATACCTACATGCCATTAGTTTCATTTTACTAACTGATGCTCAAAAACTTGTGCATAGTTTCAAAAATAAAGCTTGGAAGCAACTATCAGAGATCACTGGTGCCTCTGATGAGTGTACAGTGGTAGCACATTTAGCTTGCTCTGCCAACAAAGCTAATAAGCAGCCTAGCACTGCATGTGTAAATTAAACACACTTTAACACTGATTAGTGTGTTATTTAATTAGCTTGGCTAGTTGGATTTAGAAGCTATATATAGCTACTAGCATTGAAAAATGAAAAATACTGGACAGTACATGTCCACAAGATACAAACGACTTCTCACTCACTAGTGTTAACGTACTCCTTAGTGATTTTTTTTAACAACAGCCAAAATTCTGTAGCTAAAACATTACGGATATCCGTCATTGTTATACTTAATCTCACGTAATATGCTATTAGTGTAAACCCAGGGATCTTATTGGGCTACACCACTAATTTTCCTTATACATGGCTCCGCCTCTGAATTATTTTTATACGGTAAAATGAAGCAAGATTTAAATGTAGATTTGGATTACTGCCCCCTGGTGGTGTGGAGAGTTGTTTCCGTTCATGCAGGCACAGACTGGACGCGAGTGTCACAATTTTGCTGTGCTTATTTGTTTATTAACTTTTCACAGAAGATGATCATAATCATTGTTAGTTGTGGTTGCCATTATTTTTTCGACAGCAGTGCAGAGTGAGAGAGAGAGACATCTAGTGAAGATGTCGTTGATTACAAGCTACATCTCAGACTCGTTTCCTGATCTCGCAGTAGCTTACTAGCTCACTTCTCCTGCCCCCTAAACCTTATTTTTCTTCAAATCTGTATGAGCAGGTATGGCTTTCACATTTAATACTGAGCATCCTCTGAAAAGTGGGACACACGCACACATACACACACACACACTTACACACAGATGAATGAACACTCCTACCCAGCAGGAAGTAAATTGACAGCCACACCATAAGAAGCAGCAGGAGACCACCTGCATTGACCCCTCTAGCTCACATAATGCTCAGCTTGGAGAAGTCAAGCGGAGACTTCTCAAGATGCTACGCACACACACACACACGAACACACACACTTCAAAACGTCACACAGTGAAATCACAAGCACGTATACGGATATTTCACAGGCAGTGTTTCTCATCTTCACTTCTGAGCCTTCCTGACTCATCTCTTCCTGACTCCTTAGGTCCCTGACTAATTCACCTTCCTGCCCTGAAATGAAAGTGTGAGAGACAGAGACTAAGAGAGAGAGAGACAAAGTGAGAAGACGTGATATGTGTATACAGGAATCTAAGGCTACAGTGAGAACAGGTTCTTCGAAAACTGAACAGTCGAAAATGGGAAAAGTGTAGCCTGGTCTTTTTCTAATCTTCAGCTGTCCATGTTGGGTGAGCTTTGGGTGAAATTCCTGGTTCCTGGCTGGCAGGAGTGGAACCCAATGAGGTCTTCTCCTGTTATAGCCCTTCAACCACATGTGTGTTATTTGTTCTGAGATGTGTGTTATTTGTTCTTTTCAGCTCAACACAGTTGCAAAGAGTGGTTACTCAAGTTACTGTAGTCGTCTTGTCAGTCTGGCAATTGTACTCCTATACATAGTATATTTATTGCTATAATAACTCAAATAATCACTCTTTACAACCAAGGTAAGCTGAAAAGCATCACAGAACATACCACCCTAATGTTGAACCTTATATAGGAGGACAATGGCTGGACTATATGTATATATATATACATCTGGAGCTTTGACATGATGTCTGACTTGCTCTTGATAATAGTGAACAGTGATGTTCTTTGATTTTAGGCTTAAACCATCTTGGCCTGTCTTTCTGTCGTGTCACGTTTCATCTCGTCTCCTCCCCTCATTTTGTCCTGGGAGATCTCAGAAATCTCACTGTCATGTACAGCTCCTTTTCTAGTGATTCAGTTCCTCAGACAGCTTAGTTTCCTGATAAAAGCCAAATTGTCAAACAAGACACTTTTTCCCTCCAATATTCACAATGGCACTAAATGAAAACTCAACAGCTCCAACAACTTCCCCTCTCCTGAGGGAGACAGTGTCGTTGAAGGTGTTTTAAAAAATTAATTCCATCTGTTTTTAATTTTTAATGAGAGTCATAAAGTTGGAGGCATGGTGCGTTTCTTTCTTTTCTTTCTTTTTTTTTTTCACCCTCAATCAGGGTGACAGCTCAGCTCTTTGCCACTGAGCTGCCAAAGCAGGAAGTCTAGAGTTCAGAGCTTTGGCTGTCATTCAAAAACAAAAGTGAATCTTCAGAACCTGTTCCCCTTTTTGCCCTTTTTCTGCTCTCGTCAGCATGGACACCTCGTCTTCCCACCTGCTCCTCTGAGACAGAGCTGCTGGAAGCGAAATATTCAGCTCACAACTCTTAAGAAAAGTAATTCTATCCACCCAGGCCCTCCAGGCTACCTTCAGGAGGAAACGGCAGTTCAGTAAGACCTCCTCGTCGTAACGTACGACTACCATCTTTCCCGGGAATCTCTTGAGCTATAACGATGAGGGAGAGCTTGTTACAATATGCTGTGTGTCACTGAAATAATGATCGATGCAACAATCTATACAAGACAAATCAACTCTATTGTCTTAGACATATGTAGTGGAATGAACTATAATGGAAATAATGATGACTATGGAGACCCAATTCCCCTTTTCCACCTCATTTCTGCAAATGGACACGTAGAAATTTATTTGTGAATCGTTCACAGGAGCAATTACACAAGAAATCCTTCTTCACATTCCTCAAAATGGTCGGATCGTACAAGAATGCCTGTGTTTGTGTAAAATTACGTAGATTTAAGGAAGCTCATTAACATAAACCTCAACTGATAAGTTTCAAATCGTATATAATTGGTCAGTTTTTATTTTTTATACTTTGTATATGGATTACGCTGTCAAGTTTAAATCATATACAGTATATGACACTAGGCATTCAAGTATGACAAAAGTAATGGTGCCCCAGAAAAGGAGGATGATTTGGTCACTGATGCGCTGCAGCGGCTGAGCTGCATTACTGGAAGGTTTGGCTCTTTGGAGATCAGGAGGTGCTCTTTGACCACTTAGTCATCATTTTGTCGTTTCACCTCAGTTTTGTGTAAATCATGTAAATCAGCTGTCCTGTGAACACGCTTGGCTATTTACAGCTAGTTAGCATATGTAAGAATCAGCGTTAATGAAACTTTTATAAACCTGGCAGGAATTTTTAATTCGGTTTGTCCTTTGAAAATATTTACACACACTTTACTAAAAGAGTGATAAACCAGGGCCAATGTCTGTATCCACTAATTATGTAATCATGATTTTATTTATTTTTTCTTTTAGCTGGACTACTGGGCAAGTGGAAGCACCAGTGTGCTGCCCAGCCCCATTAGTGGTTGCCTGAAAACCCAACTGACTAGGCTAAGAAGTGGTAGCTAACATAATGGTGAGCTAGTTAGCTAGGTGAGTGTATGAATATACACTAATGGAAACAAATTGAGCGTGTGAATTCCAGGCAAGCCAACGACTATATAGTCCTTATTATTCTCCTGATAAAGTTAATGTTGCACAACGAATTATTGGCAGATGTTTTGGCTATGAGGTGTGGAGTTCTGTCCTTGCACTGAATGTAAGAGATATGATTCAAGTCTGGCTAGCAACTTCATTTACTGTTGATAGGTTTAACTATGAGGTAACTATGTGTTGTGCTAGCAGGAGAGTTTTATGACACACTAACTGACCTACCTGGTAAAATTCTACCATTAGCCAGACAGTGCCTTTACCGATGTATATAGTAGAGCAGGTGGTGGGATTTGGAAGTTTGCGAGCATCGAGGCGTGACACATCACCATAAAGTGCATTAAGCTTAGTTACAGCTGCATATCAAATGAACACTTTCAGTGGATCTGGAACATTTTTGCAAGGAAGAGTGGAATCAAATTACCAGAGCAGACTCTTACCCAAAAACACTGAGTGCTGTATAACAAGCAAAAGGTGCTTTAACAAAGTATTAGTTAAGGGATGTGCACACTTATGCAAGCAGGTTTTTGTAAGTTTTTTCTTTTTTTTTCCAACTAAAACATTTCCATTTGTTTTTCACTTGAATTTTGTTAGTTGTTATTTCACATTAAAGGTGGGAAAAGGTCTGACATGATTAATCTTTTCATCACAAAAACCTATAATTTTAACAGGGGTGTGTAGAGTTTTTATATCCACTGTAGGTTTTGCAAAAGTCAGTAAGGAGTAGGGTTGAGATGTTGAGATGTTGAGGTTCTCTTTGGGTTCTCTTTGGGAGTAACGAGGTTGGACAGGATTAGGAACGAGTACATCAGAGGGACAGCTCATGTTGGACGTTTGNGCAGAAGATAGGGATAGGTGGAGAGTGATGATTCGCTGTGGTGACCCCTGAAGGGAAAAGCCAAAAGAAGAAGAAGTAAGGAGTAGGGTATATTCTTTCTCTATTTGTCTGCTGGGCAGCTACGAATAAAAAGCTCGACATGAAATCTGGGCATCCATGCAACTGATACGTCCACCTCTTAAACTCTTGATCTTGGTTGCACAAGTGTGCATATCCCTTGCTCTTAAACTCTTAACCACATGTGCATGGAAATTTTAAACAAATCCAAGCACATGCAAAGACCAGTGTATACACACATGGGTCCTGTCAGAGTTTACCAAGTTGTTAGCTGAGTATTCAAGTTGTTCATGGTCTTCCATTTTACACAAGGTCTGTCTGAGCAAAACACCCTCCAAATGTCCTTATTAAATATACAAGACGACAGGAATATTTTGTGACCGCAGGAAATTTGGCTCAGCATTTGATATTTGCCCGACATTCAGCAGAGAAGGTTGTTAAAAATAACCAAATGGACACACTGTCCATCGGTACAGCAGATATATTGCCTTTACTCATCTTCTAATGTTAGGCTTTATATTTAAAGCTGCCGCCTTGGAAGAACTGCATAAGTTTTAGTTAAGCTTTTTTTGTGTGTGTGTGTGTGTGTGCACTATCCGCTCCGTGCTGAACATCAAGCACTCCGTTCTAATAAAGGTGTACACATGAACGGTTTCATTCTGATGGAGCCATCAGTCAGATTCTTAATGGAATATTAAGTTTGGGGTAAAAGTAGCTATTTAAAAATCGCATATAAACCTTTAAATAAACACGTCTATGGATCGCACTATTATAACGAAAGCCCTCAGAGGAGTATTTTACACCGTGGAATTATATAATTAATTCAAAATGGCTGCCTCAGCCTCAGTATAACTTTGTGCTAACGGTTGTGTTATTAGTCTCGGATTCAAATATCTGTTTTGAAGCTGTAGGTAGGTTTTTGAGAGAGCTGTCATGACTGAACTTTAGCCTCAACCATCTTGACGGTCCTCTCTGTCTCGATTTTAAACCACTCGTGATAGTGTGGACAAGGCTGAGGAAAAACCGAAGTGGTGAGTAAGGGAAAAGAAGGGAGATTTAAAAAAAAAAAAAAAAAACCAAACGAAGTGGACAGCATTCACTTCACACAAAGCAGAAAGAGGTAATCAGGAAACCAGAGAAGTACTGTATCAGAGCAAAGTGAGGGCAATGCCAGCGCTCGTGCCTGCGCCAAGCCCCTCATCAAATCATCATAATCACGGCGTGTCAAGCGGCCCTGGAAAAGAAAAGGAAAAAAAACTATCATTAGCTGAAGCTGAAATTGTAGACATCTGCAATGCGAAACCCTGTGAGTGGATCTATTTCTATTCCTCACTTTGTTGCCGCTGTCGTGGAAGCATATACACCGCAATTAAGTCTGACAGCGCTGTTCGGCATCAAGCGAAAGTGAGTTAGCGTGAGTTAGTGAGAGGAAAAGCAGCAGGAGGGTGTTTTTTTTTTTTTTTTAAACATAAAAGCGGCGCCCAGACAGAAAGAGAGAAAGACAGACAGAGAGAGAGAGAGAGAGAGTGCACGCCAGCCTCATTTTACATTGATGAGCTTCATCAGACAAGCTGTTTTTCCGCTTGTTTAAAAGGTTAAATGCAGCCGGACTTTGTCGAGCAGCGCCGAAAGAACGCCTGAGAGGGCCGTTAGGAACGCGCCGAGGACGACAGAAACAGGGAGGGGGAGGGGGAGGGAGACTCGAGTGGAAGGAGGACGGAAATAGAACACAGACATGAAGGTGCAAAATGTGGCTAATAAACATCTCATTTTTCTCAACTGTGAGGAGGAGACGAAGAGATGGAAAGAGAGACGAACATGCAGAGAGCAAGACGTTCCCGAAGAGTGATCTCCATGACCCCTGCACTTTGTTTCCTCCTGTTCAAGCTAATTAGACTAATCGGGTTTAGTCTAGGTCTCACTGGCGACATTTTTGTGACGTGGCAATTTGATCAATAATAGGCCTCGTTTATCAGTGTGTATATGAACGGATTTGTTTGTAAAATTGTTTATACAAGAAATTTGGTATTCATGAAAATCCTATCCTGTACATTCAGAAGAACGTTTGTAACCTACTCGTGCTTCTGAGTATGTGGAAATTTACACGTAAGAACATTAACTAATGTAAACCTTGACTTCAGATTATATAGTTTGCATGGATTACTGCACTTTTATATCTGGTTCATAATGTCAAGTTTTTTTGTTTATTACATTTACCTCATTTAGCAGACGTTCTTATCCAGAGTGACTTATGGAAGTGCTTTGGAGTCCTTAACCACATCCTCATGCAAGTTCACTAGGACAGGGACTAAGAACACCATCGAAATATTATCATTTGTGATACTGGCATTAAATTAAAGAATAAGAATTAAGACAAATAAAACGAATCATTCATTTATGACGAAACAAACGGTGCCGTAGAAACAGTAGAAGCCGGTCTGCCTGCACAAAGCCATAAGCCATAAACAAACGAAAGATATAGCGCTCGCTTAGTATTATCCATATTATATATGATTAAGTATTTTTATTGGAATTGGAATGAAAATAAGTGGGAAAAACTCCCACTTCTGTCTTTTACCCTCATTGTTCATTTCGTCTTCCCAGCCGCCTGTGCACTTGACCTTTTATGGTGTTTTGTGGGTGTCACTAAATGCAAATGAGCTGTGTCGGGAACGCCGGAAATCCGGCGGAAAATGTTTTGTTCCGTTTGGCTTACGTAAACATTTACAGAGATCTTTTCTACAGATTAGCACATTCATTACACTGCTAAAATTTATAGGCTACTTCTTCTTTCTTAATGCTAACACTTTATTTTAGCCGAACAGAACCTGATGTTTTTTTTTTTTTGCTGGTGAAATAAAACAAAAAATAATGTTGCTAGAGTTTTAGACAGAAATTGCAGCAACACTCCTAACCACACCTCTTCCTAATAGATTCATTCTGACTCCGCCCCCTTTTATTTAACTATGCTGCCTTTTGCTAGGTTATTGTTATTGAAAGTATCTAGACATACAGTGCTGTGATTTTGTGTTACAATTTTAGCCTGTGTTTTGATTGTGATCATGATCCTAACATCTGCTCGCTCTCCTGCTTTTCCTTTAGGCTCCCAGAAGTCCGAATTTCAGACAACGGGCCTTACGAATGTCACGTGGGCATCTACGATCGGGCCACCCGGGAAAAAGTGGTCCTGGCATCAGGGAATGTCTTTCTCACGGTCATGTGTGAGTAGTTAGTTAAAGATTTTTTTTTCTTCTTTTTTTCTACCTATTGATTTTCTTTCCCGCTGATCGACACCGGCGAGTTTTTCTTTTTCCATCTCCCTCTATTAGCCATGTCCGGTGGATTTGTGGTTATCCAGCATCAGCACTCTCCTACTCTCTCTATTTTGAAAAGACAAATGAGGAAATGATGTCGAGAGGAAATGATGCCTGATACGCACATAATAAGATCATTATAGGCTTCGGTTCGTGATGCTAGCTAGAACTTTTAGGTTTTTTTTTTTTTTTTTTTTTTTAAACATAAGCTCGGCTAGCCCTCATCATGCAGTTAGGAAAAGTGCTTCGTCTTCTGGCAGTAATTAGTAATATGAAGAAGTGAGAGAGGGAAGTGTGTGTGTGCGTAATGGCATTTGCGCAGTACGAATGCCATTAGTGGAGCTGCCTGGTTGTGATAACAGCCTTTGAGCATGCCGAGGTGTGTGTGTGTGTGTGTGTGTGCGTGTGTGTGTGTGTGTGTGTAGTTGAGTGCCTAGACTTCAGCTAATCCTCAGCAGTGTTTGTCATCCTGTGCAAGATCACTGTTCACACACGCATCATACACACACACTCACGAATTCACATTACACAAATTCAGAAGTGCAGCTTCCGTGCCATGTGAATGTCTGAATCTCGCAAGTGGGCATATTTTTTTTTCTCGCAACTGCAAACTAACACTATATTGTAACCTTTACTTCTTCATCTCGTAATTCTAGATATCAAACGACGCCGTTGTATGAAAATCATACAACTCATTAATATTAATTATGAATTAACCCTCTACTGCGTGAATTATTTATTTATTTCTTATGGATTTTTATTACTTGAATTAGTTCAAGAAATAAAAATGTATTTCAAAATTTAAAAAAAATAAAAATAGGGGGGTAGTTTGTAAATTGTTGCCGTATGGCAACAATGTGCAGTAAAGGGTTAATATCACTCAAACGCGTTTCTTTTAATCTTGTAATTGAGTAAAAGTTTTCTTTTTTTCTCGGAATCGTGAGTTAATATTTCGCAATCGCGGTTTCTCACAACCGCAAGTTCATATTTCACAACTGTACCTTTTTTTATTCTCATAACTGCAAAGTTAATATCACACAACTGCGTGTTCATATTTAACAACTGCGACTTTCTTCCTGGAAACTGCAGGTTAATATTACTCAGTTGCGACTTTTATTTTTTTATCTCATAATCATGAGTAATTTTCACAAAACTGTCTTTTTTTAATCTTGCACTTGCAAGTTAATGTCACTTGTGACTTTTACTTTTTTTAAGCTCATAATTGCGAGGTATTTTCCGAAAACTCTGACTTTGTTCTTGCAGTTCGGAGTTAATATCACCGTTGCGTGGTTTATCTTGTAATTGCGACGTTTTAGCTCGAAATTACGAGTTGATATCGGTTGTGTAAATGACGTAAATGTCTCCTTACAGAACACCTCGCCATTTTTAACAGTTTGTTACGTTTAAATGATTCGAGCGTCCGACGCACACGTCCCCGTGAGCGAGCCGTTTGAGTGAATGGAGCTTTTCTTATTTATTTCTTGAAGTAATCAGTGCCATGACTTGTGGTTTTGTTTTTTTTTTTACATTTATCAGCTCTCTCACATTGAACTTTTCATTTTGCATTGGTATTCTTTGGATTTTGAAAGAAAGGCTATAATGTTTGCTTTTCTAAGCTCTCCTTAATGATACAGAGGAAGCTGAGAATCTCAGTGGTGTTTATTCTTATACTTGCTATGCACTGTTCATGAAATGCTGAATTTATTTAAGGACTGGAAGTAACTTCTTTCTTTATATATATATATGTATGTATATATGTATATATGTGTAAATAATTTTTTCCCAGATAGGGTTAGGGTTGGCTAATCTTCTGTTCTGAGCACTTGTTCCTGCACTGCGAGTTGATTATAGCACAGCAGGAGGCTTAGAATACCGTTGTTGACTTTGCCCTAACTTTTATTTTTACCTCCGAACAGACCTCATTTGCACAAGGATTATTGCAATCCCCTGCTGGAAAGTGAATTGTGCTGCTAGTTTGACAAGCCAGATCGGTCCCTCGTGAGGGGAAACAACCAGACTGCTTATGTCAGCCAGTCTCAGACACTTTTTTTTCCCTTTCTTCCTATTTAACAATGTAGTGGCATTTCAGAAAAAAAAAAAAAATACATAATGTATTTCAGCTCGTCTGTTCAAGCAGCTATGTTGCGTCTAGCAGTTTTATGAAGGCTGCAGATTTCACCGGAAATAAAACATGCAATAGGCAGATACACGGCCAATCAGGTCCTTGTTACGCTGTTTTAAAAGTAATCTCGAGATCGGTGATATTTCAGAAAATTGCATCATAATTTATCAAGATATTGATCTGATGTTGTACTGCCCGACTCCACATTCAGATCAGGTATGACGTTTGCTTTTCTCCTAATTGTGGGTTATATTAACGCAACACAGAATTTTTTCTCACTATTTTGAGTTTTCAGTTGTGACTTTTACTTTTTAAATCTCATAATTGATCATCAGTTGTGAGTTAATATCACTCCATCGCGACTTGTACTTCTTTATTTCATATTTAAGAGTGATGTTCACACAACTGCAAATTTTTATCTTAAATTTCGAATTAATATCAATTAACTGCGACTTTTCCTTTTTCATCTCATAATTTAGAGTGATATTAGATTAGATTAGATTAGATTAGATTAGATTCAACTTCATTGTTCAGAGTACATGTACTAAG
Organism: Pangasius macronema; assembly: GCA_037577455.1. NCBI lineage: Eukaryota > Metazoa > Chordata > Actinopteri > Siluriformes > Pangasiidae > Pangasius > Pangasius macronema. The sequence goes on along the minus strand of CM074964.1, from coordinate 15,473,661 downwards.
CCAGTGAAACGCAGTTAGCATCTAACCAGAAGTCCATAAGTGGCATATTTACAATAAATTACAAATAAATTCAAAAATTCATTCAACTGCCAGTTTATGAAATCTCCTAATTGCGAGTCATTTTGACGCAACAGTGAATTTTATTCTCACAATTGCGAGTTATCACTCTATTGTGGCTTTTTATCTTGCAGTTGAAATTGCAGTTGCAGGATAAAAAGTTTTGTGATATCTCTAATTTTTTTGAGTATTGCATGATGAAAAAGATTATGTTATGCCTGTTGCCTTTCATTTTTGTTTCTTGTCCTGCAAGTTATTAGTTTGTCTTGTGACTAACAACACATTCGTGTTAGGAATAACACACAAGACACCATGCTATGAGAGTCGGACTTGTAACCTGAAGGTGAACCTGAAGGTGGTGGGTTCGAGTCTCGGGTCCGGCAGGGATTGTAGGTNGCTCCGGGTGTGTGTTCACTACTGTGTGTGTGTTCACTACTGTGTGTGTGTGCACTTGGATGGGTTAAATGCAGAGCTCAAATTCCGAGTATGGGTCACCACACTTGGCCACAAATTCACTTCACTTCACTTCATTATGTGTTATTCTGTTTATACCATAATAATTAGCCAACAATTATAATCTTTAATTTATTAATAAATAACATGAGCTTTTTAACAGTTTGTAGTGAGATCTGATATTGT
>CM074964.1:15436710-15452376 GCA_037577455.1 Pangasius macronema | reverse complement strand
GAAGATAGGGATAGGTGGAGAGTGATGATTCGCTGTGGCGACCCCTGAAGGGAAAAGCCAAAAGAAGAAGAAGAATCTGACAGGAGTGTATTCATTTTTTATGCAATAATGCATGAAGTGTTTTATGAGCCTGAGTGAAACGTCAAAAGGCACAGGGACGTATCACGTATCACAACAGATCACTCTGCTAATTAGTTTAGACATCCAAAGTCAGTGAAACAGCATCCTTTCTAACACAGCATGCGTTCTGACTAATTTCTGCATTTCATATTCACAGAGCATTAACAGCTGATTAGCTCAACTCCCCTTAGGGAAAATTCGCTTGCATCTTACATGCTGTCACTCTGAAATTGCACAGGTCATGATGTGAATAATGTGAGTTGAATAGAATCATATATAAAAATAAAACGAAAATCACGTAAAAATAAGTGAATCGTGTGAAAAATCATACTTGAAAGTAAATTCATAAAAAAATAACATACAATTTAAATAAATTATTTGTGTGTAAGATTATTAGGATTGTAAGTAAAAAAAATTAATGTCATTTTTTATTTTAAATCACATGAAAATACATGAATCATTTGTTAAAAAATATAAATCAATCAATCAGACAATCATGAACAAAGATAAATGAGTAAAAATTCACTTCTGGAAATAAATCACATTTTCAAAGAAATGAATTATGTGGAAACTATCTCACATATGAAAATAAATAAATAAAATCACATGAAAATAATGAAATCATTTGCAAAATGAAAACAAATGAATCAAGAAAACGTAACGTGAAATTAAATGAATCTTGTAAAAAAAAATTGTGTGTAAATTTAAATGAATCGTAAAAACAAATCACACCTGAAAATAAATAAATTGTGTAAAAAGTCACGTAGGTAAATAAATGAATCATGAAAACACGTGAAAATAAATCAACCAAGTGAAATAAATCCCATTTTCAAATGAATGAATCGTGTGGAAAATGAGACGTGAAAAAAATGAATCATGTGGAAAAAAAATTTAATCATAAACAAATGCATGTGAAAATTAATGACATAAAACTCAAACGTGAAAATAAATGAGTCATGAAAAAAATCATGTGAAAAATGAATTGTGTAGAAAAATCACGTGTCATTTTTCAGTAAATGTGATCCCATGTTACTAAAAAAAAAATAATAATAATAAAAAAAATAAAGTTAAACTGTAAAATGCTCTTTTCCACCTTAGAACAACCGTGCCTGGGTTAATAAGTGTTTGTGTGTTTTGTATGATTCCCGCTGTACTGACTGTGAACCCAAAGAGCTCAAACACATTAACAAATTAGCTTAGTAGCCGTGGGCAACAACTTATGTGTGCTTCTGTCATTTCCTCGGCTCACGCTTTATACGCGAGTGATGAATAGCATTTTTCCTGCTGATGTTCATGGTGCAGCGTGGATTCCTATTTTGCCTGGAGATATTCATTTAAGTGGTAATTTTCCCTGTAATAGTCAGCTGTGCAGGAAAAAAATTAAGCGTGAGCCATTGTTATAATAAATGACTTTCTAAAGTACATTTTGTGAAGCAGTGTGATATGTCACAGTCAGTTTCTCCAAAATGTCATTCTCAGGTGCCTGTACTATATGTGTGGTGGCACAGGGAAGACTGTTCACACGCTACAATTCTGACATTTAAACTACAGACTTTTTGAGATGAAATATGTCTCTGAAGCAGAAGGAAAGTTCTAGCATTACAAACTGAACTGATTAAATGTATGTCTGTTTTGCTATCCAGTCAGTTTGCGATGCGTGACAGTCATCGTGTGAGGAAACCACAATTAGCTAACAAAGTTTTAGCTCGTTTTTAGGCATTTTTAGGCAGAATGACTGATTTTTCCCACAACGATTTTTATCCTATTTTGACTGTTTTGTACTTTGAACACTTGTACACTTTCTCAAGTAAATTTATAAGAGAAGAAAATATACTGTTTACTCCTTAGATTTTCATTTGGACCTTCAAAGTACTTCTTACGAATCTCAAACTGCATGTTAGAAGTGAAAAATGACATCTGCCTTTAAAATCTTAAGAACTATGTCGTATTAGGTTAACGTAGTTAGTTAGGTAGTTAAGGTTTGCAATTTAGCTAGTTAAATTAGCTTACTAGTTAAGGTTTGCTTAAAGTAAAGCTAAAGTAAAAAACTTAAAGCTAAAGTAGCTTGTTAAAATAGCTAGCTACATAAGTTTTGTAATTTATGTAGTTAAGGTTAGTTAGGTTAGTTTGGTTACTAGCTAGTTAGGTTTTGTTTTCTTTGCTTTTCTTTGTTTACTCTTGAATACTTGAGTATTGTTTTTTTCCCTATGTGTCAGTGTACGTTATAGTCAGAAAAACCAAAATCTTTGCTTGTTTTTTCCCATTTGCCAGAATACAGCCAGTATTTACATTCACTGTCCACTTTATTACAAGCAAAAGGTATATACACCTCCTTATTCTTGAAATGATCTAATCAGGCGATCACGTGGCAGCAAAGCAACGCATCAAACCACGCAGATACACGTCAAGAGCTTCAGTAGGCACAGGCTCACCAAAATAAGGCAGGTGAAATTTGGAAAAAAATACCTGCCGATGTTTTTCCAATTTTCAACTGTCCATTTTGGGTGAGTCTGTGCCCATCGTAGGCTTAGGTTCCTGATGTATACCTCTGCTGTCGTAGCCCATACCCATACAGCTCAAGGGTCAACATGTTGTGTATGCTTCCTGTTGTGTTGATGCTTTTCTGCTCACCACGGTTGTACAGAGTGGTTATTTGAGTTACCATAGCCTTCCTGTCAGCTGGAAACCAGTCTGCTCATTCTCCTGACTTCTCTATCAATAAGGTATTTCCCACCACAGAACTGCCACTCTCTGTTTTTTTGTGTGTGTGTTTTTCTTTTCTTTTTTTTCACACCATTGTGTGTAAACTCTAGATACTGTTGTGTGTGAAAATCCCAGATCGACCATTTCTCAACTACTTGATACCAACAACCAATACCAAGAACCATGCCACGGTGTGTGTGTGTGTGTGTGTGTGTGTGTGTGTGTATCTTTTTCAGTGCATTGCAGGATTAAAAAAAAAAAGAACTTTGCTACAAATAAACAGTGAGCCTGGATAAAAATGTGACCAAATGGCAAAAATGAACACTTTTTTAGTTAGTCTGTAAAAGTCTACACAAACACACAAAGGAGCTGATATTCAGATATTCTGAACTCATGCAAAAATTAAATTAATATTGGATTGCTTGGTTAAATAGTCCTCATTTTATTCCACATTTAAATTAAAACTCTCAGTTCCTAGAGCTTTCGGTGGTTCAGTGGGGAGAAAGTTGAACTCCGAGATGTCGAAACTGCTTCATTAAAATTCTGGACTGGGAAGAAAAGGATGAGGTCCGACCCCTCTGTGCTTATTTATGCTCCGGCTTGGCGAAGCCGTTCCAAATCCCTTTGGCGTCGAACTAATTTACAACGCAACAGAGCAAACCGGATTTCCCAAAAGCCCCAGATGCTCCAACTGCATAATCAGTGGACCGACCACATCCAAAGAAAATGAGTTAAAAAAGTCCAAGAACGGCTCTTCGAATTTTACAGTGCGAATAGTGGATTGTTAGTGAAGTGAGTGAAATTGCAGAAGCAGGCGATGATTCATTTCCAAAATCAGATGCACAAGAGGAAGCCCTGATGAATTAAAAAAGGTTATATTTAGCGCTGCATGAATATTTTATGGCCTGTATTTTCAGAGTGAGTGGGCATTGGTTGCTTTGCTTTGGCACATCCTCTGAGTGCTGCAGCCAAAAAAGCACCTGTGGAGATCCAGTTCTCAAATCCACAGGCCCCCCACATTCACATTATTCTCTTTTACCTCAAGGAGTCTGTTGCTCATACAATAGCCGAACAGAACCGCACCCCGCTCTTGTCTTTGGAGAGCTGTGCTAATTATGTCCCCCGCTAGGTCGGCCCGCTCCGAACGGGCACTGCCAGCAGTAATGAATGTAGGGTTTGTTGAGATATTTTTCAAAGGCGTAATTAACACGATGCCTGGTTCTTGCCTGCGGTTATAATTGCGATATATGCACAGTTCAGGGTGAGATGGGGATCAAGGTTGGTGGTTTTGTTGATGCTATGTTGGTACAGAAAAGGTCAGACTGTGCGGGGGAGGACTGAAATATTTTACATTAAGTAAGACTTAAATAAGTAAGTACAGGTGAGTGCAAAAGTTTGCATAGGCTTAAGACAACATATAGAAGTTTGAGTTATATAAACAAGACATTAATATGGTTTAGGTTTCACAGACAGACCTGATAACCTTGTGTATGAGCTCCACATTGCGTGATCACTCAAACATACAGCGAAGGATCAGTCTTCTTCCCTCCGCCCCCCCATAAAAAAGGTGAGCCAACTGACATGATGATTGACAGCTGAGCAGGTATTTTGAACTCACTGATATTAGCCGACCCTCTGGAAGCCCCGCCTCCTCCTCCTAGTTCACATTAGTAATCTTTTGGGCATTACTCTTGTCTTGATTATTGAAATATATGCTGACCGAGTGGCTTCGCTTTCTGGCATGGTAAATGGGGAATGTTTAGAGTTCATCAATGAGAAATAATATCTAACCATGTATGTTTGGCGTAGCTAACATTAGACGAGTATATCAGTAATGCCACAGAAAACTCAGCCAGTGAAATTTGCCAGTGAAAAAAAAAAAGAAAAAAAAGGCCAAAAATTTGACTGAAAAAAACACAGGCTGGTTCTAACAGTTTATAAATATTTTTAATGCTGATGATAATTAGAAAGTGATTAAAAATCCTTTTTGGGTTTTTTTTTTCCCTCTCCTGCGCCAGTGAGAACGACCCGTCAGCCACAACAACGTTTCACAGTTTCTGTGAACTGGCATTAGAAAATTGATTTGTAAAAGAAAGCCTCCACTGAAAATGTACAGTGAAGTTTGCCCATGCACAGACACTTATTTTCATAATGAAGCGCCACCAAATTGCCATATACGGTTAACAACGTCCAGTAACGTGCTCAGCGATTGTAGCGAACATGCAGCATGACTGAGGTTCTGAAAACCTAGGATGTAAATACACACACATCCTCACACACAAGAATAACTCGATTAATCATATTCAGCGTGTAGAAGCATGCATATGCATGGGTTACGTGCAAAAAAATGTGAATGTACAGTTGATAAATGAGACTTCATGTCTGGTAACCGAGTGGCTATTCGTTTTTTTGATTTCCCCTCATGGTGTTGTGTTATTCGCTCACATTTCATGTTGGACTCTATTATTTTGTAGATGAATTCTATTATATAAAAAAATAGTATTTTCTTTTTGTTTTCCATTAAAGAACCATGGGGGATACAAACTTTTGCCCTAAACTTTTTTCCTTTTTGTCATTCAGTTGTGGTATCTCTGCAGGTTTTTTTTTTTCCATCACTGAAGAGTGGAAAGTTTGGAAACATAGACAAAGTACAAAAACCTTCGCAGCAGTAAAATAACGTAACGTAATATAATGGATACGACTCATTATCTGGAAATGAGAAACTCACTGTATCTCAGTCAGAAATGGATGTTTGGATGGATATTTCGTTCATTTTCAGGATAAAAAGTCTGAAATTTTCCACTTAAATTAGAGGGTAGATAGACTGTAATGTTGAAATCTCAAAACTAGGCACTGAATCAACAACATATGGGCTAAAGAACTGCCTTTTAACTATCTGAATGTGTTTCATTATTCAAAAGCATTTTTGCAGTTTTGGCTCTCGATGAGGTGTGATAGCACTTGGCACATGATGCAGCAAATAAGAATGGGTGTACAATCTAAATTAGATCTAATTAACAGCAGACTTGCAAAAAATAAAATAGATGGTCCATTTCTCCAATGGCAATAAGCAAATATATCTTAATATTTACTATATATATAGATCTGCTGTTATTAGCTGTAAGTGTGAGTTGCAGTGTTTACTGTGATAGATAAATAAAACCTCGTAGTGCTGTAGGGTTTTCAAACAAACGTCACTCGCCATCTGTTTAAATCATATGCCATATTTTAGAGCAAACTCCCGAACCAAGTTCAGCTGCTGTTTGGGAATTTCGAAAGTGTTTCTTTGTGAAGTTCCTATAGAAAATGAAATAAATCAGAACAGCCAGTTTGCTTGGTGTTGTCACTTAACAAGGCCTGATGTTGACTAAATCAATATTTCACAGATATGAAAAGCTGCACTGTCTTGGATATGATTGTATTTCTGTAAGCCGTGCTGGATAAGGGCCTCTGCTTAATGCCATAAATGTAAATGTGTCACCATATTTCCAATTTGATCTCACTGACTAGAATTGAGCAGAAAATTCTCCGAAAATGTCAACCAAGTGTGGCATTTGGGGTTTTGGAAATAAGATGTTCTGGGAAACAGGTGGAGCCCTGGGAATCAGCTGAGGCTCAGAGAATCTGGGAACCAGGTGAAGGTCTGGGAATCAGCTGTGGCTTAGGGAATCTGTGAATCAGATGAAGCTCTGGGACTCTGGGAATCAGGTGAAGCTCTTTGTGAATCTGGGAAACGGATGACGTTCTATGAATCTGGGAATCAACTGAGGCTCTGGGAATCTGGGGGTTAGGTGAAGCTCTAGGAATCAGCTGAGGCCCCAGGAATCTAGGAAACAGGTGAGGTTCTGGGAATCAGGTGAAGCTCTGGAAATCTGGTAATCAGCTGAAGCTCTAGGAGTTGAGTAAAGCTCTGGTAATCAGCTGAAGCTCTAGGAGTTGAGTAAAGCTCTGGGAATCAGCTGAGGCTCTGGGAGTCTGGGAAGCAGGTGAAGTTCTTGGAAGCTGCGGATAACTTGAAGCTCTGGAAATCACCTGGGAATTAGGTGAAGCTCTGGGAATCAGCTGAGACTCTGGAAATCATGTGGAGCTCTGAGAATCTGTAAATCAGCTGACGCTCTGGGAATCTGGGGATCATGTGAAGCTCTGGGAATCAATTGACGCTCTGGGAATCTGGGGATCATGTGAAGCTCTGTGAATCTGAAAATCAGCTGAATCTCTGGGAATCAGCTGAGGCTCAGGGAATCTGGGGACCACGTTAATCTCTCGCTTTCTTAGAACTGATGTGTTCTGTTGGTGGAAAATTCAGGAAAATAAAGCTATATGTATCTAATAATAAACAGTCAAAATACTGTACACATTTAAATAATGCTGATGAAATCTGTACTGTAGGTGAAGTTATTTCACAGATCCATGTTTACAAAAAACTTTGTTGTTTATTTACAGCAGGCAATTCAACCATGGTCATTTTTCTGTAGCACCTCAGCATGAAAGGTAGATCACCCAGGTTCCTGTGCATAGAGGTTGAAGAGGCCAATTCAGAGCAGATTGTGTTTTTCAGACTCCTGTTGTTTAAGCATCAACTTCAGGCCAGTGGGCTTTACAGGAGCCGAGCCAGACAACGGGCTTCCATCTGCCACTTTTTTCTCTTCAGCTCTTCTGAGATATCCGTTCTTTTGTCTGCCTGCTCTCTCAAGTCTTCCCGCTCGTCTTCATTAGATCCTCGGCTGCTTTTCTTCCACCCAAGATAGAGCTTTATAAAACTGCGATATATCTCACACAGAGGCTTCTTTATCCACGGATGACCTTAAGTTTATTTATGATCTGCTTAAATGTGGCATTTGAATATCAATGCCTTGGTGTCATGTTAGTGTTACAAGTCATAAGGGCTGGAGCTGGGATGCTGTTGATGACTTTGACGTTGTTGACGCCTCTGACGCTGTTGACGCCTTTGACGTTGTTGACGCCTTTGACACTGTTGACACCGGGGACGTTGTTGACGCCGATGACGTTGTTGACGCTGTTGACGCCAATGACAGCTTTCACTTCTGTTTTATACAATGTATCAACCAAACCATATGGCTATTTTACCCCAAACTGTCGATTTTGATGTGATTACTATAACCTAGGACTGCGACTGCTGTTGTGCCACCAGCTTTTGTCGCACCTTGTCAGCCTCCTCTGTCACTCTCGCAGTGGTTGGTCACTTCTACAAAACGTTCCACTTCATGTACCTCCTCCTGCCTTCCTTCCAACAACAGCCTGGAAATGATCACAATAAAATCTGACAGGCCAGTAATGGTGAATGCAAATGAAAAGGACACGGGCAAATGCTAATGCTAAAAGCACAGTGAGGCTGAGTGATTACAAAGCACTCGAATGCCTTTTATCTCATGGCACCACTCATCCTAGATGTGCCATGTGCCATCTCAAAGGGTCCCAGAGTGCCCTGCTATTGTTCATCTCAAGGGTCTTTTTTTTAAAATCCACCATAGAAGAAGGATTGCTTTGACAGAGGTTTTCTCAAATCCTTCTCATTTGCATGTTCTTTTTTTTTAATGCCATTTATCTGCCACGTTAATAAGGTCATAAGGCAACATAACACCTCCGTAAGCATTTCATGACACATCATCACAGAAGCCTTCATAAACATTATAGAGATTCATTTGTATAGGCTGCAGCTGTCATAGCAACTGCTTGAGTCACGTAGACATCAAGCTGACATAACACATCAGTGAGTGATGTAAGTTGTAACATGAGTTTTGATTTTCTTAGTCTTAGTGTGAGAAGGTAACGTATCTCCTGCCTCTCTGGTTCGATCCTGAGCTCGAATTTCTCTCTCCTTGGGGTTTCACATGCTCCCTCTTTGTCTGTGCAAGTACACACATTCAATTCACAGCAATTACTGGCAAGGTAATTCAGGTTTTGCTTTTTAGTGTATAATGCTTCCTGCATGCCACTACTGTTTGTGCATTTCATTACACTGCACAATTCCATTTAGAATAGAAATAAGAAACAAAATGGTACACATACATAAACAATATTGCTTTTCATTACCGTGCAGAAAACGTCACACACTGAAAAGCAAAACCTGCATTGCATTACTCTTGTGTCGCTTGATCTCTTCAGTGAAAAACAGTGAGCAGGTAATAATGCACTTCACCTTTCACTGGAGTGATTTCTGCTCAGTCTGTCACTGAATCTTCCCCAGAGCATCCCATTCACGGTGCGTTCCCAGTTCTCAGATCCACCGCAATTTTTATTTTAATTAAATTTTTTTTTCATTTCACTCATGTCCTCATGTCTGTCCCTTTTTAAAGCCCAGTTATATAATTATCCAGAGCTCCGTGAAGTATGAGATTCTTGTAAAACGTAGAGTCCAAAAAGTCTTTACAAAAATGCTGTAACGCAGTTGTTGAGTTAATTGCGGCCACTCTGCACCTCTTGTGCAATCTCAGCGACTTGCCATCTTTGTGCAGCAAACAACCTTAGCTTGCTTTGTGAATTTGTCAATCAGAGCTGTCCAGAGAGAGCAGAACCCCCACCACTGCAGCACTTACGCCGCTGTGCGACGCTTTAATGTAACTCTGGTGGATGGAAGCAGGACCCCTGGTGCTTTCTGAGCTGTAGACCGACTCAAAGCCAGTGCACGCCTTGACCTTTTTTGCGTTTTCATTTTTTCCAAGTAGAGTCTGAGAATCATGTACTGCAGCATTGTATTTATACTTCGGTATTACACTTTGCCATGTATCACTGTAGAAATTATTTTTAGGGCCGAACCTTTGCCATGTGTTTCAAGGATAAATCAAAGTGCTAGAGACATTGTCAACTTTACCGTTATAAATACTGTTCCCAAACTACTCGCACCACCAAGGGATTTGGGGGTAACGGGAAAATAAAATCTAATAGTAAGGCTGCTTTCATATGCACATATACAAGAACCCTGGTGTTTTTGTTCTCCTCTGTACGGTTCTTTAGGCAGGTGAGAACACAGCATTCATTCGGAAACAGCTAAGTGTATGAGCGAGGTGGACTCAGTCCTTCAGTCCTTCTAGCATGGTTCGATTGCAGCGAGAAAGCAATTTGACTCAACCGGACTGTGGGAAGTTGCGGCTTTTTTTTTTTTTTTTTTGTGTGCAAGAGAGCTGTTAAACTGAGCCATGAGGCACAAACTGAGCCAATGGAATGACATGCAAGAAATGTCTTCTGGAGACAAGCAAAAACATAAAATAAACATTCGATGCGATACACAAAATGCTTGAAACTAATTGTCTATATCGTTAACTAATCATTTATCGAGCACAGGCTCTTGGTAAAGGTTTGCTTACATTATGACAGTTTCAGTCCATCATTCTGCTCCGCCCACCAAACTATTTTTTTTTTCAGTTTGTTTAATAAGGTGCGGCATGAAAATTGAGCCAAGCCGAGTAGTAAGCGAACCAAGAGTATCTCTGATTCAGATTCAACAAATGGAACAAATGGGGTGAATGTGCCATTACATATTTTATGTTTCTATTTCATTCATTGTTACAAATTTCATCGTCTAAATTTGCGGCTGAAATAAATCTGCCAGCAAAAAAAAAAACTATGAAATTAAGGATTTCCCAAACTGGACATACAATCTGGCAACCCTGCTAGAAATCCATTGGTAATGCAAAGCTTACCTTCAGAAAAGATTTACAGACTTTCTATGAAAAGAAATGAGTAGCTGTGATAACTAGCATTCCATAGTGAATTATTAGTGTTAGGAAATGACTTTAGTACGCTAACAAATCTCCTTTTTCAGCTCTATTTATAGAGCTCGAGCATCAGCACACCTGAGGCTAGGTATGAAAAGATGAAAAGTTTTGAAAGGCACTTTAAGATTTGCCTTTACGAACATATTCTCAGCCCCTCACTATCATGAAAACTAGTGACGAAGAATTTGCATGAAAGGATTAAGGATGAGAACGATCCTAAAATTAACGGAACAATCCACTCTGAACAAGCTGCATATTAATTTTTATAATTAACGTGTGATCTTCAGTTGCATCTGTGAGCTAGTTTGGAATGGTTTCTTACCCACAATGCCAATTGACTACCATTGGGATGTAGCCCCTGCTTCTCTACCTAAAGTGATGCAGCGGTGCTTTAGTCCTCTAGCTGTCTCACTATCCTGCACAAACAGATCAGCTTCCTTAGCTAATCCTCAAGCTAATCCTGCCGTCTACATCATCACAGATCACTATCTAGCCAAGCCGAGTCTCTGCCGTAACTCAGATCAACTTCATTGTATGGCTGCATTGAATTCTGGGACATTGAGTCTGAAGTTTGCACCAGTGTATCGACGTCTACATTGGATTTCTCATTAATATGACAGTGAAAGGTGCTGGAAAGTGGGGAGTGAGAAGGGAAGCTCTTGCTCTCCTGCTTTTTATGATCTAACAGCAAAACACAGCAGTTATGCCTTAAGATCTTCTCACAGGAATAATGAAAATACCGGACCATTTGACAGATTAGGATCATTAAACACATCACAAATATAACAATATAAAACATATTGACTGTGTTTCCTGGTTGGATTTGTCCTTGAAAAGCTTTTGCATTGTACACAAGTTTCTCAGTATTCTGACTCATTCATAATGTGTGTGTGTGTGTGCCAGCGGTTCACATAACATTTTATACCAGGGGTTCATTTTCCAAGAATAAGGCCCTGATTGACCGAGATCCCAAATAATTGAGCAATCTGCTTAATTGTGGAGGTAGTTAGTCGCATTTTTCAGGTGATTTACAAAGAATAATTGCTGAAAAAGATATTGCATGCACATATGAATGATGAAAACAAGATATAAAAGGTTTTTTTTTTGCATGTGCTAATTGTTCTCGAATGTCAAAGAAATTTCTGGAAATGTCAAAATGAAGCACAAGATGGCAAAATTAGAGAAGTTTGTTCAGGAGACAATTAGGGATATCAAAGTGGTTGAGCCAATAGCAAAAAAGTTTTTAAAAAGACTGGTGACTAAAAAGAACAACAAACATGTAATTACCATATATAAAACAAATATAACAGGGAGACTCTACCAAGCATTTTAAGAAATATTGTAGAACGTCTGCTGTCTTTGATAAGGTAAGTGTTAATTTAACCTTATTTTCCCAGGGTATCTGTTGATCAGAGGTGAAAACATGTAGGAAATATCAACCTTCACTGTGGTAATAGCAAGTCAGCATTTCAAGAACTTTTTTCATTATTAACATGTAATAAATGATTTCTCACAAATTTAATACCTGCCCTTAATTTACTCATGCAACTGCAAGTATTAAAANGATGTTAAACAAACAAAATGGATGTTTACAGTGTCAGATGTTAAACAAACAAAAAGGACGTTTACAGTGTCAGATGTGAAACAAACAAAATGGACGTTTACAGTGTCAGATGTTAAACAAACAAAATGGATGTTTACAGTGTCAGATGTTAAACAAACAAAAAGGACGTTTACAGTGTCAGATGTTAAACAAACAAAATGGACATTTACAGTGTCACATGTTAAACAAACAAAATGGACGTTTACAGTGTCAGATGTTAAACAAACAAAATGGACATTTACAGTGTCAGATGTGAAACAAACAAAATGGATGTTTCAGTGTCAGATGTTAAACAAACAAAATGGATGTTTCAGTGTCAGATGTTAAACAAACAAAATGGATGTTTCAGTGTCAGATGTTAAACAGACAAAATGGATGTTTACAGTGTCAGATGTTAAACAAACAAAATGGATGTTTACAGTGTCAGACGTTAAACAGACAAAATGGACGTTTACAGTGTCAGATGTTAAACAAACAAAAAGGATGTTTACAGTGTCAGACGTTAAACAGACAAAATAGACGTTTACAGTGTCAGATGTTAAACAAACAAAATGGACGTTTACAGTGTCAGATGTTAAACAATGTAGAAATTTACAGTTTCAGCCACAAACAAAACGGACATTTAAAGTTTCAAATGTTAAAAAAACAAAATGGACATTTACAGTTTCAGATATTAAACCAACAAAATGGATATTTTGTTCAAGTGAAAGACAATCTTGCATGTTTTTCGGGAGCTTTTTCAAGTTTGCTTTAACACACATACATCAGGGACAGCTGTGTGCTTCAGGCACATACAGTGTGCTTAACTCCTGTCTTTCAAAGATTAAAAAAAAAAGTCAGTATTTAATTTTTGGCATCCACAACAGAATATTTGATGTTAACAAATGCCTTAAGCTAGACAGTGATTGTTATAAAAATACACAGATTGGTATGAAGAAGCGAGACTGGGGCTGATTTCTTTCCAGCCCAAGATGTAGACTCACACACTATCAGCGACAGTCAGTATCAGGTGATTACACAGAGTGCACAGTTGCAGGTGTAATCAACATGAGCAAAGTGGATTATTTACACTATCCTGCTTTTTCTTTGGAGGAGAAATGAAAAGTAGATGGACTATGCACACATTGTCCCGTTAAAAGTACACATTACACAAAGGGACAGATGACAGAACTGCAAGTTTAGAGGTTTTGGTTTGAATGTAAGGGTTGCACTTTTCTTTTTAGTGTGTTTGTAATTTAGAGAAAACGCAACATGAACAGGGTAGAGCATTATAGACTTGAAACGCTTTTAACATTTTTAACACTTTTCTCAACCCTAATAGTTTCATTGTCGAGCTGTTGATAGATATTATATTTTAATATAAATACGACACATTTATTGAAGGTCGACTCATCGAGCACATTTCAATCCATTATGTAATTTTCATTATCTTCGATTAAATAAAGTAAACTGATTAGCTGAATGTATATGGCTGATTATTGCTCATTATTCTCATTCTCATCCGATTAGAAACTGCTGATCAACAGCCTGATATCCTGACCATTTTCAGGACGAGGTCAAACATCACAACCCCTTATTAATCTGCTCTGATTACTTTCAGGATTCATGAGGCTTGAGCCCATAATTAAAACTCAACCGATTGTAATAATTCTTTTTAAAGAAAAAAGTTATCAGGAAATGACTTTTGGAGAAAAGCAGCCGGGGTCGACCCCGGTGACTTTCGGCTTTCAGTGAGGACCCTCGAGAGCTTAATAACAGACCTGACTGAAGGAGAAGCGTAACCCCCTCGCTCTCACGGGGCCACTAAATCCTTTAATTATCAGGCCGAGGAGACGTGCCTCCAGGAAGCTCAGTGCTAAACGTAGACTTTGGTCATGAGGGGGGGAAAAAATCCCATTTGCTGTTATTTTTTAAAGCGAGATGAGTCTTGTCGCTTCAGGCCGCAGTGTCAGAAGGGAATGAAGGCAGTCCCTGTTAGGATGAATTACTCGGGCATGTGGGCTCAGGAGGAATAAAAGAGCTGATACTTTTTAAAAGAGATAAAATGGTTTTTGACGTCGCCATGCAGCAGGAGAACATGTAGGTTAGCTGCTCAAGTCATTGAACTCTGTAAGAAAAGAGCTTGATTTTCAGTGGAGCTGAATTTCCTCAGATTAAACACTTTCTGTGATGAGCCTATAACCGTGATAGCCTCAGATTCCTGTTCTTGGCTGGCAGGTGTGGAACCCAGTGTGGTCCTCTGCTGTTGTAGCTCATCTATGTGTGCTGAGATGCTTTTCTGCTCACAGCGGTTCTTGTTGTTGTTCCTCTTTCAGCTGCTCCCGTTAGGGGTTTCCACAGCGGCTCATTGGTCCACATATTTGATTTGGCACAGTTTTTACGCCAGATACCCTTCATGACGCAACCCTCCCCAATTTTTATCCGGGCTTGGGACCAGCACTGGGAGTGCACTGACACGCGCAACCCCAGTGGCTGGGGTTAGTTCCCTGGTCCGCAGCAGTGACAGCGCTGTGGCCTAACCACTAGTCCTCCAGGGACCCGCTCTGCTCACAACGGTTGTATAGAGTCATTATATGAGTTACTACATCCTAACTGGCAACTCGACACACTGACCTCTCTTATGAACAAGGCATTTCCACCCTCAGAACTGTCACTCACTCAATATTTTTGGTTTTTCACACCAATCTGTGTAAACTCTAGGGACTGTTGTGTGTGAAAATCCAAGGAGATCAGCAGTTTCTGAAATCTGGAACCAACAACCAGTCAAAGTCAAAACCAGGTTAAAGTCACAGAGATCATATTTTTCCCTATTCTGATGTTTGATGTGAACATGAACCCGAAGCTCCTGACCTGTATCGGCATCATTTTATGCATTGTGCTGCTGACACGTGATTGGATGATTGGATAACTGCAGGGGTTATATATATATAACCGGGGGAACAACAAATAAGTGTTCCACATAAAGAAATTTTAAAACTTGTGCAATTGATGTGGTGTTGTTATGGTGAAGTTTTTTTTATTATAAGGATGTGTTTATTTAACATTTTTTGGAAGAGTCTCCAGTGTCAGAGGTAAAGCGTTAAGTTTCCAACATGGCCAAGTCTTCAGGACAGAGGAGTTTGGCCTTTGTGGTTTCTCATTAACACGGCAAGCTGCTTTGCTTTTTTAACTTCAAGAGTCAGAAGCAAAATAGAGGCTGGTGAGGGAACATCTCTTTATAACTTATTATATAACTACATATTATAATAGCAATAATATAATAAGAGGAACTAGCTTGTTTCATGGACGTTCCACAACATTAAATGTAACTGTAAATGAATTAAAAAGGTATGACTTCCTTGTGTTTTTCCTTAACAAATTAAAAATTGTAATTGTTGGTAAAGTGTTGCGATACACGAGGAATAAAACCTAGGACACGCCATCCTGTCATGGTTTAGAGACAGTGGCACTGAGGAAGAGACAGGAGTCAGAGCTAGAGGTAGCAGAGCTGAAGATGTTGAGGTT
>CM074964.1:15405542-15430940 GCA_037577455.1 Pangasius macronema | reverse complement strand
ATGGTTTTACATTCTGACTATAAAAGCATACAGGTCTTGACCTGGTCAGGTGTACTGGTCGATACAATGCTGTAATGTAGCTTAGCTGATTGGCTTTGCACTTCCTGTATTCCATAAGGCAGCAGTTCCCAGACTTTTTCAGTCAAGAATTCATGAATGAATGCTAAATGAACCGCTTCATGCACACGTTAATAAATGTGGTCTTTCTTCCTTCTGTGAGCTTTATATCTGACCGCTCACTCACGTGAAAGTAAAAACCTCCCGCTTAGTCCCAATCCAAAAAAAAGAGCACATTATCTGTTGGTTACATCCCTCATATGAATAAATAATATACTGAAATGTTCTGTCCATCATCATCGCCTGTATCTCAAACCATGAAACAGCATCGAAAATTCTTGATGTTAACAAGTGTTCAAAGTCCTGAGAGACAAAGGAAATCCAGTATGTGAGGCTGAGGGGGCTGATGAATTGGATGAGCAAGTGGATGAGACTGTATGAAAAGCCTCTACAAAAAGCATTATTAATGCTCATCATGCTGGTTTGTGTCGAGTGGTGTGCCCTTGATCGCTCTTAATGTTTTTTTTTCCTCTTGCTTATGGATGTCTCTTTTCTTCTTCCCAGCGCCACCCAACAACATCTCAGTAGTAGCAGAGAACACACCGGCCCCGTTCAGCCGCTACCAAGCCCAGAACCTCACTCTGATCTGCACTGCCAAAGGAGGCAAACCCGCACCATCGGTAAGTCAGATTTACTTTACACACGTCACAAATTACATCGGGGTCGTCCTCAATCCACTCTTTCCCCAGGTCAATTCAGAGGTTTCTAGTGGCGCTGTATTGAATGCTGGAACAAAAGACCCAGTGCTTGACTGTTTTACTGCATAAATTGCAAAATTCTCCATCATTCAAAATCTTGATATTGGTAGCCCACGTTGCTGAAAATTGGGGCCGTGAACCTTTCGGATGTTGCTGTGGCTCGGTTTAGCCGTGCTGCTGAACTCTACCAGGCCATTAATCACGCTCCATGGGTGCATGGTTATGTATTCCGGATCTGTCCTGTGTGCAATTAAGTGCCCAGCGCGACAGGAGCACGAGGTGAAAATGATTTCCGCCACCCTGCCTTGAGCTGGGCTATGCCAGACGCTGGCCTCACCTGTGACAACCTCCATCAGTGCCCTAGAGATCACGCCCAGCACTGGAGAAGATTCTCCCTCCATCCGACACTCCTTATCAGCTTCATCAGCCTCTTCATGAACAAGATTTTACAAATGAAACATCTCTAATTACCTAACAACTATTGCTCTCAGTATCCAGAAAATCTGAAAACCTAGGGTTGGAATTGTAGAAAGTGCAAACCTAAGAAGATCTTGAAATGCTTTTCATGGAGAACATTCAAAATTCTCTACATATGTCTTCAGTTGAGGTTCTGAGAGGCTCAGTATTTTTTATTTTTCTCTAAGGGAGCCTTCAGCAAATGTTGAAGAGTTATTATTGCGCCTAGTGGTTACAAATTGGGAACTGCAAAAAGTGCTAATAGAGGTCCACTGGGTCAGGACTCATGCTGCCCCATGCTCGCTCCCAGAACATTTTCAGTGGAGGAGGAGCAGCACATAGGACAGTTAATGATAGGGTTGCCAAATCAGGCTACTTCGCAGCTGTCAAGATCTTGTTTTATAGCAAATAATTGGAATGAAATCTAATTTCTAAAGTTTCTTCAAACAAAGTGTAAGTGCAGACATTGTGTCTATGATGTACAGAATCATTTTAGTCACTGTAAGATATAGAATATTGCAAAGACTGGGAGAGGAAAATGAGATTATGGAGTGGATAATGTCTGTACATCAGAAATGCATGCAAACCACAGTGACCTTGTGGAAAACAAAGAAGAAAAATATGTCTCCATTTTCAAAGGTTTGTGGTTTTTGAGATCTGTTTGTGGTTTTTGGGCTGAAATCAGTCAAACACTGCTGCTGTTTCAAACACAATTGAGCAAAGGTACATGTTAAAACCACGCAAAACAAACTGCTAGAACCAGCTACATGGTGGATGACTGCAAGTTTTATTACGGGGTTACTCTAAACATCCTACAGCATAAGTCAAGCTTGATAGCCATTTGACTTCATTTTGTTAATAATGGCATCCTTCCCCACCAAAATCTATAGTTATGAACTGCTGCTCTTCTGAACTTTCCACTGACAGAACACATTAGTCCCAACTATTTTTTTGAGTTCGGTTTAAACCCATTCAATTCAAGTGACTAGTCAAAGAGCCACTCATGGAACAATGAACTGAAGAGCTGCAAAATTGTGTTATTACCAGGAACTCACCGTCAATATCCCTCATTCCCATTCTCAACTTTGAATTGTCTTTTTTCACAATTATTTATAAAGACCATACTTTCCTACCCACTGACCTGCAAATTTTAAATGCATGCCTTAACATTGTTTGATTTTTGGAGAAATAAGCCGGGATGATTTGTTATCGCAGAGGCCCAATACAGATTCTTTTTTTTTTTTTTCCTGAACCATGGGGGAAATAGTCTAGGCCAAATTATATTACATCTAATTTGGAGCGTTGCCTGACTCACTAATGCAAGCTCTACAAAACACTGCTCTGAAATTAATGCATTTTTGGAAACACTTCTTGCAACATAGAACGGCCCCATGGAGGCTTGGTGAACGCAGCCAAAGTCGTCTAGTATGACTTTGTATGACTAAATCAATAGCAAGTAAACAGATTTGGAGGATGTTAGGAGACGGATCATCCACTTTGGGAGATTCAAGACCCCCCTTCTTCACTTTTATCTACTGGCTGATTTGAATTTTTCCCAAATTTGGAGGCAAGTGAAAAATATAAAAGTAACTTGGATATTCCACTGTGTTGTTATGCTGCTGAAAACTCTATTCTGATGCTATTCATCTTCTAAAACAGCAGCTCTGACAGTTCCATCTACACAAGTTTATATTTATGCACTTGTAATACGTTATCAGTTCTATAGTAGCAACGTTAATGGAAGGAGTCTCCAGTGTCAGTATTTTGTAACTGTCAAGAAACAACAAGGGAAACGTCGCTAACCCGACAAACTGCATTTTAGGGGTGTTACAGTTTGAAATTCCCATGGTATGATAACCTAGTCTGAAAATATCATGGTTTCATGGTATCACTGTAGTAATCAAACATTTAAACACACACGAGGTGAAAATTATAGGAAAATTTTATGACAAAATCTCTTTACCCATCAAAAATATCAAGTTCAAGAATGACTTTTCCATAAAATCTCATACGCTGTCAGTATTTATCATGTTATTTTTTTAAGCTGAAAGAAGGAAAGTTGGTGGGCCAAAAAAAAATCTAACTAGCATGTAAGTGTGCAGCGCTGCTTAGCTAAAAACAGAACATTGTTTGGGGACAGTCGTGGCCTAATGGTCTGAGAGTCGGACTTGTAACCTGAAGGTGAACCTGAAGGTCGTGGGTTCGAGTCTCGGNGGTTAAATGCAGAGCACAAATTCCGAGTATGGGTCACCACACTTGGCCACAAAGTCACTTCACTTCACTTCACTTTTGTTGTGATCAGCTAGCGGTGTGCTTTGGTAGCCGTGGTGTATGTTACAGTTACGTACGAACATGCTAGGAGTAGCCTCAGAGGTAGCGATATAACACATGTACAGCAGTAGCAGATTACACAGCCGAAAGGTTTCCTGTGCGATCATGTCTCCTGTGCAGTGAAACAGAGGCGCTGTAGTGTGAATTAGGGTGAGACGGAGTTGTGAAATGTTTTGCAGCCAGACACAAAAGGGAAGAGAATCACTGGAGTGAGGAAACTGATCAAGTAAAACAAATCAGCTGTGTCAACAGTGAGGGAAGCTTCTGATCATACATTACCATGAAACCATGAGATGATAACAAGTCTACTGCATTTTTTTTTTCTGTCTTATGAACTGCAACTGACTTAACGTTCCACAACATTAAATGTGACTAGAAATGTATAAAAGGCATGAAGTTGTTGTTGTTGTTTAATCAATAAAAAATGTACTCTCTAGCAAATTGCTGTGGTGTAAGAAGAATAAAGCACATCCTTACAAATTTGACTTACAGCCTGTTCTAAAATACAGAACAGGAAGAGGCTTTATCTTTTCCTCGCCTTCGTTTTGGCGATTTAGATTCCAAGTGTGTACCTCTACCTGAATTTCACCTCCTTGATGTTATACGTTTCTTTCTGAAGCATTTAATTCGAGCTTTGTCATTGTCCCTTCTTTATAAATTACTTCTAAATGATCAGATTTTTTTTTCCCTTCTTGCTCACCTTTGAATGTTTGAACGTCTTTCAATAGCAGCTGAACAAAAAATTGATGGCACTGCTTCATAATTTCACCGCCTTCTCGAAATCAATTTGTGACAGCCATTGTGCATAGCTCTTGAAGCTCAGTGTAGTACATCAAGTGTGCGGTGTGCCGTGCACCCAATTTATAATACAGGATTGCTCTTTCCACGCCTCTTTGTTATGTCATGCTATGTGACACACAGCAAATCCATTCAGGGGGGTTTTTATTTCTCTTTATATTGCTTTGGATTTCTAACAGCATCCGTGTCAAACTTTAAAAAGTTTAAATGGCTCATTTTAAAGCATCCAGCAGTGTTTTACTGTCAAATACTTCTGTATAAAATACATGTGAAGTTTTTGTTTTTTGTTTTTTTTTTTACATCGGAAGTGATGCCCTTTTTTTAGCCTTGTACACTTACAGCTGATTATACATATTCATAAAACAGAACCATTTTTTTTTATTTTAATATTCATGAGCTTGCTATACAAGCTGACGTTTTTATTCAGTCTTTTGTACCATTGCTGTTCCAAACTGAAGAGTAAGAAAAATACAGATTTCTTAAGAATGCTATAAAACAGTGAGATAAATGAGTTGTGCTTCTCTCACGGATTTGAGAGTCTCGTGTAAATCACATAATAGTGCACTAAATAGCAATAGTAGCAACTGTGCTGTACATTGTCTGCAGTGAGCTAATCACCTAAAGTCAATCAACTGAATCTCTCTAGTGACTAATAAAGTCAGTGATTTTGAACGGCGTGTGAAAATAGGGAGAGTTTTCGTCAGCTCGTTTCTTGGATTTTCACACACAACAGTCTCTAAACTTTACCCAGAATGGTGTGAGAAACAAAACATCCAGAGGTGAGAGGAAAATGGCCTGACAGGTAACTCAAATGATCACTCTTTGTCACTCTTTACAACCGTGTTAAGCAGAAAAACATCTCAGAATAAATAAAAGCTTGAGCAAGTGGGCTAATACATCAGAAGACCAAATTGGGTTCCATTCCTGTCCGCCATGAACAGAAATCTGATGGTGTAGTGGGCACCAAAAAACAACACCTGTCCTGGTTTCATAATAATAACAGAGTTAACAGAGATCTAAAGGATGTAAAGGCATTAATAACAATCTCTTCAACAGCTGGAAGACATCATGGTTATCCTTAGCATGACCCTATAAACTAAACTATAGAAGTTCCCCATTGAAGTGCTTGTGGAAAGCTGGTAGTCTCACCTGTGCAATAAACACAGTGCACCAGACACAGAAGTTGGTCTTTAGTGTGATACAATGATTGACTCCAAATCCCAAGATGTATTACTCAGTGAAGAGATCTATAAATGTATTAAGGGAAAAAGACAAGAGAGATGTATGTTCTTAGCAGAGATAATCTTGCGTGAATTCTTCTTCTTAACAGATTGTAATATTGTTTATTTTCAATATTACACCATTCATGAGATTGTTTAAATGTTATCAATGCACTAATAGTGCACAAAGTTGAATAGTTTTTATTAGCTCTTCTTTTTCCTAACGTCCTCTTCTACTTACAGAGCCAGTTATGGGTGTTAATAAATAAAATAGATCAAATTAATATGGTAAAATTGTTCCTTGTGATTGCTGCCACATTATTGGTGTTCTATATTCTTGTGGAAAGCTGGTAGTCTCGCCTCCATACAATCACAAGCTCATGCTGATTAAGAGGAAGCCGAATAATGAAGGCTAATAGCAAGTATTATTGAGTGAGAGCAGACCATCCCAGTCTTTCCTTCAATGCCGTCTCCATAGAAATGATCCTATCATCCCTTTCAATGACAGATTTTAATGGTGGCCTTGAGCGTATGGGGGTTTGGACAAGCACAGGAGCAGGGACTATTGTCAAGCACCTAAATGAGCTTGCCGCTTGAAAATTGGGCTCCTGGCAGCGAAGAACATGCAGGTGCTTTCATTAGTCGCCATTCAGGAGAGAAAGGGGCCAGGCATGGTCTCTATTTACCATTGTGTACAGACTCTCATGCTGAATTACATCTGTTTGTACAGGTCACCTAAATGAGCATGATGCACAGTGGTGCACTTCTGTATGTAACCTTTTATTATGCAGACGTCGTGAGAGCGCATGTGTGTTTGGAGCCTCCAACAGAGGGTCTGATTGAGTGTCTATATATTATATTTTTTTTGTTATCTGCTGCACTCTATAATTTATCCTTCTATCAGCAGCCAAAATTGCGTACTTCGACTCTAACTAGTACACCAGGGTAACACTCTAGAAAGATTACCATGTTTGAAACCAGAATATCCATCAAAAAATCCACAATATGTACTAGATCATGTCTAATGGTGTGGTGGGTTCTAATCGAGTTTGTATCTTTAACAAAGGAAAATATGGACTCCAAGTCATACTAATGCCCCCACTGACTTTTATTAGATGGCCTTCTACTGTATTCCTTGTACCGTCTTCTAATCAGTGGTTCAAAAGGGTGTACATCATGGTCATAGTGTAAGCAGGAACCCCAGGTATAGCTATAAAAGCATGTTTCGTTAAAATAACTACACCAATTCTAACTTAGTACAACCACAAACACTTGATTGTGAACATGTGCTCACAGGGGCAGCAAGTTTCACTGAATACTTCTTGCTAGATTCCCCATGTAGTCCCCATGGCTAGTGTGATATAACCATGCAGAACAACAGAACAGAACAATCTCTGTGCCTGGTTTCATTCAGTTCACGAGAACCTGCAAAAAAATAGTACTGAACAGCCCATGATACCTTATATTCAATATTTTTCACATTAAAAAAATTTCACACTAGCCCCGTGGCGTAATGAAAGCCCATGTTCTGCATGCATCATTGTAAAGCACACATGGACTGGCATCTCAGGAATGTGTCAGGTGTTGATCTTCAGTGTGTTGATCTTCAGTGTGAGGCTTCTTCCTGTAGTTGCGGAAATTGTCATGAAATTTGACCAGCCTGGAGTACTGGAGGACTTTTACGCAATGACCAGTGCAAAACCACAGAGAGTATGTTAGCTTGTAAGGTCATGAAGGAGATGTTATATGCTTGCACCTCTTCCAGATGTCACCTTCACTTTAACTATGCTCTGTAAACACCGCATAACTGATAAAGACTGACTGATGCAGAGTGGTAGCTTAACGTCTACGTGATAGTCGAGCTGAGAGAAAACACTCGGCTTCACTCCCACCCCAACCTCACTCAGAAAGCAATGCAGCTGCGATTTTGTGAAACACGATCACTTATCATAATCATAATCGAGAGCGCAGTAATGACGTACAGCTCTAATGATGTTATAAGGCAACAATAATGTAAAGCTCTGATTTGATGTGCAATTGATTATCTTCCATGGAAAAAAGCAGCGCCAAGCATTTTACTGCACGCTGCAGGAAACCATTAACAGAAACAAGCGATGCTCTGGGAAAAAAAAACAAAAAAAAACATGTAATCTAATTCAAAGCAGGCTTGCGCTGTTTACAAATACTGTTATTAGCGGCCTGTGGCAGTCGTTTGCTTTTAAATGGGTCCTTCCTAATGCATCGTTTTTATCTGTTTAAACGTCACTTTTCACTCTTGCAGTTGCACAAGTTACACAAATACATAACTAAATGATGCAGGTGCAAAAATAGGATGAATAGCCATTATTTGACCATTAATTTATAATTTCCCATTCACCAGTCTCTTTTTTTTCACATTTAAATCAACCACTTTCTATATGTTTTCTTTTCTTGTTGTTGTTTTCACTAGGAAACGTTTATTTCTTGATTTATTTCCTGATTATATAATGATGGCTGTTATAGCCTATGCAAGTAGCCTGGATGCCAAAATCAAATTTTCAAATCAAATTCTAATCCTGTGGCTGCTCATTAAGCATGTCCAGTTCCTGAGGTTCTTTCTTTTTTTCCATGGGGATAAAACCTTACAACCCCAGCACATCACTGTGTAGAAGACCATACTGGCCATGACTGAGTAGTAGAACATTCACAGCACAGCGCTGCAGATGTTAAAGTTTCATAGCCTCTTCAAAAGGTTGAGTGTACTCTGAGTTTTTTTTGTACTGAGTCTGAAAGTTTACTGCCCAGTCCAGTTTACTGTCCAGATGCAATCCCAGATACGTGCACTCGTGTATCATATCTACATTCACCGAACACCTGTATATCTGCAGATTCATGCAATCATCCTATCAGCTAGACATGTGACAGCAGCATGGGCTTCAGTTAGTGTTCATGTCAAACATCAGAATGGGGGAAAAAGTGTGATCTCAGTAATCATGTATATGGCATGTTTGTTGGTGTCAGATGGGCTGGTTTGAATATTTTAGAAACTGCTGATCTCCTGCGATTTTTATGCACAACAGCACAACATACACAAAATGGTGCAGTCCAGTTCTGTGGGGAGATAAGATAGGTCAAAGGAGAATGGCCAGACAGGTTCAAACAGGAACAGAAAGGCTACAGTAAAGTCAAATAACCACTCTTTACAACCATGGTGACCAGAAAAGTATTTCAGAATGCACAACACACCACACTTTGAGGTGGATGAATTACAAACCACATTGGGTTCCACTTCTGTCAGCCAGGAACCGGGATCTGAGGCTACAGTGTACACATATTCACCAAAATTGGACAGTTGAAGAAGTCTTTTCCAATCTTCAACTGTACCATTTCTGTGAGTCTGTGCCCCCTGTAGCCTCAGATTCCTGCTCTTGACTGACAGGAGTGGAATCTTTAGTTTTTGCACTGTTGACCATTCCACAAGGCCATCCACAACTCCCCGTTCTTCCACCTCTGATAAACCCCACAACTGCCGAGACATCAGTGAGCTTCTGTAAGTAGCAGGTCTCAGAGATACACTATATGGCCAAACGTTTGTGGATGCCTGACCATTACAACCACATGTGATTTTTGAACATCCCAGTCCAGATGTAGTCCCCCCTTTACTGTTATAATAACCTCCACTCTTCTGGGAAGACTTGACACTAGAGTTTGGAGCATGGCTGTGAGGATTTGTGATCATTCAGCCACAAGAGCATTAGTGAGGTTAGGCACTGATGTTGAGTGAGGAAGCCTGGGGTGCAGTGTGCATTCTAGTTCATCCCAAAGGTGTTCAGTGGGGTTGAGGTCAGGGCTCTGTGCAGGACACTCCAGTTCCTCCACTCCAACCCTGACAAACCATGTCTTCATGGAGCTCGCTTTGTGCACAGGAGCATTGTCGTGCTGGAACAGGTTTAGGCCTCTTAGTTCCAGTGGCCTACTGTGGATGAGAAGTCAGATAGTCAATAATCTAGTCCACTAGTGGAGTGTCTAAGATCTAAAACACAGGGAAAGAAGCTGGGTAATGTGACCTGTAACCTGGGTGATTTACATCACTGTAAATGAACTGTTTCTCTTCCAGCACTGAAAGAAATGTAGCTTCTCAGAGGATCTGCAGCCACACACTTGTGTAAATGATGCTCTGTAGCTGTGGCAGCCATATATCCATCCAAACATCAAATTAAATTTAGGAGGGAAAATTAAACTGGTCATAAAATAGCATGTGCAGAGGGCTGCGTTTTCATTAACTCGGTGTAAGGGAATAAATGTGTCACTGTTGTAAACACACTTTCACTACTAGATATATGGACAGAGCGCATGAAGAAATAAATAATATTGGGTGAGGAAGGACTAATTTTCAATGTTTCAGCTAATGGCCATATTTATAGTATGGAAAAAGCATGCAAAATGTTTTCTCCATGTTTAAACAGTTTAATATTATACATATAGCCACTTTAACATATTTATATTATAGATATATATAGTATGTGCTACATTGCTGTTATACAATTCTATCACTATTTGTATCACTTATTTTCCATTTCAGGCTCATTTGGTGCATTCAAGTGGTTAAATTCAACAGCGAGAAGTGAGAAGTTCAACATGAGCTAGCTAAGGATTGAGGTTAACGATATAGCCAAGTTGATTCCTTATATAAATGCTGTAAAGGCAAATTATGATGAAAATGATGCTGTAATTACACTTATCAAATGCAAACCAAAATTTTGGTTTGGTCAGACCAAATGCAAGTAAAATTTGCCTGGCGAAATACAAGAGTACACAGTGTGTGTGTGTGTGTGTGTGTGTGTGTGTGTGTGTGTGTGTGTGTGTGTGTGTATACACCAATCAGCAATAGCATTAAAACCACTGACAGGTGAAGTGAATAACATTGATTTATCTCTTTACAGTGGCACCTGTCAGTGGGTGGGATATATTAGGCAGAAAGTGAACAGCAGGAAAAATGGCAAGCGTAAAGATCTGAGCAACTTTAACAAGGGTCAACTTGCGATGGCTAATCGACTGGATCAGAGCATCTCCAAAACAGCAGGTCTTGTGGGGGGTTCCTGGTATGAAGTGGTTAGTATCTACCAAAAGTTGAAGAACAACCGGGGGAACCAACAACAGGGTCATGGGCACCCAAGACTCACTGAAGCATGTGGGGAGTGAAACCTAGCCCATCTCCTCCGATCTCACAGAAGGGCTACTGCAGCACAAATTGCTGAAAAAGTTAATGCTGGCTATGATCGACAGGTGTCAGAGCACACCCTGCATTGCTGCATATGGAGCTGCATAGCTGCAGAACGGTCAGAGTGCCCACACTGACCCCTGTCCACTGCCAAAAGCACCTACAATGGGCACGTGAGCATCAGAACTGGACCAATGGAAGAAGGTGGTTTGGTCTGAGGAATCGTGGTTTCTTTCACATCATGTGGACAGTCGGGTGCATGTGCATCGCTTACCTGGGGAAAAGATGGCACCAGATCACACTATGGGAAGAAGGCAAGAAAGCGGAGGCAGTGTGATGATCTGGGCGACGTTCTGCTGGGAAACCTTGGAAGATACACTGTGTATTCTTGTATTTTGCCAGGACAATTTTACCTGCATTTGGTCTAACCACTCATGATTGGTTATAGACTAAGCAAGCAAGCACACTAAATTTTGCAAATGAATTAGAATCATTACTAATGATAAGCACTGCTTTGGCCGCTTCTATTATATTGTAGCACAGAAGATCCAAAATGAAGGAAGCCCTAATTGACTGTAAAATATTTCATAAAAGATAACACTTGAAGTGAAAAAATAATGATCTTCAATGGTATTTGGGTAAAAAAAAAATCCCCCGTCTGTACTAGGTGTCATGGATATTGTGATTTCTTTAGCAATTCAGCTAACAGAGAGATTCCGTGAGATGATAGGCATTATAGATCACATTATTGATCTGATTCTTTTGATTCACTTGATTCACTGATTCAAAAAACAGGAAGTTACATTTTCACGTGTTTAATAGCTAGCAATACATGACGTACATACAGAATCATGGCTGGTTAGCATTCTACTCAAGCTTTTCGAAAGGTCTGGACCCTCAGCTTTATTTGTACCAGAAAAAAACTCTCTTTTCTCAAATGTGTGGAGAGATAGCCAAACTCTGTGGCAGAACCAATTAAATAAACCAATTACCTCCATTTCAAATGGTGGGCGGAAACGTTCTACACAAGATAGCAAAATGACTGATGGCCCAGAGCAGGCCCACATTTACATTTAACACTTTCTCCATTAATTTAGCCCACCATGAACAGCTTTAATGATTAAACTTTAATGAAACAGTGTCTCGGACATGATATAGACATGTTTTGAACATACACTTTTGGCCTGAAATGCAGCACAAGCTTTCAAATTCCAAATTACATGGAGGGCCATAAATGTGGCTGCTTATCACTGAGCTGTTTTTCTCTTTTTATTTCTTTTTTTCTTCATATTTGACCTTTATAAGAGCCATAAACTTATAAATTTTTGGCCCAGAATTGTCTGTTATCTAGGACACATGTTTGTGTCTTCTTAAGACATATTATACCATGGTGCATTTGAATTCTTGATTCTGATTGGTCAGAAGGTGTTTTTTTTTTTTTCCCCTGTAACAGCAGTTCTGACAGAAGTTCTGGCCGCAAGGTTTATATTAATGTCCTCATTCTTATACATTGATCACAGGATCTTATTGTGGATGCTCCATATCATCAAAAAAAGTGTTATTTTTCAAACAGTATACACTCACTGTCCAGTTTAATGGGAACACCTCTACACGTGCTCCTTTATGCAGCCAGTGTATGAATATATCAGCGCTATGGTACATCTGAGGACGATCCTGGGCTTAACACTGCACAAGAGGCAGGAATGCACCCTGGATGGGACACCTGCCTATCGCAGAGCACCATGCACACGCTAATTCACACACTCATTCACACCTAGGGCAACCCATGCAGACATGAGAAGAGCATACGAAACTCCACACAGGTAGTAACCCGAGCTCAGGATAATTATTATTATTATTATTATTATTATTATTACGTTCAATTGACTGTCATTAAGTACTGGATTAAACATTAACCATTAGCAATGTTCTTTCTTCACAGTTGAAAAAAACACTTGTAAAAATCATCCTTTATCATCCTTTATTTAAATATTCGTTCAATAATGAATGCATGCATAAAGTTTTCCTATCTAGGACTAAAAATAAGACTAAGAACATTAGCATCATTTAAATTAGTAGCAAAGTTATGGGCAGAAATACTGTATATGAAACTGCCATGGTTTCTTCTCTCTCTCTCTCTCTCTCTCTCTCTCTCTCTCTCTCTCTCTCTCTCTCTCTGTCTGTCTCTCTGTGTGTGTCTGTCTTTTGCCTTAGAACTTGGTAGCAATTTGCAAGCTTACGTCACTGATGTTTACTATGATTGCGCTTATTTAGTCAGTGGAGTGCAGCAGCCCTGAATGTCCCAGAGAATCAAAGCACACCCCAAACAATCATCTCACACAAATGGCGGACAAAAAACAGGAACGACAGAGAGGGAAGGATGAAGCCAAGCGGCTGGGGAAATGTGGCATGTCGTGTAATGGCACTTTGCTCTAGTGCAAATTGAATTCAAAATGTCCATCCGCCCCAGAATGGACAGGCGGATTAGAGAGAGATGCAATTCTGTTTTTATCGCCTTGAGTGTCCAAAAGAAAAGAAAAAAAAACACTGAGAGCTGTGGAATTGAGTAGCGCCAGAGACGGCGTGCTAGGAGTATTCTGATTTTAATACAAATAGCTGGAAGTTGTCTGAAGTGGGGACTTAATTCCCTGTCAAAAGATTTAATACCCACATGGCACACAGTGGGGGAATGCAGTCATAATAGGAATGCGGTCTAGCCGAGGAGTAGGACAATATAAAATCTGTGGCACGCGTCTCAGCCATGGATTAATGACAGCACTGCGTGGATGGAGCTCAGCTGTGTAGCTGTGTAGCTTAGCGCATATTTCTGCACACTTAAGAAAATATGTTGGCTGACTGACTGATCCCCACTGTTAAAATGCATAAAATATGTATCAATACATTTTCCACACATATATTCAAATTTTCATTTATTACATTTATTCCCACTTCCAGTGCTATAACAGTTCTTACTCACAAGCAGTCTCGTGTCCTCTCTCGTCCATTTTATATTATTATTTTGATCAGGCATCCTAAGTCAAGGACCGTCATCAAAGTGTGCCTCATTAAATGTTTCAGTGAATTCTTGCCACCATCCAATAACATCCAGTGAACTGATGACATTCATGCACAACTAGATTTTATAGGCTACTGCAGCCATTTTCATAAGGTATTGGTTTGCCAATTTGTGCAGAACAGAGAATTTAATATTGCACGCTTTGATGACTGTCCCTTACTAGTTTTCAGCCAGAAATGGTTTAATGCCTTAAAAGTTTTTAAAGCATAAAATAAAAGGGTGTATATATGGATGCGTTTCTGTTCATAAGGGCAGCGGACAGAAAACCTTTTCATAAAACACGAAGGTGTGCTGTTACAGGAAAATAATCAACAACGGGGGGTGTGATGCAGCGTGATGCAAGGCAGACAAACTGTCACCACCCCCAAGATGATTACTTTCCATAAAAGCACATCCTGAAGTGTTTTATTACTAATACTTAATAATTACTATTATTACTAATAGGTAATAGTAAGACAGGATTTTGAGAAATGTTCTCATTATTTTTGACATACTAATTCATAGTTTTTAAGAACCTTTCTCACTGAATTACGTCTTAATATTTTCTGAAAAATCTTCTCACTATTTTTAGATATTAATTCATAGTTTGGGGAAAATCTGATTATTTTACTTCTTCTTGTGAAACATTCATAATTTCTGGGAATGTTTTTGTTATTTTGGAAAAAAAAACGTCATAATTTTGAGAATGTTTTTTTTTTAATAATTTGGAGAAATGTATTCACTGATATTTACAGTATTTAAGATTGTAATTTATGAGAATTAAGATTTCTCATTATTACGGTTTATTTTTCTTTTATTGATAGGAAATGGGCTTATATGGTCTGATAAATTAATTAAAGAAGCCATTTGTTGGAACACATGTTACAGTTAGCACATTTAGGTTTCTTCTGCATTGGGCAACTTCTTTGCCAGTCCGAATGCAGGTCATGTCAGTAGATTGCAGCAGCCTTCTGATCTCTCTTAAATTTTTTCTCTCTCTTTTTCTAGGTATATTTCAAGCGAGATGGCGAACTGATTGAAGTGATCTCCTATGTCTCACCGACGGCAGCCGATGAAGGAGGAGGCTCAGCAGGAGTGCGCAGGGCAAGGCCTCTGATCAGCAGGGATCTGGATGACACCAAAATGCAGAAATCACTGTCTCTGCTTGGACGCCTCTACACTGAGAATCCAAGACGGAGCTATGCAGCCCGCCAGGCGCGTTACGAAACCAGTCCGGCTACAGAGGCTATACCGGAGACGGTGGTGAGCCGCGAGTTCCCACACTGGGTGCAGAGCGCCGACCCGGCCTACTTCTTCAGCAATGCCCACCTCCCACAGAGCGACGGTTCTGTGACCGTGCAAGCCAAGCTCACGTGGACCTTGAACCCTCAGATGGACAATGACGCCCTGTTCAGCTGTGAGGTTAAACACCCAGCCCTCTCCATGCCAATGCAGACTGAGGTCACATTGGGTGAGTAGTACGTCATCAGTGTATGAGGTGTTATTTTAAGACCTTAGCAGTTGCTGAGCCTCAAAGTTACCATTGGAACTTCATAATCACTGCGCAATGTACAAGGTTTGAACTTAACAAGGTTTGCACTTAGGTTAAACTCAAGGTCACTGTAATCCTTCATGTCTGAATGTACAAGCTGCCAAACAAATTCAAATATAATGAAGTCAAATGACTTCTTCATGCCACTGCCAACCAAGGTCATGCTGAGGAGGTAGGATATCGTCAGTGTATGGGATGGTTGATTAACCTCAGTGTTACTGTTAGGACTTCAGGACTTCATTAACTGTTTAGCAAACTGATCATGGGTTAAACTCAAGGTCATAAACCATAAACCTTTCTGAAATGCACAAGTGGCCAAACAAATCCAAACATAATGAAGTCAAATGCCTTCTTCATGCCTGTGTAAACCTAGGTCATGCTGGGCGAGTAGGATATCATCAGTTGTGGTCAGGAGTGGTCATGCTTTACTGCTGATTTGAGACCAAATGAAGATTCATAGCATTTGTTGAACCTCAAGGTTACCTCTGGAACATCATAATAACTGTGCTCATGCACCCTAAGCGGAAAGCTCCAATACTCAACTAGCTTTATATCTGGGTAAATAGGATATAGAGGGTTCTAGAAAAACTTTAATGATGATCTAAGACCAAAGTTAGTGGGAATACAAAAGGTGATTCACTGCTAGGGGGATCAACACTCTGCTGTGTCTGTGCCTGGTGACTGTATTGTAGGGGATTGGAGAAGTTGAAAATGTGTCCTAATGTTGATTTAATGCCAAAATCAAAGGTACTACGGAACGAAATTCATGGTTTAGCAGGCCTATCATAGGTTAAACCCAGGGTCACTCTCCATGCTTGAAGGGTACACACACGCAAATCCAAAAAAGTGAATGTTAATGAGTACAAACACCTGTGCAGACATAATCATGCTGCATGAGTTATCATCAATTTATGGTGTGGCTGTGCTTTAAAGCTAATTTAATACCAAATAATTGGTGAACCTCAAGGCTATCTTTGGAGGTTCATAATAACCATGTGAGGTACTTGAAACCTAAGTTGAAACACTCAGAAGGCAGTGTGCCAGGGTAAGTGGGATGTAGAGGTTTGGAGAAATTTGAGAAATATTTAAATGATCATTTAATACCAGGTAACCATTGGTTAAAATCAAGGTCACATTAATCCTTGATGCCTGAAGTGTATATTTGCGCAAACAAGGTGAAATCAGGGATATCAAACACTTGCTCCATGCCTGTGCAGACCCAGGTCATGCTCAGTGTGTGGGATATGATCAATTTATGCCACGTTTGTGCTTTAATGCTGATTTAAGACCTAATAATTAGTGAACCCCAAGGTCATGTTTGGAAGTTCATAATTACCACCCTATGTTGAAAGATCCTATACATAACTGACTTTATGCTTGGGTTAGTAGGATGTAAGGGGTTGGAGAAGTAGACAAAGTGTGTATTTTTACAGCGAAACCGCAAAAGCGTGAAGACCTCTGTCCTGAAGACTTTGGACATATTGGAAAACCTAAAGTTACAGCTTTAGTTAGAAAGTGGAGACACTGGAGACTCCTTCTAAAATGCTACATAATTTTTTTTCTTTAATGTGGAGCACTGAACATCTGCCATAGAAGTCCTGTTGTTAGTTGTTACTAGTGAAATGATAACGTATTAGAATGACCGGAGTAATATCAACCTTGTAGCCAGAACTCCTGTCAGAGCTGACCAATCAGAATTCAGCATTCATCTGTGTTGTGGTATACATTTTAACAGGCACTCAATGTGTGTTTAAATGAATCAGATAAGACAGAAACAGCCTTGACTTGACTCAGAAATCAGTGCCCTTGGTGACTTGAAACTTTCACAGACTTTGTTTTTACGGACTGTTTGCCTTGCTGAAACCAGCATTCTTGGGAAACTGCCTAAATAAGTTGACCTTTGAACACTGCAATTTTTCTTGCACTGATCAGGACCTGGATAAAGGAACCTCTTTCTAAATCAGAGGGCAAGAAACAAACCTACCTGCAGTCATCACTTTTCTCTTGGCTTGTCCTCTACCTTCCTTGCTCTATCACCACTGCATCTTTTTTACATCGCCCTCTGACAGATGCATTTAGAGCAACTCTGACTTCCATTTGTTGCTTAATTGCGTTACAGCCAGGCAGATTGCTAGTCCTAACGCAGAAACGCCGAATCCCACTGTGATTGACAGGCTAATACATTGCACTGCCGGTGCGCTAGATTGAGTTAACTTACGACCATTATTGAAAAAGTCAACCTGAATTAGGTGAGTAGAGTGAGAATTGAACCACACACTGGCCTCCGAGACGGCATTGTTGTAGATGCCAATGCTATCCTGTGATACTAATAATAATAATTTACCATGCTAATTGAGATGCAAGGGAGATTTCATGCTAGTTTGTTTTTCATCATTCTTTTGCTGAAATTGCTGCATTTGTATGCAGCTGAAAAAGCGAGGCAAAATGAGTCGGATCCCAACAGGTCTTTTTTTCTCATGGAGAACTAAACACCGAACTGGCTGTTAATGCTAAAACAAAGATGGCCTCCAGTAGAATCCATTATCATATCAAAAGCTGCACGTGCTCACAGCCTTCCATCTGTCAGTCGTAGGAAGAAGAGGACGACTGATATGACACAGGACAGGCTAAACAGATGTGTTTCTGACTTTCTGACACGGGAACAGTAATAAATGAATGTGGGAGACATGTGGAGAGTGGGGTTCATACATTGTACCTGCAGTACGATGCTTTTTTCTTTCTATTACATACTCTTTATTGTCGCTTTATCTTTTCTGACAAAGTCCTTCTTTGTCTGGTAATTTCATGATAGATAAAATCGAATGGCTCAGTTTATTCGTACAAACATCACAGTGGTGTCTGGTTCTTATACAAATGTTTGCTAAAATCAGTCACTCAGAGTCACAACAAATCAAAAGGAAGTCCTTCTGACTGATCACCTTTATCCCATGGTGAAATATTTCTATCCTGATGCAAATAGTCTCTTCCAGGATGACTCTGACCCCCACCCACATGGCCCAAGTGCTTACTGAATGGTTTGGTAAGGATGAAAATGATGTACGTCATATGCTATGGCCTTCACGGTGAACACATCTCAACCCAGTTGAACATCTATGAGAGGTTTTGGATCTAGGCACTCTCCATCACTGTCTTCAAAACAACAGCAGAGGGAATATCTTTTCAAAGAATGGTGTTCGTCCATCCAACAAAGTTGCTAAGACTTGTAGAATTAATGCCAAAGTGAGTGCCACTGAGGCTGTTCGGGCCACTCGTGATGAAACGACACACGCATTATTTTGGATTTTCTTTCCATTTATCACCTGTGTGTATATATTTCGAAGTTATGCAACAGTAGATTTTCCTCTAGTAACTCCAAACGGCTCTAAATCGTGTCCCCTACTGAGTGGCATATCAGATTGTTCTGTGTTAACTCCTCTCCTGAGTTTTGGTTTCACTGCTCTCCTATGCTTCACTATAGCGTTCCCACAATTCCCATAGAGTGTCATGCAAAATAAAGCATGAAAATGTCATCCACAGCAGAACAAGCCTTTCATTCCACTTTGTCCCATGAGGGTAAAGCTGTGGATCTTTATGGCCTCGACAGTAAACGTGTGTCTACGTGATAACAGCTGGAGAAAAATGAACTCACAGGAGCGTGCATCTAGTAAAGGGCAAGTTAATTGTCCAAATGTTTGTTAATTTGATGAGCCGTTTTCAGTGTAGCGCCTGATTTTCCAGCTAAATCTTCAAGGAAGTAGATGGAGGACACGACCTCAGACTTTCTTTATATTCACACTTGGGATTATTCTTTTTTTTATTTAGATGTACATTATGTCACAAGGAGACAGTATACACAGAGTAATCACTTAATGTTTTTTCCTTATTTGAAATACGTGTATTTCATGTGTTTCATATTTCAGTCTACAGTATAATGATGTAGAAAATGAGGTCTTATGGTTTTTAATTATTTTAATGATTAGCTCATTCATTCTTTCTGAGCGTCTCTGTTGTTAATATTGCTTCTACTCCATTTTGATTATCTCAGTTCTTAAATTCAATTAAATTAGCTTCCTTAAATGAATAACCTGCCCTGGGTCGAAAATCAATGGCAAGTCTTAGCAACATCCTCCCTGTAGTTAAAGGATGGATGGATGGATGGATGGATGGATGGATGGATGGATGGATGGATGGATGGATATCTCATTAATTAAGTTAGGATAAATTCATTTTTATATATCCTCTGGACACCTCTCACTGTTCTATTTTTGAAAGTCCACCGATCATGTTGTAGCTATTTGTTTGCTCTTCCACTGAAATACTGCTCTGTAAGATTAAACGCTGCTGGTGAAAAGCTAATATCTTTACCAGGTCTGCTAAATATTCACACAAATTGTAATACTATAAGATCAATTGTTTTGGAGACAGAAAATATGTTTTTATATCATTTAGGCTGTTTGACATGATTTGTAGACAGTCGTGCAGGTTTTGATCGTTTGATATCACAACACTGAATTAAGTCTGGCAATCTTGATTTCTGTATAAACACTTTTTTTTGCAAGTTAGCCTCCTTTATGAATGTCTTTGTGAATGCCTGTTTAAAGCTAACAATCAATGAGCTTTTAGAAATGTTATTAAATAGTGAAAAACGTACACAGTAGATGTTGCTCTGGTATGTTTTTTGTAAGATGTAAGCTCTGAAACATCTGCGAAAGTAGTTAGTACCACTTATAGCAGCTATAAACAGTTGCTCCCTCACCAGCCTCTATTTACTTTCCTTTAAATGTAACTATAAATGGATCAAAGTATGCGTCATTCACTAATAAATAAAAAAAACGTAATTGTTGGCAAATTGGTGAATTAAACACTTTCTGTTAAAGGAAACTAATCAGCTTCAAGGCGGGAGCACTAACTTCACTTCACATGCGCCTGCATCACAAAACCTTGTCTCTGATTATTTTATAATATCAGCATGGCATAGAGTGTCTTATTCTTTACATAGGCAAAGGGAGCGCAACCTTTGCATTGAAAAAAAAAATCAAGGCCTGCTTTCCCCAGTTCAAACAGCTCACAGTTTCTGTAATATAATGTAAATGGGCACTTCAGGTCTGATCATTTGGGAGGCAGTCGAGGTGACTGGGCTTAAAGCCGTCCTGCATTGGCTGACGGTCAAACTCTGCATGGACATGAGCCCATGCAGCCGGTGGCTTTCCATAATTAAAGCAGAGGATTAAGCGAGTCAGGATTTGTTTTTGATTTAGCAAAAAACAAAAAAAGGAATCAGAGCTGGGGGCGGATTATAATCTTTGAGCCTAAATAGAGTGATGATCTGTGGGTTTGTGCAGGTTCCTTTATCTGGAGATAAAGATAATTAAAATGATAAGGCTGCAGACATTCCGGTATGATGGCAAAAAAAATGGTATCCTACACACGTTTAGCTTTTTCCACAATAAAACATTTGTATTCAATTAGACAAGACAATGTATTTTACCATTAGTCTTATGTAGTCCGGCGTGACACTAAGTTCTTGTAGGTACAGAGACTTAGAGCTGAGTATAGCTGCTCGAGTGAACAGAAAGACTGGAGATCAGGCTGTCTGAGGTGTTCACTGGCTGACATTAACCTTGGGACGTGATAGTCGCCTCCCCCTTTGCGGAGGAGGAGCAGAGCTCAGAATGTGTTGTCGTAATCAAAGGTGATGACGCGAGCTGCCAACTGTTCGCACTGGACGCCAGCCCAGACCTGTTCTCGAGCATCTCATCATCACGGCCGTCAACAGTCATGCTTTCTGTCAGAGCAAGAGCTCAAAAATACCTCACAGTGTGATGCATCGCTGCAGATGGCCCACGGTGGCAGGGCCGCTGGCTAAACATGGGGCATAAGTAAATATCACAGGCCGGTGATTTGACCTCATTCTCACAGAGAGTACAGGCACACAATCCAGGTTATTGATCCCTTAATTCAACAGCTAAGTGCAGGAAAAGCTAGGTCAGTCCATGCATGTGCATTCCTCATATGTATCAACACCTCCACTGTGTTTTTCACGAGTTAGCATGGGTAAAAATCGATGGAGTCATCAACTCATGATTCATGTCTCGACAAGCTCTTAATCTCTCCCGTAGTCTCGCCCACCACACACTCTGATACTAATGTCTCAACTCATTTCTGTAAAAAAAAAAAAAAAACCAGCCTCTTTTTCATTTTTGTTTGGCACAGTGTGGTGATGACACTTTGATTTATGTGTGAGTTAAAAATTGAGGGAAAATGCAGTCTTCTATCAGTATTAAACTGATAGTATACACTGTCCACAAGTCTGATTTTCTGCTCAAACTTTTATTTAAAATATCTTTTTAAATGTAAATTGAAATATAAGTGTGTGGCTATCAGGTGGTGTGAAAATTGTTTTAATGCAACATGCAACCATCATTTTAATCACCTAATAGAGTCTCTAAACATACAGAGATGTTGTGAGATATGATGCCCGCTCCAGCGTTTTATATATATAGTACATTCTTATCATATCATGTTCTGTAATATCTATTTGGATGATGTGTGACGTCATGTTCTAAACAAACACGGCAGAATAAATGACAGCCAGTTCCACAGTTAAAGTAGTAAAGATTATAATGTTTGGATTCAGTGCTTTACATATTTATGAACATTCCCTATTATTTTCTAGTATGTATTAATAATAATAAAATGGACATTTTAACTTTCTATGTGTCAGCTATGCAAACTAATGTCTGAGTCCAAGTCGTCATGTAATTACTGTCATTCTGACATGACATGAAAGCAGGATAATTCCTGCCCGTGTGAAGTAATCACATGTGAGATGTCAGATTTAAATTAGATTTTTGCTGCTCACACTGTCATGAAATATGAGGAAATGGATCGTATTTTGGCCATTTTTTCCTGTAGCAGGAATGTCCTTCTGGGACAAATATTTAGAAATGCAGGATTCAGGATGTTGATGCTGTTGCTGATGCTGATGGGAAAAAAATATATAAAGGAAAGGTTTTAAAGGTCCGATTGGTGGCCTACGGTGTTCCACGGAGCCACTCCCACAGAAACTCACCCTCTCGCCAATCATTTAAAGTCTGCCAGTGTTTCCCGGGGTTTGGTATTCACTCTTTATTATAAGTTTATCTTCTCATCCCATTGGGATAGTGGAAGTATTGTCTCAGGATTTGTATGAAGCTTGAGGGGAATTAGATTGGGATATTTTTTGGAAGAATGTATTTGCTTCATCTAAGAAATTTTGCTCAAAATTTTATATAACTCCTCACCACGCATTCCAAATAAAACTTACTGCTGATAATTTGTGTTCTAAATGTTAATCAAACATTATTGGTATCTTTGTCCATGTATTCTAGGTAGTATCCCAGAGTCAAACATCTTTGAGGAACCGCTGCAGATCTGTTGTCCTCTCTTTTAGAAAGAGATGTTCCTATAGTGTTGTTCTATATTACCAGCATTGTTCTTGCTCAGATATGACTCATCTTTCAAACTTCTCCACAAGAAAATAATACTGGCTTTCTCAAATGCTTTTCAAAAGGCAGTTCGAAGTCGATCCCTTCTCTGAAGTCAGTCTTTTTAAGTTTCTTTGCAGTTATTGTTTTGCTGGAAAAGGACAACTGCCAGGCTACATCACACAAGAGCTAGCACTGTGGAATCTTTTTGTTTCTGGTTATTGCTTTTATTGTGTGCATCTCTTAGGGGTTTACAGCTCATAGCCATGTTTATAATGCATTTATAAATTGCTAACAATGTGCCGTTTATAACAGTTGGGAGTACCAGAGTGTAATTTACAAAACATAGACTTTGAGTGAAGTTTTACAGTAGGTTGTAAAGTTGTAATGTTCTGTAGTATGTTTTAAAGCTTAATAGTATACTGTAAAGTTTTGTAGTATGTTGTAAAGTTGTAAAATTTTGAACTAGGATTTGATAATAGCTCTGATATAATTCATTATTAAAGAAGTATATAAAATTTTAAGCATTTTATTTATTAAAGAAAAAGAACAAGTCTCATACTATCATACTGAACTATGCAAAGATACTGGTGATATAACACCTTATGAACATTACTTTTAATGGAATATGTTTACAATTCATAATGCATCATAAAGGTAGCTACGTAGTGTAATGCATTTCCAGAAATAATTATAACCATGTGTAAAATGCCTTATGAATGTCTTATAATATGACTGTATTCATAGTTCATTAGAAATATGACCATCATAGAATGTGTTATATACCAAGCTCTACATACAGTAATTGTGTTACCACTCCAATACTGTTCACAAAATTTTTGGGGGGAAACTCGTGATTGTTGATTGTGTGAAATGATACAGAACGAGTAAAACCTGCACCAATCAGAATTGTCAGTACCATCCAATTGCCTCCCCTGTAAAACGCCACCACTGCTTTTGTTTGAAGGCGGCAGAGCCTCTCGCTTTCATGACACAGCTAAAAACGTGTGACTTATCTGCGCTCTGTATACACAGGAGAAATCACTGGTGCCTCAGAAGGTCACAATGTGATTTTTTTTTTTTATCGAATCCACTTCTTTCCATGGCCAGCTTCTCTTAGGCGCCAAATTAAACCCATCTTTGGGCTTCCGTCCATACAAGACAAGGGAATTAGTTCCCTCAGTGTCTCTTATCTCTCCACCTCCATACCCTGCCTCACATGCTCTGTTTCTCCTCCAGTAATGAATATCTACCCAATTTAGTTCCTTGTCTCTCTCTCTCGGGGAATAAATCCTCCCTCAGCTCGTCGGATGAAAGAAAGTAGGAATCCCCAGAGTTCCAGCTACGAACTCGGTGCTCAACACCGTGACCTTAATTGATAAGGACCTTTATTCCTGCTGTCGCTCATAACTCCTTTTGCAGCGTGAAATAGGTGATCATGGGCAGGTCCACCATAGAAATACACTCACTGATAGAGTAATTACTTGTTGCTAGAAGATAGTGATAGTGCGGACAAAGTATAAGGTTAATGGCAGAAGATCTTTGTCTGGTAGCTGTGTTACATGGCTAACATGCATATTTTCCTTCAATGTGTATTTT
Organism: Pangasius macronema; assembly: GCA_037577455.1. Classification (NCBI taxonomy): domain Eukaryota; kingdom Metazoa; phylum Chordata; class Actinopteri; order Siluriformes; family Pangasiidae; genus Pangasius; species Pangasius macronema. The sequence continues at coordinate 15,406,448 of CM074964.1, read as the reverse complement.
CTTTTTGATTCTGGAGCTAATTTGTTGCTTGCTCCTGTATAAGTGTTATTCCCATGAGAAGTTATCAGTGTTCTACCATGCATAACATTGTTAGCTCAATTAAAGTGGTGAAGAAAGAGAAAAAAAATCAACAATCTCAAACATAAGGGATAACATCTTTTTTTTCCTCACTCACCATATTCCAGCGAGGTTCAACAGCATATTATTGAGAGGTCCAACATAGAAATAGTGGCGACATTAGTACAAATGCTGGACTTCCTGGATTGATGGAGATCCAGAATGCATTGCAGCTATATGACACAGTTGCACTGTGTTACTGGTTACTAATTAGTGATCTATGAGATGTTGTTGACTGTTGTATGAAAGTTAAAGATTTCAAAGCAGTGTTTGAACAGAGTCTACAGAAGTGGAAGTGAAAGAGCTAGACTGACAAATCTACTAAGCTCTGCTGCATCGCTCTGTTAAGTTAGAGATGAAGCAAGGGCTAAATCCCACTGCACCACTGTCAGCAGCTAGTCAGATTGCATTGTGGGTAATGCTGGAATATGGTAACTAAAGTGAAAATAGACCAACATGTTGATGATTGCAATTTAAATAAAAAAAGTTGACTCAAGCCCAGACACGAACTTTGGTGCTTCTTCGAGATCAAAACAAATGATGATTACAACATCATTTTTGTGTTAGTGCTGGAAAGATGCGTTTGTTTGTATGTGAAAGGCAAATGGTTCTGTGCCAGATACACATTTCTTTTTTTGTGAATCAGTGACCATGGCCATATGACCATGTTCATGTCAGATAGAAAAGATTGTTTGTGTGTTTGCTATATATATATAGTCAGGTCCGGAAGTATTTGGACAATGACAGAGTTTTTGTGATTTTGCCTTTATACACCACCACAATGGATTT
>CM074964.1:15378352-15389875 GCA_037577455.1 Pangasius macronema | reverse complement strand
TCAGTGCCACTGTCTCTAAACCATACAGCATGGCCGCTCTCACCACTGTCTCGTACACCTTCCCCTTGATTCTCGCTATTTTTCTATCACACAGAACTCCAGACACCTTTCTCCACCCATTCTATATGTTCTATAGTAAGAACATCGTAAACATTCATAATGCACTACAACTTTCATTTTCATGTGTTATAGCTGACATAATACCTGTATAAATGTACTTAGAGTTACATGCATAGCACATTTTAAAGCACAAAAATATATCATTTAATAATGTCAGTTTACACAGAACATTATAATATCTGTTCTTAAAAACAATGTTGATGTCATGTTACATACTTATATGATCTTTATAATATCTTATATAACATTATATAAGAACATTGTAGACACTAAGGGTAATATATGACAACATACAACTTGACTCTGAATCCAAGACTTACAACGCATAATATAGGCATTTATAATGCATCATGTAGCCAACATGACACTTTATAATATAACTATATCTTATACTGCCTGGCGTAAGCCTGCTTAAATATAATTACTTTTAATTGCATGCATAGTACTTCATAAATGAAAGAATTATAATACTTCATAATGTCAGGATATGTAATGCATTATAATGTCTCTCCATAAGAACATTGTAGACATTTATAATGCACTATAACTTTCATATAGTGCTGTATCTAGATCACAAACTTTATTTGAATCATTCATAATGCATTGTATATATATATTTATAAAGTGTCATACAGCCTACATGATACCTGTATAAATGCACTTGCATGCATAGCAAATTTTAAAGCATGAGCATATGATTTAATAATGTTAGTTTACATAAAACATTATAATATTCATTTATACGAATATTGTAGATGGCATGTTTTATATATAGTAGACACACTGGGCAATTCATTATAATGTACAGCTTAATGAATACAGTGCACATAATGCATTATATATGTATTCATAATGTGTCATTTAGCCTACATGGCATATTACAATGCCTTGCCTAAGCTTGTATTAATGCAATTAGTTATAGTTGCATGACACTTTTTAAAGCATGAGTATATAATTTAATAATGTCAGTTTACATAACATAACATCTGTTCATAAGAATATTGTAATGCATAATGCATTATAACAGACTCATACATAGTATTTTAATCACCATCACAAATAGGGCAATGCATTATGACATATAAGGAGTACGTCTATAAATTCATTGTTCATAAAGCATCATATTATATATTTATGAAGTCACATAGCCTATGTGATACCTTATAATGACTGTCGTAAGCCTGTAAAAATATAAATAGTTTAGTTTCATACAGAGCACTTTTTAAAGCATAAGATCAAGACTTCATGATCTTGTATCAAATTTATTTGGTCTATTGAAATTATAAGACAAAAAAACATGTTGCAAAATCCACTGTCACATTTCTCAATCCATCAAAATGTTCCACTCGACATATGAGAAGTAAGGAGTTGAAGGAGCAGGCCAGTGTAACTATGAATTATTCAGACCTATTCAAGTGTGCTTGTTGGTTCATGTTTCTTTTGAGCATCTACATGACAGTGCTATCAGGTTGTAACAAAAAAAACAAAAGAAAAACACAATGTTCAAAATATTACCAAAGTGTAACAGGTTCACTATAGAGTCTTCGATGACTATAGTCTATTTTTTGAGGTTGGCTTTAAAAATACTGACTAGTTTTCCATAAGATATTATACAACTTATAAACAGTGGGAGAATTTAATGCATATGTAATAATTCTTGATGATTTATTGGCAAAGACAACTGTGCAAACAGTTGCATCCTGGTCTGTGCACTTCTGTATGTGTTTAAAGTTTTATATCAGCCATCTCCACCCTTAATACAAATGCAAATATCCAACACCCACGTGCTTGTAGTACCTTGAGTATGTTCATTACTTTAAGAGTCTGCAGATAGAATACAACACTGATCAATGACAAACCATCCTTATTTTCTGAACATTGAAAATATGAATAAAATATCAATAAAAGTGCAAAAATATCTTATGAAATTTTATGGTTTGAAGTACTGAAAAAAAAAGAGTATGTGTATACTGTCATCTGCAAATAACTCAAAGTCAACAGATGTCAATAGACAGTCCTTTATCAGCTCTAGAGCTGTGGTTTAAGAGCAATTGCCTGCACCAGGTGAAATAACACCCACGGTCCCACCCTCATGGTGTGCAGCATGCAAATTCAACAAGGGCAGGTATCAGGTTCCTTATCCCACATTGACAATAGAAAGAGCTGGCAGTTTGTAGTTGTATTCATCGTCAAGTTACACAGGCTGGGATGCTCTAGGTTCGGCATCCAAAATAAAGACTAAATATCCAGTTGACTGCCAAACCTGCTCGACCAGAAATGCCCATAGCGGACTTGCTGGGAGTGCGCTTTGACATGCAGCTCCTGGCCAAGCTGACTGTGTCTGCTGCTGCTATTCTTTTCGTCACCTGGGTTTTCCGATATTACAACTCCAGGGCTCGAGGCCAAACACAGGCCAAGAAGAAACTCCCTCATCCCAGGAACACTCAACCAAGTCCTGAAACCTGCAGCCCTTGCAAAGCTGTGTTAGAACCTCTGAAAGAAAGAGAAAAAGAGGAATATGATGGAGAAAACCGGTCTAGTCAGTCCTCTGAGGATACTGGGCAAGGCATTCTTCAACTACAAAAAACAGATGCCATGGTTAAAAAGGAAGAGAATAAAGAGTTTGAGGACATTGTGACCAACACAGAGGGAAGTTCCTCACCAACCTTCGTGGAACGCAACACAGAAGTGGATACAAAGTCTGCGGACATTGTGACCAACATAGAGGAAAGTTTCTGGCTTTTCTCTGGTGTGAACTGCAACACAGAAGTGGATAAAAAATCTGAGGATTTTGTGACCAATGCAGAGAGAAGTCCCTTGCCTTCCTCTGGTGTGGAATATAAACTTAAAGACTGTATAAAGTCTGAGGACTTTGTGCCCAATACAGAGGGAAATTCTTCGGCTATCTCTGGTGTGGAGCATAACATGGAGGACATCTGGGATAAGGCAGAGAAAGAGGTAAAAGCCTGCAAAACAGGACTGAATCTACTGACACCTGGTTTAGATGTCAAAGCGGCAACAAGTCCCAGCGGACGTCGCTCGCCATGCCAGCTAAAAAAAATGGATGGTGGAGTTGAAGTTGGCAGAGAGCTCAGGCAGAATATGGGTCATCCTGGTACTTTTTCCAGTTTCCAGTCAAAGGCAGAGATCAAAGTGGAGAATGCTAACCTGGTAATAGAGGGGCCTGGCGATCAAAGTACTGCAGTTCGTGGTAAGATTTATGATTATTTTGTCGAGACATCCTCACAGTCGGTTTCAGAGTTAAGCCCCACCCATTCAGTAAGTCCGACTTATGGACCATATGAAGCTAATACTTTGTCCAATGTAATGGATAAACCTCGAACACCAAGTCCCTTGCCTTCCTCTTTAATCATTAGAGATCTGGAATTCTCAAATGACTCAGATAGGGTGTCCCAAGCTCCCATCAGATCAGAAACTGGAAGACTTCTCAGACATGGACTAATTCGCAAGGACAGTTATCTTGCTGCTGCTGCAGAGTCCGAACTCCAGATCCCTTTCCCTCCTCCTGTGACCCGTAGCCGCTCACCAGCACTTCCAAAAGAGCGTTCAACAAACTCCCCAGAGTCACCTACAGAAATACAAGAATTTGGCTGGAAATCCTCTGAAGATCCACAAGTGGAAACAGTGGCTAGGGCCCAGTTTTTTCACTTTCCTGTAGAGAACATAGGAAATTCAGAACTGGAGAGTTTAACTGGAAAACTTGATTTGGGCAATTGTCTGGAAGCACTGATGCTTGCCAAGAAACATGGACATAATGCACTTCAGCAGGCTGCTCTGAGAGTTATGTCAAACAATTACTTCCAGGTCCTACGAGATCCAAACTTGTATGGTCGATTGAAGGCAGGTGAGCGAGATCAGATCCAGAGAGAGCGCAGGAGAGGCAGAAGATGCCTCATGGTGGCAGACATGAACTTCCCAGATTGGACCAGAAGTCCATCACAGTCTACAGACTCCTACAATGTTAGAGGATCTAGTGGACTTTACTACTATGATGACTACAAAGACACCTGGCACCTTCAGTGCCGAATCCCCCAGGAAGTCTTATCCAAAGGCTGTGCAATGTGCACCATGGACAACTACCTGTTTGTAGCTATAGGCTTCCAGTGGAAAGTACCATCAAGGAAGGTGTTTTGCTACAACCCTATTACCTCCATTTGGAGTGAAATCTGTCCAATGAATGAGGCCAGGCCTCATTGCAAGCTCGTAGCCCTACAGGACCATGTCTATGCCATTGGAGGGGAGTGTCTATCCACAGTGGAGCGTTATGACCCCAGGACTAACAGATGGACCTTTGTTGCACCCCTGCCCAATGAGACTTTTGCTGTTGCTCATCGAGCTACGGCTTGTAACGGGGAACTGTTTGTTTCTGGTGGCACCCTGAAGTATACGCTCTTGCGCTACAACCCCAAAACTGATGTCTGGAGGCAGAGCTTGATTGTGGGCACCAAAGAAAGGACCACAGAAATGGTAGCAGTTCGAAACTTCCTCTATCGGTTTGATGTTAACCCTTACATAGGGATCAGTGTGTATCGCTACCATGTTGTGGCCAGGCTATGGTATGAGTGCTGTTCCAAGCAAATTCCCCACTGCCCTGCCTTTCAGTGCATCGCTATGGATGACGTCATTTACTGTGTAAGTCGACAGTTCACTATGAGGTTCTTAGCTGATGAAAAATCTCCAGGCTTTGTGGCGGATGATTTACAAATCCTCACAGCAGCTAAGGGCATTTTATTCCCTTTTGTTCTTGCTCTGCCTGATAAAAGCACTCTTCAAACTAGCGTTTGAGTTCAGTCAGCTCAGCCGAGAAAAAGACTGACGCACTCAGAGTTCATAGTGGGAGACCATATTAAGTTACTGGAATGCACAGTCGTCTTAATCAGTGGCAGTTGAAGTGAAATATCAAGGCTATTAAAGCCAGTAATTGTAAAGCTAGATCAGATTTAGTGTGCAATCCCAGTGAGATAAATCTGCCGTTCCAATGAGAGTTGTTTGTTATCAGAGTTTTTCAGTCCACTCTTGGGACTAAGTAAACTCTTAAATCTTGCTAATGTCTAGTGCTACTGCTTAAAGTGTTTCACTCAAATATACTGCTCCAAAATGCTATAAGCAAAATGTCAGCTAATCAATATGTAGAGTGGAGCCATGTTGCAATTTGCTGTAATGAATAACACAAATGCTCATCATTTCCAAGATTTATGAAGGATGCAATAAGGATATGCATGGCATGCTTTGCTCTCATGCCCATTTGAGAACTTGAACTCATGAATAATTCAAAATGATAAATTATCCAATGTTGACTTTTTTTTTTCCACTGTCCTTCATTGACATCAATGTCTTGACTTTTATGCTTATCACTTTTTAGGTAAGTCAGATGAATGCTGAAAGCAGGAAGGAAAATGCTGTTGAATACTTATGTTGAATGTGTCTTTTATGTTTTCAAATATGTAATATATTTTCAGAAATATAATATGATGAGGGATGGCTTGGTGGCACAGTGGGTAGCATTGCTGCCTCATAGCTCCAGGGTTCAATCCTGAGCTTGGATTACTGTACATGTTTCTGGGTGTCCTCCCCTCCCAACGGATTGGCTACTCTAAATTACCCTTAGGTGTGAATGAATTTCTGCATGGTTCCCAGTGAGGTACTAGCATCCCATCCAGGTTAGATTCCCACTACGCACCCAGGATAGTTCCCAGGATAGGCCCCGGATCCAGTGCAACCTGGACAAGGATAAATCATTTACTGAAGATGAATGCTAACATTAAAATTCATATTTTTTCATTTCATATTTTTTTTAGTTGTGCATATGCAAACAAGTGAGACTGTATCATATTTTCAGGATAGTGTCAAATGTCAAATTTCACTTTCTGTATGTCACATGTAAATATTATATATGTAATATATCAAAATATAATATATTATATACAATGTACTTTCTATATTAAGTATATGTACATTCTGAGTGCTACTCATGATTTGCTTGGTAGGTCTCTGTGCTATAAAATAAGTTTGGTTATGCTGTTTAGTTATGCTGTTCAATGCAAATCTTTCAAATTATGCTAATGAAATAATAAAGCCTGGAATATAATGTGCCTTATAAATAAAAGTGAGATCAATTTTTTTGATGGTTTAATAGAAGACAATGACTTTGAAACAAAGCTGAGAAGAAAAAAATACTGAATGGTATACCGTACCATGCCTGCCTGCTCGCTTGTTCATGATCTGTAACGATGGCACCATCATGTGGATGTTTACTGTGAGTCAACAGAATCTAAACTGGTTGTGCATACAGTAAACTTGGGGGGGGGAAACACACACACACACACACACACACACACACTTAAAATGTAGGACCTACTAGCGAGGGCTGCAGAATTGATCTGCATTTTCAGACATCAGGGCAAGTGTGACACAGATGGTTGACCGTCAAATGTAAGCACCCTTGATTGCGCAATTAAATACTTTGATTCGTTGTAATTAAACACATAATGGGATGGGAGTTTGGACAGGTCCCCTCAGAATCTCCCCCTGAACAAGGCAGCCGTTTCCCAGCACACATGGCTGATTTGAACGTTGCATGGCTCAGCAAGGCTATTTTGGGACAATAACGAAGCAAATTATATCCACCCTGCATCCAAATCTGGGCAAAACTGAATTTGCAGGCTGTTATTGGATAAATTCATGAGCACGGCTCAGCAAATAAAACCAGTTCTATTTCTCTCTCTCTCTTGTGAACATATATACACACAAAAATAAAAAGACATTTGCCTTCTTGTATAGAAAATTAGTGATAAAATGCTCGAAAGTACATTCTAAAATGAAAAATGCAGCAAAGGAACCCTGAAACAAACAAGCCCAATTGTAAAGTATGAAGAAAGCAAATCAATGATGTTTCTTAGTTCGATTGGACTTCACAAGTTCATTTTGCATATTTATTGTAGATTTATTTTTATTTGAGAATTTGACACTCTCCCAGGATACATTTCTCAGGATATATTAAGGTACATAAATTCAAATTCAGCATTTTCTATGAAGGATGAAGTAAAATGATATACATTCTCATTTCGTATAATTTTATGCACATCTATTTCTTTAATCAGGATGTGCAAAAACTAAATCACAAACGATCCTCCTGCCTTCCTAAGCATTTTTCCCATTTGGAAGTTGAAGTTAATCGAAACAGTGTTTCTCAAACATAACACATAAAAAAATAAGGCTGTGATTCTGCTGTTGATGGGGTCTGGAGCGACATCCATGAATATAAGATGTAAAAGAAATAAAGCATTATTAGAAAATGTGCCACAAACCAGCACAAATGTTGCTATAAAACTATCAGAATAGTAAGATAACATAAAATGTGCTTGGGAATGCCAACGAGAAGAAAGATCTGCTATAAAAGCATGTTAAAATGCACCTTTTTGTGCATAATAATCCATTTTATACAGTAGTACAGCGCTGTTAATTTCTTGATCTTGATTGATTAATTTTCCAGGTGCAAGACAAATCACAGGTTTATATTAATACGCATATTCCAATCCATCATCATTTCTATAGTAACAACTCACTCATGGCATCTTGGATGGTGGAAACTCCACGTATTCTAAAGCTAATAATATACAGATTTTTCAAAGGTTATCTAACAAATAAAAATGTATAACTAAGCAATGTGGCACTAGCAAGGGTGCAGTTATACTGAACATCGTCAGGGCTGTGATTGGATGTAGGGCGAGTGTCGTAGGTAATCACAACCGTGCAGATATCCAGCATAACTGTACTCTTACTCATGCCATATTGCTAAGATAACATTCGTAAAATCTGTTTATTATTAGGTTTAGATTACAAGTGTGATATTGCTTTTATACAACGGTTGAATAAACAAGAAATGAATATGGTAAGTGACATTTACTACTTCAGAACATGACCAAATGCTCTGTTCTGAAGTATATAGATCTCGAAGAACCCACACTCACTTTATATAATGTTGGCTAGTTAGCTCATATCGATTTGTATATTTCGTATATTTGTATACATCTCCCTCTGATGAGCTTTCATATTTTAAGCCAAAAGTTATATCCATGAGAAGTATCATTTGCCATGTCCGCTGATGATATCACTAATTCTACTATTGTAACTGTTTCCAACTAGGAAGTGGAATTATACATGGTGAACACACACACGTGGAGTGATACACACAGTGAAACATTCCAGTGCATTTACAGGAAATGTAAGCACTCGTGGAACGCTGCATGACCAATCACATCAGTGGACCGGAACTAAATGTTGCATAATAATTGATAAAATAAAATAAAATGTGTGACATGTGAACAGTTTGTTGGTAATCGCTGGTAAACCGCTGTGGTATAAGAGAAATAAAGCAGTTCAGGATGTGAAAATAATCAACTTTTACTGGCCGTACTTTAAAACTCAACATCTAGCGTAGATTTTCTCAAAATTGTATCCCAGGAAAGGTAAATGTTAAATAACAGCATGGACAATATTTAGAATATCATTTTCTTTATTAAGATGTATATAGATGCTATTTAGAATAACTACTATGACATATATGTGCATTTGTCCGAACAATAAATATGATAAAGACAGGGTTACACACATGGCAGGGGTGACATTGGTCTAGCAGCATTTCCTGGCATGTGGTTTATTTCCAGGTCATTCTTTCTGATGGAGGTCAGGCGTGGCACTCTGGCATGTCGAGGCTGACAGAATGCATCTGTGGGGTGCACTGGATACGCCGCTCTGTACATACTGAGCATGTGCGACCCCGCCCGCTGCTTCTCCAGCTGCGCTCGCCAAAGCTCTGTCAGACCGTAGTTGGTCGGGGGGCCTGGGAATATGTACGTACGTGTGTGTGTGTGTGTGTGAAAGAGAAGGAGAAAGAGTAAGAAGGAAGGAGGAGAGAGCAGGACTCAGCTGTTCTGTACTGCAATCATTAATTATCCCACTGACAGATTTGGAGCGTATTCTCGTAACTTTTAACTGCTGCTACTTGTGACAGAACACTGAAAATGCAACAGCAAGCAAGCTGCAAAGCAACAAATTTCACGACTTTACTTACTGTTATTCAAGAGTCCTTGAATAACATGTCATCTATGACATATGAAGAAAATTGAACTGACTCTACTGGTGCACGAAGACATACTCATGAGATTATTTAACCTATTATTATTTAAATTATGTAAGTATAAATAGGCCCACTTTACATTTTTAAGTGGAATAAACACTAATAAAACAACATATCAGGTCACTGAAAAAGAAAAAGGCGTGTCACATGACACAATTTCTTATTCCCAATCACCTAAGACAGCTTTATCGATTACTATGTGTACTGTGTAATACCTTACTTAGGAAAGGTGTTCATAGAGTGACATGACTCCTCATAGAGTGACATGACTCCGTATAGAGTGACGTGAGTGACATGACTCCTCATAGAGTGACATGACTCCTCATAGAGTGACATGAGTGACATGACTCCTCATAGAGTGGCATGACTCCTCATAGAGTGACATGACTCCGTATAGAGTGACATGAGTGACATGACTCCTCATAGAGTGACATGACTCCNGACTCCTCATAGAGTGACATGACATAGGTCGACTTATTGTACAATATATGGACATGACCTTGATCGTTTTTGCTGACCTTGATATTGCCCATTGTGTTTACATGCGTGTTTGTTTACATAAGAATGAACGTCACCAACATTTAAGCCATTCGCGCTACTTCTGTCCTCTCGTCTGCTCTAAGGCTGTCAAATTAATATTCGAACTTCGAATATTCATTAAATTTAAGATAAAAATACACATTCGAATGTAAAAACTGTACGCATTCGAATTTAAGATGTATAGCAAGCACTAGCACCGATTTTAATTAAAACATACTGTGAAAAAATGACACGCAAGACACAAACAATGCACTAACAATGCTTTTTGAAGAAGAAAAATCTAGAATAGTTCTAGTGTTTCAAATAACGCAGTCATGGTGAATGATGTCGGGGGTTGAGCCGCTTAAGCAGCGTGAGCCGAAGCTGAATAGTGAACGAACACCGGTAAACACATATGAGATTAAAAAGACAGATACACAACATAAACATAATATTACAACTTCTGTACAACGTCTGCACAAAATGACACAAATGAACACAAGTGAACGTGAACTTAAGGCACTAGGGAGCATGGTAAGTTATGTTATGAATACGCTCTTTCTGCAACAACGCGCTAAAACACGAACAATGAATAGCTAAAGCATCTTATATTACAACAGCATACTCATTTGTGTTTATTATATCCCAATAAGTACACTTTCACTCCACTTTACTGTAAAGTAGGTCAGGGAAGAATCTGTAGAAGGAAAATCTCCACACTCTGGAAAATCTCCTTCATGTCAAACATGTCACTTTATTCGAGTTATTGTTACTTATATCTAACTTATAGCTAATATGATGTTACTTAGCACTTTTTGTTAACAATTCAATTCAATTCAGGTTTATTTGTATAGCGCTTTTAACAATGGACATTGCCACAAAGCAGCTTTACAGAAATAAATGGATTCACAAAAAATATATTATAAATATTTGAATTTATCACTGTGAACTCATCCCTAATGAGCGAGCCAGTGGCGACGGTGGTGAGGAAAAACTCCCTGAGATGATATAAGGAAGAAACCTTGAGAGGAACCAGGCTCAAAAGGGAACCCATCCTCATCTGGGTGCAACAGATAGTGCGATTAAATAAGTAAATCCCTTCTATTATTGTGCGCTATAGGGACAAGTAGTGCAATTGTGCGACCAAAAAATTCATCACAGTTTCCGCAAGAAGTCCAGTTGGTTAAAATCTATCCACTAAAACAAAGCTCCTAACCATTGAGAAACTGGATTGTCAGTATATTGCCTCTTAAGGAATGAATGACTCCTACACTCCTGTGCCGAATGTTTAATATTCAGTGCAATTTTTGTTAACGGAGCCCGAGAGTCCATTTTCTTTATTGTTTTGGTTGTGTGTTTTTTTCAATTCCAGTGTCTGAATATTCTTAAGAATAAAAAATTCATTGCTCTTTGAAAGGGTGCACTTGCATTATTATAGACACGCTAATGACAGAATCCGACCCTGAATGTATGGTTTAGATGTTTGATACTATGTCACGTTATTACCATCATATGACTATGACATACCAGAAGTCTAACATTCTAACATACGATGTTCTGACATACATCATTCTGGAAAGTGTCTTAACATGACCTTATGTCACTCGACTCAAGTGTTGTGTCAACATGACGTTAAAATTGACTTACTGCTATTAATAGAAGTGGATGGCAGTTGCCAGGTAGGGCTTATGTAGCCTTTTAACACACCCTTAGGTGTCTATTGT
>CM074964.1:15318460-15367108 GCA_037577455.1 Pangasius macronema | reverse complement strand
GGGAGAGAGCAGTGGACCCTGGTTTGCTCTTCTACCTATGTAGCTTTGATGTGTTGTACCTTCTAAGATGCTTTATATGTACTTATACTGTATGTAATCATATATAATGTATAATAGTCACATAAGTGACTCAGACACATTTATGCTAAAGCTTTTATATCTGTGCTGTGTTTGCAATGTTTTCTCCTTAGGATAAAAGAAGAAAAAACTAACTGAGCTTGGTTTAACATGAACTTTTCATTGTTGATCTGTAGATGGCAGTGACACGCTAACTGATGAAAGACACACACGCACAAGGGCAAGTTGCCAGGTCCACTGTTCCTCTGCAGAATTGGATTACTTTCTACCTGCTGCTGATTTTTATTTATTTATTTATTTTTTTTTTGCATACATCCACTGGGTTAACTGTTATTAATACCAGCATCTACAAAATTATAAAATAATATTGATAGAGTCTGTGTTTCTGAATACTGTTTTATTTCAAATGCTTTGCATTTTGTGACTTTTAAATATTACAATATTTTATTTTACAGAACACTGGGTTGTCCTATACTATCTACCCATAGGCAAAGGCACTTCCTGGTTTTTTATAACTGTAACAGGATTATTCATAATGTTTTTATCCTCATTAATTGAATTACAGAAATAATTAATACAGTAGACACTTAAAGGATTGAATGATGGTACAGACTCATACAGAACTAACATGAGATGTGTAGCTTTTTTCTTTTTTTACCCTTCATCAGTGGAATAAAATATAGAATAAATCGAAACTTTATGGCCTGGGACCAATAGTCGTTAGTCAATAGCTGTACAATTGATTTCTGTTTATTTTTTTATATTTTCAAAGTCATAAAAAAAAGTTATATTAATTTTGGTTGTATTTCCTTTTGAGATGTAAGAAACTAAACTGGATTTTATTTTCTTAGTTCATTTTTTTCCCTGAATATCTCTAATCTTACTGCATAGTTTATATGGTGATAATTTTGATATTATTTATTTTTATAATTTATTGTAGTTTTGGTTCATCAACCATTAAAGGTTTTTTAATGCAGATCTGGCAACAGATCTGAACGATCTGAATGTCTTTAGGTTGCTTTGATAACTGTTGTTTGATACCAAATTCACGAATTACTTCTTTGCTGCTGCAAAAGGCAGTCCAGAGGCAGGGCTGCAGCAAGGCACATTTCACCGTGACACATTTTCCACAACTAGACAACCATTTAGCCTTTCCAGAGAGGCTCTGGGCCATTACTAAGAAGCTCATGCCGGTACAAAGCGCCCATTGTGCGGCTGTTCCAGTTCGAGCAGTCCTCCATTCAGCTTTCCCCAGTAAAAGCCGAGAGCCGGGGCCAAAAATCACAGGCTGGAATCTCTGCGCTGGCTCCTGGATTTACAGTCTGGGAGGTTTAAGAGGTATTTACAAAGGTCCCCGTGTTCTGGGGCTTCAGCAGCCAGAGGAAATCGTGCTTCTCGCCCAGGCCTGGAGGCTTTGGTGGGGTTTATCTTAATGCTGGCTGAGGATTTTGAAGAAAAGTATCTAATAGTGACATACGCAACATACCCAGGAACACTCGACAACATTCAATAACATGCCAGTCAGCGACACACAGCCAGCCACTGTTATCCCAGCGTTTAGGGCCGTGCTATTACAGCCTTCAACACCTTTTCACAGGATTATTTTGGCCTGGCTTTAGTGAAAACAGATGACTGTGTGATGATGAATACTCAGGAACAGGAGTGCTGTTGCACCACAGGCCTCGGAAGCAGGCTTCAGGTTTATGGAGTTAGAATCATGCCATTAAATGCAAAAATCTGAACTTGTATGTTATTACTTTACATGTGTATCATACCATTTGAAACTGAATTTCAAACTGGAATTGAATTTCTTGGTTTCTCACTTTATTTCCCATCTGTTTCTTTGACAATGGTAAATTGCTCTTCACCAGTAAAGACTGTCCTATCTTTTATGATATAACAATGGCCTTAAATCTCTACACTGACTCCTAGTGGTGTAGAGTATACTGTAATGCTGTACACAGGGTGTCCCAAAGTCTCCATACATAGGGGACTGTTTGCCAGCACTATGTCAGTTGTGCCTTCGTCAGTGGATGGTCGTCAACGTCCACTTCTGGTCCGCAACCTTTCCAGTTGTTCTGAATCTGTTAATAAGTTTGGCGACAGTGTCGTGTGTGATGCACTTGCTATGTTTCCTGTTAAAGTCCATCGCAACCTTGCGACAGCTTCCTGATCCAGCCTGAGAATGATTTCAATATGTTCTTCTTCTGTCAAAGGCTTTCTCAGAGACTATATGACGAAAATATATAATAGAAACTGAGTATGAAAAATTTTGGAAGACATTTTGTTAAAAAGTGTTAATTTCCCCTATGTATGGAGACTTTTGGGACACTCTGTGCACACCAAAGATGTAAAGCCCTACTCTAGACAGACGAAGCTCTTTTACAGTCCTTAAATTTCTCATTTAAAATATAAGGACAGTATAATGTAATTTAGCTAATGCTACCCAGCCAACACACATATTAGGTAAGAAAACCTCAAAAGGTGAAATCACTATGGAGTGACAACAAACCTTTTACAAATGTCACACAATTTGTTTTCACTAACCATCTTTCACATAACATTAATGTTAGCTATCTCACCAACACTAGCATGCTAGCTAACTTACCATGTAAGTGTTAATTCACAGGTTGGAATGATGCATACAAAGTGGGAAAAAACATTGCCATCTCCATGTTTGTCTTTCTTTGGCAAAATGCTAGCAAGCTAAGTGATGAGTGATGTATATTTTCCTTTTAAAACAATGATCTGTATAAGTTTTACTTCTGACTCTGTGCACAGCCATGTTGATTTTAATGTCCCATAAACTGGGAAGGAACTCATAGTTGAGAATATTAGCTAAGTTGAAGAGTAGGAATTTTAAGTTGAGGGGGTGTTTACTTTGGTTTTTCCTGGTTTCTAGATTGGGAATTACAAGTTGCTATCACTAGTCAAACTAAAGTTTATGTTTTGTCTAATGTTAGCTAGCTAACTAACTTAGCTAATTTTAACTAGGAGACTAAGAAAAGACTTCATACAGCTAAATTTGTGCTGTAACCACACTTAGCATCTCTGCTAACCAGACTTTGATATGTTCAGCAACATTGAGAAACGTGTTAAGAAAGAAAGGTGTTCATTTGAGCCATTTCGAGAAAATACTGGCTTCCAAAGTGAGAAATACATCAATAGTTGGACGTTCATGTAAATACAGTGGGAACGGCCATGTTTGAATTGACCTGTAATAAATGTGCGATGTTCACTAGCAGTTAGCTAGCCAGCTAGTTAAGTCAGCTAAAGTTTGCAAGGCCAGATAAGACTACCTCATCTTTAAGAATTTGAAAGTTCATTTCATCATTGTCATGACAAGATGTGTAATATCACGGAAGAAAAGCAAGGTTAGCTAGACAACAACAAACAAACAAGTGACCAAAACATAGGTAAACCTTTATGTAAACTTTTTTTTTTCATTTATGATATTCCTTATTTGCAGGTATAACATTATATCATTAATCATCAAATCATATTATTAGCTAATGGTACCTAATCATTTGATTTTTTTTTTTTTTTTTTTTTGTCAGTTCAGTGTTAGGTTGCGTTAGCAATATTGAATTCTTAATGCTAGCATGCTAAAATATTGAATTCTTAATGCTAACATACTTCATAAATTGTTATGATAGCTATGACATTTTTGTAGCTTAGGTGTATCTCAGGTCATACACACATCAGACGCGCCACATTATGTCATTTTGTGTGGATACAGATTAGCAGTTTGCCTCAGCTTAGACTGCCACCCCGGTAAAGTCATGAGGCCTAACCTGGCCACCCCACTGTAAAAGTTCTGGCCACGCCCCTGGACACAAGGAGGTTCAACCATTTCAGGTTTTTTTTTTAACATAAACATTATTAGTGTTCATTATTTAAATGACATAATGAGCCCTTTAAAATGTTTCTCACATATCTTTAATGTTGCATTCTGTCATTTTATGACTTGCAGGCTGCCTCATGTAACTTCATACACTTACCGAAAACTTCTTGTCCAACCGGTTGGAAGAAATCTTACACTGTCTGATAGTCTGCTGCTCTTCAATCACACATGACACAACAACAACAAACCTGTTCGGCCATTTTGTTGCACAACACAACAGCTTTAGAGACGTTGCACAATCTTATTAACCCAACAACTTCAACCAACATTTTCCATCCATAAGTCCACAAAACTGGCGAGAGGACCGGGCACGTGACCCGCCGGTTGGAAAGGCGACAAGGCTGCCGCGAGGTGACGGAACGTTGCGAGGGGGAGGGGACTTAGCACGCGAAAACAAGCTCGCGACAACAATCCCGGTGCTGAATGAGCACCTGCAGTCCTGTCGTGGTGGTGCGCTCGCGCCGCAGGTACTGTATAATCGACTCGATCCGGGCTTTTTAGGCATGAGGGCGACGGCGACGAACTTCTCCCTCACCCCGCGAGCTGTCAATCAGGATTAACGGTCACTTTAAAAAGTCCCTCGTGGCGGCGGCTGGAGCTGAGAGTCTCGCTCACCCCAGCGCGAGGCGACGCTGTCACTACGGGTGATCACTCCGCGCGCGCAGAAGTAAGTCTCCAGTTATTTGTGTAGAAGTTTGTTATTGCTCGTGGAAGGAGGCGCGTGAACGCGTAAAGAAATAGAGAAGCGAGAACGCGCGAGCAAAGCGTCCGCACTAAAGCCGCACGAGGTCAAACTGGAATAAAAGAAGAAAAAGAAAAGGAAAAAAAAGCAGTATTTTTGTGGAGAATCAAGAAGTTCGTCAGAAGGGGTGACTGTGAAGGCTTGCACGCGCAGCACCGCACTGCACCTCACAGCACTGCACGCAGAGCAACGCACAGCACAGCACCGCACAGCACCGTACCGCAAGCGGCACCACTGAACCGGACCGGACGGGACCGACATGGACCTGAGGACGCTGTGCTCCGTGCTGCTTTTGCCTCTTCAGATCTTGTGCTGCGCTGTGAAAGCGCTCGTGCGCTTCTTCATCCCGGGCAAACGCAGAGATCTGTCCGGGGATGTGGTGCTCATCACCGGGGGAGGACGCGGCATCGGTCGGCACCTGGCCCGAGAGTTCGCCAAGTGCGGGGCAAAGAAGGTAAACACCAAATCTAATAATAATAATAATAATAATAATAATAATAATAAGCTACAATAGGTGGAAGATTGCGCGCGGGTTTACGCAGTTGCTCTCACAGTTACAGTGCAAGACGCGCACAGATGAATTATTAGTCCTGGACGATATGTCAGATCATAATCACGATACTTCAAGATACTTTCACGATATGCATACGTATATTTCGTATATGAAATCTGCATATGAAACACTGAGTACCAAAATATTCCATTTGATTTGTGGCTCAACCTTCGTATTTGTCTTTTTTTTTTTTTTTTTTTAAAGTATAGTGTAACTTTAAAATGTCATCAAGTACAGAAGCGCTACAATCTGTATACATACACTGTCATTTTGTTTCTTGTCTCTCTCTCTCACACACAACAAAATTGCAGCTGAAAAGTTGTACCGAAAGTTTGTTTCGTTTTTATCTGTAAAAATGTAAAAGTGTAAAAATGACGTGCACGTTTGGTTCTCATGTCATGCACAACTGTAATGTTCAGCACCGAAATGTTCAATTTAATTGAAATCTTTTAATGCCCTTTTAGCTGCAGTGAGCAACAGTGGGGTTAAATGCACCGAGACCTGATGATACCCTTAAACATGTATTGTGATGATCATATATTGCGATGTTTATATCACATTATCATATCACTCAGCTCTTACTGAGCCAGACGTGGAACACTTGTAGATTTTTGCATACCACACAAAAGCTGTCGATGGAAAATGTACGATGATGTGATACCAATATTGCGATATATTCCAATAATGATACATTTTTAATGTCATCTTCAGCTCTCAATGCTTTAAACCCCACTGTTACTGACTGCAACACGTCACTGATTGGATCTTAAAATCTATTTTTTGTATTATTCTTGATAAATCCTTTTATTTTGTTATGCTATTTCTTTTAGCAAAAGCTCAGCACAACTAAATATCATGAAATATACTGCGTATCTTTAAAACGTCCTCGGGTATAGAAGTGCTACGATATGTTTTGCCATGTCTTGTATCTTTTACGTTTCTGGTGTCTGTCTCCCAACAAACTCGAGGTCGAAGAGTCGTATACGAGTTCATACGAGTTGTATACGACGTCTCAGGGACAACTGACTCCCGTTTGTTTCACTTCAGTAGATTTCATTTGAAATCGATCACTAGTCTAAGATTATCGAATCCGGACATGATCCAGAAAGTCATTTTTTCAGCGGACAGATCCGTCATCGTGCCATGATTTCAAGGCTTGAGTAGGTGAAAGGAGCTCTCTGAAATGAACGCAAGGTAACAGTGACTAATAATAAAACAGACTTTGGCTGATATCTTCAGAGCAGAGATGTGCATGTAGTTGAAATGTCATTACGTTACACCTATAGACATGCTAATTTCCATTATTGCTAAGCTAATCCATAGATTGCGTTGGTGTTATTGTGCTTTTTTCCCCCATCACATCATAAATATCACTGTTATGATTCCAGAACTCATTGACACCTTGTTAAACTTTACGTAACCTGCTGTTGCACAACATGTGTGTGAGATTGGGAAACTGTTGTTCCAGTCTGCACAGTGGAAGGGGCAGGAATCATGAGAGACCTGAAGAGGAAAACGGGCTAGCTACTGACTTAAATGTCCTAATATTGCCAGAATTTTCCATAACAGCAACTCTAACAGAAGCGTTGTCTGTAATTCCAGTAATTTAATGCGCTTGTTCTAATACAGTATCGCTGCATGACTTGTCCAGACTTGTCTTCTATGAGGAGACATTTATTTAACATTTTTGGAAGGAGTCTCCAGCGTCAGCTTTTTGTAACATTCAGAGTTAAAGTTTTCTGACATCAGGACAGAGAACTTTACTCATTGCGAGTCCTTAGTGACATGACAAGCTGAGGATTTTTTTTGTCTTCTTAACTTCAAGAGAAAGAAAGAAATCTAGGAATGAAGGAATGACAGGTTATAGCTGCGTGAACATACGTTATAACAGGAAATAACTTGTTTGGTGGATTTCCCATAAGATTAAACGTAACCGTAAATGGACAATAAGTACACCATGTTGTTCATCAAAAAGTAAAAGCTGTATTCGTTGGCAATTTTGCCGTGGTATAAGAGGAGTAAAACACTTCTGGTTGTGCTGTTATTGGAAAATAGCTTCAGGTTGGTAACAGTAACTCTATTGCATCAGGCCACATCACACCACCCTGTTGTTGATTATTTTCCTATAACTGCATGCCCCTTTTGTTTCTGATCCCTTATATTAGTGATACAGTTGTAAATATAGGGAATACAATACGGTCTCGCTTGTGCAAATGTATAACAAAAGCTTAATTTGTATGAAAAGATGAATAGAACAGTAGGCTAAGGTTCAGGTTAGGGGTAGGGTTAGTGGTTGGACCTTGAAATCGAATGAAATCCAACCACAAATTTGTAATAAAAAAAAATGCCACCTGAATTCTTCAGGTTGAAGAAAGCAGAAGCTTTTCCATCAGCCTGAACTCCATCCCAAGCAGAAACATAATTCACAAATATAATGTTCATATAACATAATAAAATATCACCATAAAAAATTAATTAGCTACATAGAATTACCATAGCAGCACCAATGCCATAATCCAGGTAAACATTTACAGCCATGTAATAAACATATACTGTATGTATGTATAAATATTCGGGGTTATTATGGGTTTTAGAGCTTTATGTACTTTGGACTTTGGTCGTATTTGCACTCTAGCCACTGTGAGTCGTAACGCTTGGCCTGTCAGGCCTGGAAACGAACCAGGATGCGATGACATCTTGTGGAAAGCTAAGAGCACGTACGAAATGTGGCAGCTGCTTCACTCCATCCTGAACATGCACACATCCTCTGAGGCTCTCGTACTTGAAATAGAAACTGGAAATAAAAAAATAAAAAAAACCATCCAATTCAAAAACACCAAGCCCTCACTCACTCACTCACTCTTTCACTCCTTCATGTCCCCTAAGCACTTTCATTTGGACTGAAAGGGGGGTGGGACTGTTGACATTTTAACGTAGTGATGCACGATCTAAAAATACTGATGTAATGCTGTAAATACGTAGAAAGCTGCGACAGAATTCATCCATCTCTCACAACATTTCTGAAAAGCTGACGTTTTCTGTGAGATGTTTATTTAGCATTCTTTGGAAGGAAAGCTCTGATTTGACGTTTTCAGAAACTGGAAAGTGAAAGGACCCCATTTACACACGTGTCATGATATTTCATGCAGCTGGTATCCATGTTGTAAGATTTAACACTTGGTTAGCGAGACTGAAATCCGATTGTTGTTTTACACGTCGATACGCAAATTATCTCGTTACATTCACACACAAAATTCCAGCGTCGTTTGTCCCTTTTAATTGATATATCATTAAGATTTATGCATTTTCATGATGTTTGATGTTTCATGCCATTTTCGGTCTTTCTAAAGAAACACGGGCATTCATGGAGCACATGAATAATTTTGGTTGATGTTGTGGCTCGGAGAGACAGATGTAGTTACACGTCATATAACATGGCTAAAATGCATCTCAGATCTGTTTTGGGTGCATTTGCATTTATATTTTTTTCTCTGGATATAATCCTAAAACTCAAGAAAGTGTGAACAGGGACGATAAGCTGAATAAAATACATTTTCCCTCCAAAAAAACCCCATAAATTTTCCTTCCACATAATGGTAGCATTCATGACAAGGACATTTGATCAGTTCTCTTTAAATCAATCCAGGTTCGGTTCTGACATTCTCTAAAGAACCGCTTTTGCCACCTTCATTTTTAAGAATGCATATCCTAATTGCAGATGCCATCTTGCTGTTACATTAAGTAGATAAATACGTATAAATCTAGCTAATCTTAGCATCAGGAATTTTCTTACACTCAGAAAGGAAGGGAACTGAATGGCTTCTTAGTTTTCCGTACTTCACGACTGCAGGCCTGTGATGCCTCAGTGACCACAATGATGAAGGTTTTTTTTTTTTTAACTCAACCTAACCACTGACTAACCAACACTACTAAAAATACCAGCAGCATTCTGCTTTTTTTCCAGGAGGCATTCAGTAAACATTCTGATTTCCTGCAACGGCAGATCAAACCTCTCCTGAGAACTATTGCTTGTACTCGTCATTCCCCTCCCATAAAGACTTTGTTCTTTACAGCTGCACGACAAAGGAAGCTCTCAGCACGTCGCTCATTGTCAAGGTGTGAAGGCTTTAGGAACGGCACCTGCACTCGCCAGCTCCACAATCGGCCCATTCTTAAGCAACTCTGAGAAGCCTGCGCCATAAATGCACCTTCAGAAAGCAGAAAAGACCCCGACACACCACCCGCAGCTCCAGGTGCAGCCTGACACGCTCACTAGCTGCAAGCACAGAGGTCTGATCTTAACTCTAAACTTGGATGAGGTTGAAGTTCTGCCTAAGCGCGTCTGTATGAGGCCTTTGAGGTTCCAAGACTGAGCATTTGTGCATGTCAGATCCTAACAGATCACAAAGTTCTCGTCGGTTCTCTGGTCATCGCCTCAGGCACAATGACAGCTACTAAAGGTGCCGAAGCTGGAACTGGTAGTGAGGTGTTAAGGAAGTGAGCCTCATGTAAATTGCACTCTTGCTTTGTGTGTGTGTGTGTGTGTGTGTGTGTGTGTGGTGGGGGAGGGCAGTAGTGCTGCATACAGCTCCCAGCTGGGCAGTGCCCTGTGGCTGACCCCGCTGTCTCCACACTAATTAGACAGCGGCAGGCGACTGCCTCCTGAACTCCTGGTGGCCTTCTTCTTCGCCCCCCCCCTGCTTTCACACACACACACACACACACACACACACACACACACACACACACACAAAGTCACTACTGTTAAGACACAGGGTGTTTACAAAAATTAGATTTGGGCAATAATCTGATCATCGTGTTCACATACATTTGAGTAATCTGGTTAAGAGAAAACACTGTAAATACAGCACATGTGGAATTTGTGCTGCCAATAAACACTGTATCCTGCCAGGGAAGAAAAGAGACGTGGCATAAATTTGAAACACACTGCTCTATTTTAGCTCCTTCATCCAGTCTCCAGTTACTGAATAATCTGCTTTAAATGATCAGCCTTCAAGTTCACTCGTAAAAAATACGTCAAATAGTGATACCTTCGGTAAAAAAAACGAGAGACCATTGACACATGTACGTCTTTGCTAAAGATTAACGATGAGTGTTATTTATCCTTTATGAAAAATAATCGGTGCATCCTTTAAGGAAAAACCTAATGGAACAGCGTTATCATGGAACAAGATCCGTTACAAGAAGCACTGACACTGGAGACTCCTTCCATAAATATTAAGTAACAGTCTCCTCACAGAAAATTTCACCATATCAACAATTCCACGCTTTGTTAATTAACACATTTCGAATGTGTTTATTGGAGCGTTGAGCTTAATTTACGTGAAGCGTTCCTCATTCAAACCTTGTGAATGAGTTGTTACTATAGAAACGAAAACATATTCGAATAATAGATGCGTAATATTAATATTAACCTCACTAAAATTAAACATCGACCTGACGGCAAGTTCGAAGACTGGTTAGTCTTAGCTCTTACCCCACTTGTACGATATTACATTAAACACTGTGCTGGCAAACATGTAGCATTGTAACTGCTGGTGTCATTTTGCTACAAATTAAATTAAAAACTCTGGTTTCTATATGTTCAGGGCAGTTCAGTATAGGTGTCCCTTCCTATAAAAGGATTAGCGATAGCCTGTGGCTTGTTGTATTACCCTACTGTATGCTAATGTAGAGTCAGCCGTTGCTTACTTTAAAGACTTTCCATGATAAGACTCTCAGATAAATGGCACACAGGGATTGTATTGTGATGTGTGTCCTCCAAAGAAAATATCAAGTTTGTTGTCAAATCCCATTATAAGATCAATCTAGATCTTTCCACTAATTGCCCCATCAGCCGTGCAAACAGAGCAGAGACACGCAAAGATACCTGGTCAGGGTTATCCTGCAGAATCCAATCACGCGAGGCCCAGGAGCTGACGCAAAAGCATTTCTCTTAACAGCCTCTCATCCGCAAAGCAAACGCTGCGAGGCATGCTCCTGTTAGTCCTGCTGTGCGCCGATAAATGATCTCCACTGGCTGGATTTAGTAGATTGGAATAAGAAAAACACTGAGGCGAGAACCCTGAGGTTTACTGGATGGCAGGCTATGCTTAAGAATGTTATTGCAAAGAACATGTTGTTAACCTAAATAGCATTTTATATGCAGATAATAGAAGTGGAATTTAAAAGATTCAGCAAAGCCTCCTTTTGTCAGGATCCTGCGCAGTTACAGGATATAAAAAGGCCCGGGTTTGGCAGTTTAGAAAGTAAGAATGAGTTTAATTGCACTCTTACACATCGGAGAGGAATTTCCCACAAGAACGTGGATAAATGTGGAGCAATTACTGACAGCGGCGCCTTATCACGGCTGAAGAAATGAGTTCAGTCAGGCAGGAAGTGCATACATTTGTGTGCACTTTAAAAGATTTTTTTTTTTTTTGCATGCACACGCACTTCAATATTATATCGTGTAATGTCGTCAAATACAGTGGCAGGCCAAAGCTGTAAATTTGTGCATAATTTTTTTCACACATCATTGCTTTGAGTTGTCAAATGCAATCTATGATTTTAGCCACCTCATCGTTTGCTCGCCTCTTCTTCTCTCACACACTTTTCAGCAGTGTTTCCAGCGTCTTGGAGCAGAAAATGACTAAACTCATCTGCCCACCAGGCCGTGTAATGATACCAAGAATGTGTGAGAGAGAGCAAGAGATGAAGAATAGGCAGCATCATCCCTTATTTCATTACCTTTCCCTGACCCCACAGACTGACAGATCTAATTGCCCAATCACGGCCCCCCGTGTCCCTGTCCTGGCCAATTCCCTCACACGGTCATCTCTCTTAATCCCCCTGATGTCTGTGTGGCCTCGCTGTTCTCTCAGTAATAGCCACTTTTCTTTTCCTCACCCTAACAGGTCACAGAGAAAAGGAATCTATATCTTACATTTCAACTGCAATTTTTTCCCCCAATTTTCTGTGTAGAAGAGAACCAGAACTTCGGCAGAGGGATCTTGTAAATTCTCTGCACTCTTATTCAGAAAGTAAAATCTTGACTTTGGATATAAGATTTCTCATATTTTTGCTCCAAACCAGATTTCAAATGAATCTCATATCAAGCACTTACACCATCCTTTACAAAATATTGTGTTCTTGCCATAAATACGATTATTAATTGTGCAGGAGCAGAAGGGTGTGTCTAGAGATTCTAAATGAGTGGAAGTGCGTGGTTAGANGCGTGGTTAGAGATCGTGCAGGAGTGTGGGCGGGGTTGGAGATTCTACAGGAGCGGAAGGGCGTGGTTAGAGATTCTGTATGGGGCGAAAGGGCGTGGTTAGATATTCTACAGGAGCGGAAGGGCGTGGTTAGAGATTGTGCAGGAGTGTGGGCGGGGTTAGAGATTCTGTATGGGGCGGAAGGGCGGGGTTAGAGATTCTACAGGAGCTGAAGGGCGTGGTTAGAGATTGTGCAGGAGTGTGGGTGGGGTTAGGGATTCTGCAGGAGTGTGGGCGGGGTTAGAGACCTTGCAGGAGTGTGGGCGGGGTTAGAGATTGTGCAGGAACGGAAGGGCGTGGTTAGAGATTGTGCAGGAGTGTGGTCGGGGTTAGGGATTCTGCAGGAGTGGAAGGGCATGGTTAGAGTTTGTGCAGGAGTGTGGTCGGGGTTAGGGATTCTGCAGGAGTGGAAGGGCGTGGTTAGAGATCGTGCAGAACTGTGGGCGGGGTTAGAGATTCAGCAGGAGTGGAAGGGCGTGGTTAGAGATTGTGCAGGAGTGTGGACGAGGTTAGAGATTCAGCAGGAGTGGAAGGGCGTGGAGAGACTGCAGGAGAAAAGCGTGGGTATAGTTTCTGCAGAAGCTGAGGGCGTAGAAAGATTTTCTGCAGTAGTGTTTGGGCATGTACAGTGTTCTTGTGGGAGTGGAAGAGTGTTTCATAGAGTTTCTGTTGGAGCGAGTGCGCCTGATTAGAGTTTCTGTGGGAACGAGATGGCATGGTTAGAGTGTCTGTGGGAGTGAGTGGGCGTGGCTAGAGTTTCGTATGAGCAGGAGGGCATGGTTAGAGATTCTGCAAGAAGGGTGTGGTTAGAGCGGAAATGTTACAATCCTACTAAACATTTCTTATTTTCAACTGAAGCAGCATTTTTTTTTAAAGCTGTTTTCTTAAAATTACCTTGTCTTGTATATGCAGTATTCCACATATTTTTGTGCCCTGACCTACAATCCCTTTCTCCTGCCAGCTGATTCTGTGGGGCCGCACAGAGAAGTGCCTGAAGGACACCTGTGAGGAGATAACGCTCATGGGGACGGAGTGCCACTACTTTATATGCGACGTGGCCAACAGGGAGGAAGTGTATAAGCAAGCCAAAGTGGTACGAGAAAAGGTAATTATGGATACCTGTTGTTTAAAATCACATGTACATCCAAGTGCTTAACACTTACCTTCAAATAATCCACTTTAGTTGTTTGGACTTCATAATAAAGAGGTAAAAAATGAAAGGTGCAATTAAAACCAACTTTTTATTTCACATATAATCAATTTTTCACAATCACGCTTCATACCTGCTGTCATTGGTTCCAGAAGCAGGAGAAAAAAGGTGTTGAGTGTGTATTTCTATATATTGTTTAAATCGTTAATAAATAAGATCAATTCATTGGGTATTTTAAATTAAATTGTTCAGTACTGTCTAGGTCAGTGGGACAACCATGATTAAATTAAGTAGAGCACAGAACATGAGCTCAAGAGGAAGTCGTATTACTATTCGACCTCCAACGATGGAACAGACTCATCTGCTAGCTCAACCCCCCCCCACACACACACCAGATAGAGATATAGATAACTCCTCACTTAAAATGTCTAAAGACGATAAGAATGTGCTGTACGGCTGGCTTTTTCAGCTCCTGTCACTGTGGGAACACAGCCAGATGAGTAAGTGGGTCACTCTCGCGTGGGATCTTACAGGTGGTCCGTGTCTTGTTTTCTTCATCATGACAGGTCGGAGACGTCACCATCCTGGTGAACAATGCCGCAGTGGTGCATGGGAAGAGTCTGATGGACAGCGATGATGACGCCCTGCTGAAGTCGCAGCATATCAACACAATGGGGCAGTTCTGGGTGAGTCGCTGAAGTGAACGTCTGAACATCTGGAATGTTCTTAGCTATTTGTAGTCTGTTCACCAAACAAGGAGGCGGGGTAGTATACAGGAAGTATTAATAGGTGCACATATGATTGAGCTGTGATGGTGTTCTAGTTTTTGTTTTGGCTTCTTATAAGAAAGACGACACAATCACCCCATCTAATGGGAAATATTTATTTAAAAGTCTAGCCCGAATAAATTGTTAATGCCTGTTGCAGGTTTACATGACACGACAAGCTACAATGTTTTTAAGGCTTTAAAACTTTCCTCGGGTCTTATTTATTAAAGCGTAACACTTGAATGACTCATTTCCGTCTTGTTCTGTTGCTATTAAACTGATATTTACTCTCCGAAAATACACAATGACTCCATAAGAACCAACTCTATGATGCTGAGTTTCAAACAACCGACAAAAAGCATAATATGTTCAACTGTTTTATACCACAATGCTGTTGAATTCTCAGTTCTAATAGGTCAGAAGGTGTTGATTAATTTTCCATTATAGCAATAGTAATAGTGCCGGCTGTAATTCAAATCACAGGCTAATATTAACACACTCGTTCTAATACTTTATCATTTCTATAGTAACAGCTCATTCAGAGGGACTTGTACACTGGACACTCCACATAATACAAGACTAATGATAAATACTTTAAAATATTTAAAGCAAAAGCATCATTGTTAATATGATGAAGGTTTCTCCTAATGTCTTGCCTAATTAAGATCAAGACAGAAAATGAAATATGACTTTTTGTCACTACACTACGTTGTTTCATTTTCGGTCAAAACGTGGTAGACTTTGTTGAAAAGTCTTAACAGTTGAAACAGCGTCAAATTTATCTTTACTACTTGATCTGTAAAATCATTATGAGCTGCTTCGGTTAAAAGGGAACAGCACTTTTATCTCACTGTAAAAAAAGATTTTGATAGATTGATATTATTCATCCCAGATGGAGGATCGATATAGTTTTATACTCGGAGATGGTGTAGAGTTTCAGTTTCCCATCAATTTCTGACCCTCTGAAGGCTTCAGAACCCTGTTTAGAAGGAAACACAAATCAGGCTTACGTGCAGAGAAATGGCATCATTTGGTGTAAGAACGAGGGAAATTCCAAATTTCAGACTTCCTGTCAAAACACTTGGCGCATCCCAGTGTGTGTCTAGACCTCTCCAAACCTGCATCTGGACTTTTTCCTGGCTTGACACGAGATCAAACAGGTTTATCTCAGGATGAGCGAATTGTACGTGTCTTCTTAAGAAATGGAAAACCTCACTTGCGGTTACGACATTCTTCACATGATTTTTTCCCCCTGTCTGAGTTCCAAACACCTGCATGAGATTCGATACAATTACCTTTCTCATAGCTGTTTGTTGTTCTTTTCATCTCCCAGACTACAAAAGCGTTCCTGCCTCGTATGCTGGAGCTGCAGACGGGCCACGTCGTCTGCGTCAACTCTATCCTGTCTCTCTCACCCATACCTGGCACAATAGACTACTGCACGTCCAAGGCCTCGTCTCTGGCCTTCATGGAGAGCCTGACTCTCGGCCTTTTGGACTGCCCCGGGGTGGGATGTACCACCGTGCTCCCCTTCCACACCAACACCGAGATGTTCCAAGGCATGAGAGTGAGGTGAGATGTCAGATCCGGTTCTTCAGGACATATTTTATACTATTTATTAATCCTGGTTATGGTTGAGTTAAAATCAGCCATATTAAGTTGACATTTTAATCAGAAACAGTATATATCTGAAAATGAAAAATCACAATTTATACACCATAAATCCATGTATATGTTGTGCATAAAATCGAACAATATGAAAAAATATATGAAAAAAATTATCCTTGTTTGCTTGACTTTCTGTAATGAACATAAACAGCTATTTAAAAAAAATACAACAGATACAAAGAAAACTAAAATTAATTAATCCCTGTCATATTCAATTTATCTCATATTTGGTAAAATCTCTTTGGCAAAATTTTGATATTTTACTAATATCATAATAAATATTCCCACAACACACTTCTCATGCCTTTCTGTCCTAAGATCTTTCACGTTTGTAAAAATGTGACACTATTGTTTCACTAAATACTTTGATACATATCAATTATGATGATATTTTGGTCCTGACCCTCAGGATCCCCAGGGATGTGTATGTATTTTTATAACCACTATTTATGATCGTGATATGTATGGTATTTTGAAATGGACATGACCTGTTTTAACCCATATTTCGTTTGGTTTCAACAGGTTCCCGAAACTCTTCCCACCGCTGAAACCAGAGGTAGTTGCACAGAGAACAGTGGACGCAGTCAGAACCAGAACAGCCTTCGTTTATCTTCCATGGACCATGAATGCACTGGTTATCCTCAAAAGGTATGTTCTGTATGAGAGGTTAAACTGGGATTGAGGAGGTGATGGAACAGTACAGCTGGGTGTATGAGTTCTCAACACTGATAACATTGTGTATCAGCATCGGAGTGAAAGAATAGTCTGGAAACTTTAACAGTTTCATGCAGAACGCTACAGCAAAGTGGTTTTCTGTTTAACTTATAACTGTTAAACATTCAAAAAACTTTTTTCTGAAAGTTATTAGGTCCTTAGTATCAGCATTATGCAATGAACTTGCATACTATATTGCAAACTATCAAACATCAGGAAGGATTGAAAACTTGCACAAGATGAAAAATAAGCAAGATGAGAGAAATCACAAAGGGGGCGGGATCGGCTGGGGTGGTAGCATACCGTGTAGCTGTTTAGGGCTCGTCTGCCTGTCAGTATTTCACATTGAACAGTGATTTGATTTCCATCTAAAGTAACAAAGCTCCGCCCACCCTGTTTACTCCCACCCAGTTTAACCTCTGGTCTCTCTCTCTGCAGTAAACACATGCAGGAACTACAGAATGTGTCATATTTTTTAGTTTCTAACACACTTTCTTTCTGTGTTCATCTCTTAAAACAGCATCTTACCCCAAAGTGCTCTGGAGGAAATCCACAGGTTCTCTGGAACCTACACGTGCATGAACACTTTCAAAGGACGGACATAAGAACCACTGCAGAAAGACTGTGTGTGACCTTAATTAAAAATGGAGTGTGTTACACTTCTGTGTGCCGGACGCAGCTGATCAGAAACAACGAATAAAGTCATGACTCGAGGAGTCAGCTGTCTTTGCAGAGTTTTCTAGAGACTTTTAACGGAGGAGAAATAAGGAGACAGTATGGAACATTGTTGCTCGGTGTTGTTCAGACTGCACCACTGACCTCTGGTCACATTTTGCTGGATTTTGAACTGTTCGATCAGCAAAGAAAAGCAAACAGACTCATGAAAAGAGCCTTCGAATTTGTATTTAACCTTCTCTTATCAAAACAATCTATTTTTTAACAAACTAATGTCACTCAGAATACAGCTTTTGAATAAAAAAAAAACAGTTTGGAGATAAAAGACAATTTTGGGGTGTTCTAGGAAAAAATGTCAGATATTCCTGAAGGGATTTGAGCTTCACCTCGTTGCCAGTTTTGGGTGGACATTTCCTTAACGAATGTGACACCATGGCAGCTTTTTTCCAGCTCAGGAAATGAGCTCAGAGAGTGTGTGCGTATGTGTATGTGTGTGTGTGTGTGTGTGAGAGAGAGATAGAGAAAGAGAGAGTGTAGCCCTGTCAAGAGGAGAATGTTAAAGATCTCCACAGACAGTGAGCCGTTCTTCAAAACCTGATGGCCTGATGTTGATCTGTAGCACGTGCCCTTGTTCAGCGTGCTGATTTATTCAAATATCACATGCTATAACGCATGCTAGGTGATTCATAAGGATTAACTGCATGAATTACATTACATGCAAAGTACATCTAGAAAACAAAATCTAAATTAGGTTTTGCCGAGTACTATTGGTTCGTGATAGTCGTATTTTGTCATAACTGCACATCCACTCTTTACAGAACACAAAATAGAGGCTGTGAGATGCATTAAAAAAGACTACAAAATACAAGATCTGTGTTCTGTTCATATGTATGAATGTAAACCTTTTCACCTTTTCACTGTATTTTCATAATGTTGGTATTGGAGGTTTGAGTGTATGCTGAATGGTGAGCCAACATTGGCACGTTTTGATCATTTGGAGATGCTGAAGCATAACTTTGATACACGCTCTCATTATTAAAACCAGTTTCCACCAGAATATTTGTCGTTGTCTGGTGGAAACTGACTTCTGCAAATTTAATACATGCTCATCAGACATTAATTTGGCACACAGTTACAGTAATACATGTACTCTGTGTTTATATCTACAGTATTTTTGTAGATACCTTTATCCTGGGAGAGTACCAGAAGTGCTTTTTAGTCAACAAAAATAAGCTCTTGTAAGAACAAATAGGTTATAAGAATACTTTCAAGCTAAAACTATGCTGGAGAGGAGCAAAAACAGTACAAGCCAAGTCTCATGTAAGTGCTTGGTGAAGAGGTAGGTCTTCATTCTTCATTTGATGTTTCGGCTGTTTGGACAGCCAGGGGAAGTTCATTCCACCATCTGGGTACCAGGACAGAGAAGAGTATTGATGCATGACTTCCTTCTACCTTGAGGAACGATGGGTTAATGATAGGGGCTCGAAGGGAATGTGGTGTACAGCAGGGTTCAGTAAGTGCCGTAAGGTAGACAGTAGCCTGTTTTTGGCTTTGTAGGTAAACATAAGTGTTTTAAATCTGATGCAGGCAGGGACAGGGAGCCAGTGGAGGAAACGCAGCAATGGGGTGGTGTGGGAGATAGAAAACATGCAGGCAGCTGCATTTAGCAACTTGCACTCTATGGCCTAAGAGCAAAGTTGCACAATATAACAGGTGACCGTGCTTCAAGTCTGTTTTATGACAACCTGCAAATATTTAAACACGAATCACTGAACCATTAAGATTATCTATCTGCTCCTACACAATAGGTTCATATACATAGTTCAGAGAGTTCACAGTTATGCAGAGTTATGCAGAGTTCACAGCTTGCCTTTGAAAGATTCTTTAGGATATATTGAACTGAACATGAAAACTAAATGCTGAGTGTAGAAATGTAACGATTTAAATCCTACACTTCCTGTGGCTTAATGCCAAAATTCAAACCTGACTAAACTCCGACTATTCATATTACTCTGACTACTGAGTGAAAAACTGGAAAACATAGAAAACTAGAAGGCATGACCATCATTTTGTGCCTCTGCTTTTCTGTACCAATTCCTCCTTACTTATATTCATGCTGCTTGTTGATTTTCCAGAATTTGACCCTGTAGCACTTTTTCAGTATCTAATAATAATGTAGCATCAACAGGAGTGGGGTAGCCACCCCATGAAGCTGGATACCAAGTTATCTGGGCATCCTTTGTTTTTGGGAATGGGTGTAGTTTCTAGGGATGGGTCTGTAATATGTGAATTATGGGAAGAGTTACCATCATGTTAATGTAGAGTGTAAACAGTATGAGTGTAAAGTATAACTCATTCTTTCCAGTCACNACAGTCATGTTTTT
Organism: Pangasius macronema; assembly: GCA_037577455.1. NCBI lineage: Eukaryota > Metazoa > Chordata > Actinopteri > Siluriformes > Pangasiidae > Pangasius > Pangasius macronema. The sequence goes on along the minus strand of CM074964.1, from coordinate 15,347,199 downwards.
GAGCAGTGCTGTTTATCCAACTGCCATTCTTTTATCAAAGCTGTTTACAAGGTATTTGTCACAGTAATGATGTATGATTCATTGTACAGTCCTACTATCTAGCTAGCCAATAATCAGCCAATTATAACCTCATTACGTTCTTTAACCGATAGTTTCAAAATAGGATGCATTAACCAAGTTACATTATTGTTACAATTCATGCTAAAGCCAGGCAAGATTGAATATGTTTGCTAACAGCTAGCTAGCTAATTAGATAGCACACGTCACTTGTGGTTGTAATGTTGGTGTGTTGTGCTTCTGGTTCTTTTAGCCACCATAGGTATCTCTCACAAACTATGTAAAAAAAAAAAAAAAGAAGATACTAACTTTATAAATCTGCAATGTAGCAGTACTCTTGAGGTTGTTCTGAGGTACTCCAATTTGCCAGTTTGTTAGGTGTACATTCTTAGAAAAAAGGCTCTTTAAGGTTCTTTAAAGAGGTTCTTGGCATATTTTATGCTGTTAAGGATAATATATAGCAGTAGCCTGGGCTTGTGCACCAATTTGCCAGTGTGTTAGGTATACACTCTGAGAAAAAGGGTTCTTCACTGGGTCTATAAGAGGTTCTTGGCATAGGTAATGCTTTTAAAAATGCCAAATGGCAGTAGCCTGGGGTTGTACACCAATTTGGCGGTTTGTTAGGAAAACATTTATTAGAAAAAAAGGTTAATCAATGGTCCTTTAAGGGGGTCTTGGGGTAGTTAGTCCTTTTAAAGATGCAAATGTAGAAGTAGCCCGGGGTTTTACACTGAATTGCCAGTTTGTTGTGCATATACTCTCAGAAAAGGGGTTCTTGGCATAGCAAATGCTTTTAAAAATGCCAAATGGCAGTAGCTTGAGGTTGTACACAGTCTGCTAGTTTATGTATTCAGTCTTAAGAAAGGGTTCTTCAATGGTTCATAAAGTTGTTCTAGGGGTAGTTAACGGTTCTTAGCTTCTTAAATGTTTTCAAAACATTGTTGTAGGGTTCTCCACAGACCCTTTATGGTTTCCCCCAGACGAACAACCGATGAACCCTTAGGACTTCAACTTTTTTCTAACAAAAGTTGTGGCTAATAAACTCTTAACTTGCCTGAAGACAACGTGCCTGACACTAAATCAACAGGATTTTGTCTTGTGCACAGATTAAGGATCACTCAACAGACTATGAACTCACCTCAATCACAGCTTGAAGTGCAAGTCTGAACAATCCAAAAGTGAAAGAGAAAAATGGGGAAATGCCCAACCTCTGGCTGCCAAACAAGCCTCCTAAATGACCGTTTGAATCGTCATTTACATTTATGGCATTTTGGCAGACGCCCTTATGCAGAGCGACTTACATTTATCTTATTTATACAACTGAGCAGTTGAGGGTTAAGGGCGTTGCTCGAGGGCCCAGCAGTGGCAGCCTGGCGGTGCTGGGGATCAAACTCATGACCTTCCGATCAGTAGCCCAACGTCCTAACCACTGAGGAAACATCCTAACCACTGCCCTCGGCTGTCCAGCAAGTGCTGCAAACACCTTCATCAAAAGATTACAACACCAGGGACTCACTGTGATCCGTATTTGACCTGCTCAGCAGACATGGAAAAAAAGGGGAATGTGCTCAGCTCAGGGAAATAGGAGCCTCTTGCGGGGACTGGTTTTCATTGCCCCAGATCGGCCCTTTCCAAAGCTGGGAGAAGCATGTGGGTCACAGAGTTACCGAGCACAATGCATATGTTCAAGGAGAAGGGTCGGAGTCCCAAAAGGCAGGTTCAGTGCAGGGTTAGCCAAATATAAGATAAATCACGACATTTACAGGAGGAGAAAGGGAGTGAGGCGACTCACTTAGGGTCTGTATGCTGGGGCGTACAGGCCAACACAGGTGCTAAGGAAAGAGTGAGTCATAAAATGCATACTGGTTTGCTCGTAAAATTCAGCTTGAATAACACTGGATAATCTGTTATGCTCTAAATGATCCATTAGAGTGGAAACCCATTTCAGTTTTTAAAGGTAGAGATTCCTGGGACACTAAAAAAGTCCCCAATACCTCGACCACATTTGGAATAATGATGAAAGGCTTAGATCTGTTCTCAATGGTTTTTATTTCTCCTCTCTGGTTTCCCAGAAGAGGGGATTTGTAGAGTCTTAATGCAGAAATCCTTGTGGTTATGCATCTAAACTGTAATCCACACCACTTCATTTAATCCCATAGATCCATAGTATGAAGAATTGCAAGGGCTTATGAGGCAACTGAAGAATTTCTTTACTTCTAAAACTCCCAAAAAAGCAACATCATGGCTGGAGAAGTCTCTAAATTAACCTGACAAAATGTTAGGGTTTTTGCTGCAATGTTTAAAAGTACACAGGATCATTATCCCTTTAAGAAACTTTCTTATTGACTAGTCACTTCCAAATTGCTAATAATGGATATTCATGGACATTCAAGTTTCGATCCAACAATCCAGGATTTAATCATTCAGGCTACTGACATGGACAAGTCAGGGTTAATCCTGTGATTTTATAGTATCCTATCGTGTCAAAAAGCTCCTGATTGTGACTGGTCCCAATTTGGCCCAGCCTTCATTCATCATGTAGAATTCTGTGAAAAAAAATGGGACAGCGCTGACCCTCAGTGAGGAGCTGATCTCCATGCCTCAGTTGCCATGTCAGGTAGGAATTATGGGCAGCTGAGGCTCAAGGTCAAGGGTCGAGTGTGCTCACAGCAAGCCTGGATATCAGAAAATTTTGTGGACTAGAAAATACCCGTGCTGCGGGTCCACATTCACAAAAACATATTAAGCCTCGTAGAAAAAAAGTAGCTCCCCAATGGATGATTCATAGTCCTAACTTTAAAAAATAGATAGATTTTTTTTGCCTAAGAGTCTGAGGTTCACAGCACAGTGCTAAAAGCACTACTCATTTTCGCCAAATATAACATTTGACATGTAGTAAGCATTAGGATGTTTACTTTCATGTAGGAAATCATTATATAGTTTTATCTATGAGTTTACCAGCCATCATGTGTGCGTAGCTGCCAGGTCAGCCGTGCCCTTCCTCGTAACATCGTCACCTAACAAAAACATTACCATATCAACGATTATACATTTTTCTTTGTTAAACAACAACATACTCGACAACGATATCTTTTTTATTACATAATTTTGTTCGTATAATTATATTAGGATAACAAGTACAATGTCGCAGAACTACTGTCTGAGCCGTGTGGTTATATAAATTAAAGTACACCTTCTGACCAATCAGATTCGAGCATTCAACCACACTGTGGTATAAGTGTGTTTATGCTACAGTGCTGCAGAATTCTCCGTTTGGAGAGTGGAGGTGGTCAGAAGGTGTTGATTAAGTTTCTATAACAGGAACTCTTGCAGACATTCCAGCTGTAAGGCAAATCACGTGTGTATATTAAAAATCCTTCTTATACATTATTGTTTCTATAGTAAACGGGTTAAAAGAGTGGAACTGTCAATAGGGTGAAGTTTTCTGTAAGGAGATGCTTATTTAACATTTTGAAAAGAGTCTCCAGTGTCAGTGCTTTGTAATGCTGGGTAAAGCTTTAGCTTGAAGTTTTTCCAACACTAGACAGTCTTCAGGATGGATCACTATGTGGTTTTCCATGTCACGCCTTGTTCCTTGCTTAACATTTACCATGATTTACAGCTCCTCTGAGGCTGTATTGATATTCTAAAACTGATAGTGCCATTTCAGTGAAACTGACCCAGAAATAGAGATCCCAAAATATGGCACCATTTAAGGTCCAGAGAAGTAAATCCCATCCCATCTTGGCAGAAAAATATCTAGCAGGATTCTGTTTGAGCTGGGGGTGTATTGGGGTGTATGCTTTAACACAAACACTTTCTCTGTGCACAGACTGTGCAGAGAGAAACTTATCTTCGTGGCCATCTCTGCTGAGAGCCATTTTTAGAGTGCCGGAGTGAACTTCCTGTCCCCGCTCTATCTTGTTTTTCATTAGTGCTGGTTTCTGGAACTGCGTTATCGCAGCGACAGATCAAAGCCACGGACTACAACAGAGCGGCGGCGATCACAGCCAGTTCCAGACACATTCAGCGAGGAATTACATAACGGGGTGGAACCAGGTCAGGTCAAATCACCTTCCTCCACATGGCCCTGCTTTACACCATGGACTTTTTCTGCCAAGGAAGCTTTAGCTCTGATCATGCTCAAGAGCACAAAGAACATTGAACAGAGGTTTGGTTGTATTAAGATGTCAAGTCACGTTGCTTTTATTGTCATTTCAACCATATACAGATAGTTAGTACACAGTGAAATGAAACAACGTTCCTCCTCCATGTGCAGAGAGCACAAGACAGTACAAAACTACCAAAACATGTTTTGGGGTAACTGGAAAAAAATCCATTACAAATGATTAATTCAGACTTAGACATGTTTGACCTGTTGTGTCTCTAATCAAAGAAAGCATACAATAATGTGTTCCCCTTTTTCCCGTCCACACTGACATGAAACTAATAACTAGAAGCAAAAAGGAGCCTTGAAATAAAATCTCTACAAAAAACTAACAGGCCTGTTCCATGGTTCATCAACTACAATTTACTCAAACATACCTCAAGCATGGGCTTCAGGCCTGATCCCAGTCCATAAATAAATCAAGCCTAACCTGTTTAGGTGAGATCTTTAACCACTAGACACTGACACTGGGGGTCCATACGGACACCAGAGATCTGTACACACACCAGGGATCCATATAGACACTGAGAATCCATACAGACATGGGGAGCTGTACAAACAATGGGGATCTGTACAGACATTGTCTGAGAATCGGTACAGTCTGTCCATTGCCCTTAGACATGTCCGTGGCTCTCAGGTACGGCTACGACTCTTAAGTATGTCTATGGCCCTTAGGCATTGGACACTGGGGATCCATACAGACAATGGTAATCTAAACAGACCCTGGTAATCTGTATAGATACTGTACAAACAATGTGAATCCGTACGGACACTGGGAATCCATGCAGACACTGGGAAGCACGACATACACAGGGAATCCGTTTAGACACTGGGGATCCATACGGACATTGGTAATCTAAAGACACTGGGGATCCACACAAACACCAGGAATCTATATAGACCCAGGGAATCTATACAGGCACTGGGAATCCATACAGACACCAGGGTACAGATTCTTTGGGCACATTCTGACTGGCTACACAGCCAAGTTATTTTCAACAACCAAATTATTAACAATCTGGTCACGTCCTCACAACCAAGTCTGCAACTTTGATCCAGAGGAAATGTCCCTTGTTACTGCAGCCCTAGTGTTAATCAAGGTAAAATAATTTAGTTGGTCATGAAAAGGATATGAGCTGTGTGTACGCCTAACAGCCAGACTGAATGAGTGGAGGAGACAGCTTAAAGTGTTCACATTCACTTTAAACCTGCAGGTCCAGTCATGAGCGAACAACCAGATGTTTCGAAACGTTCAGTCATTAATTAGTAGAGACAGGCATCCTTCGTAGGAAACAAAGTGAGTCACCTTTGGCTGACCCATTGCCGCTGTGTTTGCTCCCGTTGGATTTATGAGGTCGTTTGATGTGAGGACCTGCGGGGATCTAAATCAGGAACATCACAGGGTTCTGTCTGACAACCAGCGTCAGTTTATCAATAAATCCGTCAGATCAGTCATCGTTGATCTTTCAGATACGATCAGCGAGCCAGAAAGCGTGAATAAATTTCTGCACAAAGCATCCATCACAGCAGAAAAGTGCTTTCTCTCCGGGCAAAAATGTTATTTCCAGCACTTTCCAACCAAGAAAATTATCAGAATGTTAAGTATTAGCATAGTATTCGACAGGGTCTAAGACGGTGAGGCTGTAACTTTATAATAACATTCCCAAAATGGTTGAAAAACATTTGCTAAAAACATTTAACTTTCCTAGAAATGTAACATTCTGATAATCTTAATTTTGGGTAAACAGACTTATAGTGTAAATTCGAGTCATAGTACTTGTATTTTGCTTAGGATTGTAGATTGATTTTCCTAAATACAATAGTAACAATATCATGTTGTCAAGCAGCTATGTTATTATCCTGAATGCTGCCAGCTAACATTATGCTAGCTATCAGTTTGCAACATAGCTTATTTTGCTCTAATACTCAAGTGTTGTAACGCTTGTCATGCTTTGTGTTTGTACTGAATGTGATTGAGTACACTCATAATTAAGCACATTTCAAACAGAGGTGCTAGCATCTACGGTTCAGCCATAACATTTATGATTTTAACTCTTTGCTACAAGTGACACACCTTAAAACTGAGCTTTTCTACTTTCTCAGCTAAAGCAGTGGTAGGACCAAACAGGGAAGGAAAAAACACCTGGCAGAAAAGTGAATTCACTGAAGGGGAAAAATGCATTTGCTTCTGGTAACAGTTACTTTCACCTCATGTTGACTTTGTCTGTGTGAACTTGTGCATTTGCTAACTTGACACAGAAAAACAAGAAGCATACGACTTGATGGTATAGTTATCAAATACAATAACTATGTGGGAGAAAATGAAATCAGTTACCTGGATTTGTTTTATTAAAAAAAAAAAAATAGTATTTTGGATTTGTGTTTGAGGTGTGTTGTCATTTAATATGTTTTAGTATGTATGCTAGAGTTTACTTCATAATTTTCTTTTTTTTCAGTATTTTCTTTTGCTATTTGTGACTTTTTAAAATACTTTTTTATTATTCAGAAATAGATTCGGAAAGATGACTACGGTTCTAGATGTTTATTCTGTTGTCTGTTGAATAATAATAATATACTATTATTATTCGCGTGATATGGACGAACACATCGGACATGCGCTCTTGCTAATTTTGTAACAATTGTATACTGTAAAGTTAGCTTATACGCTTCAAGCATTTCTGCAGATTGCACTTCAGCATCAGATCAGAGTGTTTTTCTCTCTCACACCCCTAGAATTTTCTTGTTAGCAGTGTTGGCAGCTTTGTTCAAACAATGAAACACTTTTAAGCTTTTGTAAAAACCCTGTATATCTGGGTATAAGTGCATTGCTCAAACTAAATAAATACAAGTCTTAAAAAGCATGGATGTTTACATGATTCACTCTGTAAACACCTCACCAGTGTTGTTCTCTCGTCGTTAAGTTGAGGCGACGTCATTTCAGAATTTCAATCTGTGCGGGAAACAGCGGATATAAAACGCCTGTGGCAGTGCGTCAGCTCGTGTTAAACACACAGCTCATGCTGAGACAAACCACAGGAATATGGCTCTTTATGGAAGCTCTGAGGCCTTTGGCTGAACTCTGTTTACCATGAAAACCCCAACACAGAGCACATCATTACATTACGATCTAATACAGACACTGTCAACAGTGAAGAATGAGGATTAAAGACCATAATGTAAAACAAATGACGGACCATTTGATTCTCATAACATGTTGAGGACCACATGCATGTAGTCAGAGTAGCGCTGTGTTACTGTTTCACTTCGTGACTAAATATTACTCACTGCTTGCCTACACTTGAACCAAGCTCAAAATAAACCCACTAGTGCCCGGGAGTGCCTTGAACAGACATGTAATTGAGTGTGGCCCAAAACTAACAAAAGTGGCAGGGCACAAATGAAGCTTCAGAACGAAAATGACACACTGCACATTCAACAGTGCATACACTTTCAAAACACACACACTTCACGTACAGATGTGGTCAGAATCTCCGTAGGTTTTGGCTTCCTTCAGAAGGTCAGAAGGAAGGCACCTCGGAAAGGAAATCACTCACAGAAACCTCCAAACGGGCTGCCCACTTGTGTACCAATTCACCAATTCACCAGTGGCGATGTGTAAGGAGGGCGGAGACTGGTGTTAGCTTTAATTCTGCATCTCAGACAACTCATTACACATTTATCTCATCAAACTGTAGTTTAGATACATTTCTTAAATCGAGGTGATGACACGATTCCTTTTATAAATCAAGTTGCTTATAAACTATTTAGCTATTTTATTAGCTAAGTAGCTGTGGATGATTAGACATGCGACACTGTTTAGTTTTTTTAACCCAGCCTACACTGTATTCATTATATTTTTTTAGAAAATGTATCCCTTGACAAATAAGGTAGCATTTGAAACAATAAACTGAAATGAGGTAGCATTTGAAAAGCTAAACAGAATCAATGTAACTTTTGAAATGATAAACCAATACAGTGTAAACGATAAACCAAAACAATGCAGCTTTTGAAACGATAAACTAAAATGGCGGATTTGAAATGATAAACTAAAACTATGTAGTGTCTGAAACAAAAAATGAAACCAACACAGAGTTTGAACTGATAAACTGAAACAATGCAGCATATGACAATCTAAAACAATGCATGTGTGAAATGATAAAATTCAGAGTTTGAAACAAAAAACTGAAACAACGCAGAGCTTACAATGATGAAGTGAAACAATTTAGCATCCGAAACAAAAGCTCTTGCTTTAAACAATGTCTAAAATTCAAAACCCTGAAATCACCCTAACGGATTATGTGAAACTGTAATAAATGTCATTCATATGTTTTTTTGTCTTCTTCATAGAGAAAACAAAATGTGCATTTTCACCCATTGCTACATTATTACTACTTCCTGTTTACAGGCCCACCTTCCTTTTGATGGACAGCCTGTAAAATATCCAAGTGCCCACTGTTCTGAAAATCCAGAACGTTCAAGGCTTGTCTAGACGTGTCTCACATTTGATGATCTCACAGTTTATTTATTGAGATCTCACTGATTAATTTACCACGCCATATTTTCCTTGCTAACAGTACCTAAATTAGCTTGCTAGCTTAGTACCCAAACTCTGCATCCAAAGGTTTCTAGGTTCCACATGCTCATGTGGACCTTCTAATAAATTTCTAATAAATAACACGATTTGTTCAAAGCCACAGAGCCTTCTTTAGAGAAAGCTTGTTTTAAATGGAGGACTGTGCTAATAAATTTATGTTCCCTAAAGTAGCTAGATGTTGTTTGTGTGTTTGTGTGAGGGAATGAATCCTTTGTGGCTCAACACACACATACACACATCTAAAATGCTGAAGAGCTGCACAGAAGCTGAAAAGAGTAATTGGTGGTTCAACACCTGGGAGTGAGAGGTCAGGCGTAACGGCAGGAGATCACACTCAGTGCAGTAATTAGCCAGAGAGGTGACGAATGATCCCGTCTCACTGCTGCACCCGGGACATCAAACACAAGGCCACACTGCTGCTTACATGATATCATCTTGTCATGGAGTCCGAGACTTGGTTATAATCACTTTACCTTAAGATTCAGGAATGTAGTGGAGGTTCTGGGTTGATTTGAAGTGGATACATTTTCATAATGTGACATTCACAAGTGCATCAAACTACTGAGAACCCATTAAACCCCCTCAGTCTAGTGAAATATGTTCTAGAGACATTTTTTTTTTCAACAATAATATTTCAGTAGAATTACAGAAATGTGCACTCTTTACATAGGTCAAAACCCAACAGAATTTGAGTTAGTGTATGGGTATAACAAAGGACTTCATTTTTTTTTTAGAGTCACATAAATCATTAAAATAATCAATAATCAAAAATAATAGAAATGAGCCAGGAATATCTCTTCCCATCTTCCCCTGACAGCTTTTACAGCATTACATCACTGACACTAGCTAGCTAACTTAGCCTAGCAGCCAGCTAACTGCTAGTAAACTAGCTCCAATTTCTCAGACTTTCGTTGCAAATGTTCATTTCCTCACCAATTTATTTACTGAGATATCTGATTTATTTACTACACCATAGTGTTCTTCATTGCTAACACTACCTAAATTAGCTAGCTAGCATAGTACACCTACTCTGCGTCAAAAGGTTTCTAAGGTTTCTAGCTTCCACACAGTAACATAAATTAAATATCAAACATGATTTTCAAAGAAAAAAGAATTTTTTTTTTTTAAATAGTCTTTTAAATGGAAAAATGTGACATGGGCTCTGTGCTAATAAATTTGACCCAAATTCCCAAACTAATATAACACACGCAATCAAAATCCAATAGGAGTTAATTTAAACATCACATTTTTAAGTGATTTTTTTTTAGCTTTTTTTTTTTTTAGTAATTATGTACATGCTAGCTAAATGGCAAGTAACGGTTTCTGTTAGCCATGACACCCAAAGGAAATACACTACTGGGTGGGGAAAATGATCTGAAGCTCATAATCATTATCATTCAAATTAATAAAAGCATGTCCCAGAGTGTTTTATTCCTCTTATACCACAGCAATTTGCCAAATATTGCAATTTCCTGTTTATTAAAGAATGACAAGTTTTTATCCATTTTATAGTTACATGTAATGTTGTGGAACATCCACGAACCAGGTTAGTTTCTGTTATCACTTATGTTATAGTAGCTATATTCCTTCACCAGCTTGTCACGTTATAGCTTTACCTCAGACTGTTACAAAGTCCTGACACTGGAGACTCCTTCCAAAAAATGCTAATTAATCGTCTCACAGAAAACATCACCATATTAACTAACTTTCAGTAACCACTTTATCCTGGTCAGTGAATCTGCGGACTGTCGTGGGAACACTGGGGTGAGGCAGGAATACACACAGGTCACTATGTGCACACACACACTCACACCTAGGGACAATTTAGCCTATTCAAGGCACCTAATTCCATGTTTTTGGGGAGCGGGAGGAAAACTGGGAACCAGAATGAAACCCACAGGTACACAGTGAGACCAGAAACCAGACACAGACAGTAACCTGAGCTCCAAGGACCTTGTAGCTGTGAGTCGGCAATGCTTAATATCTATAATAGCGATACTGTATTAGATCGAGTACGTTAATATAAACCTTGCAGCCAAAACTATCGTCAGTTCTGCTGTTACGGAAAATTAAATCAACACCTTCTGACCAGTCAGATTCAACAGCGCAGTGGTACAATGGATGATTATCAATGTCCTACATTAATAAATTATATACTATTCTGTACTAATGTATTTAAAGCACATTATACACTGCTTGAAAAATATTTAGATGAAATGTTATAATTTGAAAATTTAATAATATTACAAGAAATATTGTGACAGGTCTAGTCCCACTACTGCGTATTTTGCCGTTGTGGGGAAGAAAATGAAAGCTGGAGATTTATAGCCTACTAAACCTGGTCTTGTGTATTTTTTTTTTTAAATAAGGGATGAGTACTAGGTAGTAAGTGTCGGGGAAGAAATTAAGCTTTATTCCCAAAATCCCATTTTACACGTCAGTCCCATAGTCCAGGAGCAGGTTTGGGAACCAGTGGTGTAGGGAATTCCTAATGCATTAGCCTGGTGCAATATCCCTGGATTTACAGCACCTTTTAATGACAGGAAATTACTTCAGGAAGGGCTAGTGCTGCATATTCAGAGAGATTTGTCAAGGTTTAAGCGCAGACGAGAAACAGAAATTGAACTCCTGTGGTTGAGCGATGTGCCTGTGCTTACGAGGTTTGCTTTCTTGGCAGCTGGTATTTCCATCTTTTTCGAGTTGTCTTCTGAGGTCATTTCACATGAGTTCAACTTCATGAAGTGTATCTCGTTTGCTCAAGAGGCTTCAGTACCCGCTGTATGACCCTAACCCTGGCCGCCAGCGTGAGGCTGGACCGAGATGAGCTTAGTTGGGCTGGGCCGCTCTGGAGAGAAGCCCTGGAATCCCCACATCTGGCTTATATCTGCGCCTTACGGTCATTCGATTTTTGGCTGATGGCTTCCAGTAGTTTCACAAAGGCTGGATTGTTTAGAAGTCGTCGGCTTGTTCGTCTCCGGGCCGCACTGGCGCCAGTGGCCACAGCTGGCGCTGCTTTTCACAGCCTCGGTCGTAGGAGACAGACTTTATCCTTTTCATACAGAGCTACTCATGTGATATTATCTTGTCTTTGAGATCAAAACTTTTTTAATCCACTTACTTTTAATTCAGAAATGTAATAGAAGCTCTGTAATTATCACAAACGTTTTGGACCAGGTTTCTTCCAGACATTTTTTCAGCTTTTCCAAGTTTTTAAATGTTCCAGACTTTCTACGTACAGTTTTCACAATCTGATCTCATGAGAACTTTACACAAAGTGACTCCAAAAAGAAAGCAAGTTCTTGCCCTTTTATTGTGGCAAAAAGCAAGACTTATTCGAGACATTTTCCCGCAGTGTTCAGATTTTATAATTATTATTTTTTTTTTTTTTTATCAAGAAGTAATTCTCTCTTTTGTAACTTACGCTATACATAATGTTTTCTACACAAGTACGTCTTTATTCTCTTACATATTTCGCGAGATGGTGGGACCTTTAGGCTCTTTTCCAGATCTGCAAATGAAGCCTGGGAAATTGTCTGGTTTGGTTTTGTTCCCTTTTCTTGTAATAAAGTTAAGTAAAGTTAGAAACTAACCTGAGTTGTGTCAATTGTCCTAAATTCCTGAGTGAGACTATACAAGTGTTGGTGCCATGTTTACCGGTCAACTGAAAAGGCTAGTTTATTGGGTCCATATTACCAGGATTTCCTTTATTTCCTTTTTTCCAATTTACTGAATTCCCAGACTTTCCCAGGTGTGGAAGTGAGTGTTTTTAAATTCCACACTTCTCCAGACATTCCAGACCTGCACAAGAACAATATGGAGTCTAATTTTTCATCATGTGCATAAAATGACTGGAAAACAAAACAACTTAAGTCATAGCATATTAGCCAAGTCTTAACTTTAGTCATTATTTCTAAATAATTGAGTCATGTACACACGATATACACATGCAAGCATTTATTTATATCATTGTTCTTATTCTTGTTTATTTTTCCTTCACTCTTTCCAAGAAGAGGCTTCAAGAATTTCCTTTCTTACAATTATGGAAAGTAATTCAGTAATTGTGTTTTGTCACTTTACTTGTGTCATTTTATGGGATTTCCTACTTCTTACTTTACCTGAATACTTGTATTCGTTCTCAGTTATGTTTCTATAAAATAAATGCGCACTTTTTTACTTGTTCCGTGTACATGTAGCTCTTTCCCAAGCTTGTTACAAACCTTTAAGATATTTTGTTTTAATTTCCCAGGGCTACAATAACATTTTAACGTAGTTTATTTGTAAGGAATAAAAGTGAACCCCCACACGACAAGATCCTTTTATTAGTTACTACCTACCACACTAAGTCGGGTTGTATTTATTTACACACTACTCCATCCCTATCCTTAATGTTTAACTTTTCACCCCAACTGAGTTATGCAAATTTTCACGAGACCATTTTGAAAAACAAACAAAAAAAAAGTCCTGACTTAAAATTTCATTCATTACAATATGCGAAATATAATTTTAAAATAATTTAGCTTTACATACATTTAAAAATGTCTACTTTTAATTAAGGTTTTGACACCCTACCCACACTTTTAATATAATATTAGTAATGTAGGTACCCCACCCAGGACCCAACCCCCCCTCAACACACACACACACACACACACACACACACACACACACGCAAAAGCCCTACAGCTGATTACACTTTCCTCAGCCGTGAATCCTCCCTAAGCCTGAGCAGCACTTTCGAGCCTGACTATCGGGTTCAACTTCAGGTCAAGCGCTTGATTTGACAATAGGCCAACCAGCCTTCAATGAGATTGGGACAGACAGCTTTCCCACACACAAACACACACACACACACACACACACACACACACACAGTGGCCTTTCCTCATTTCAAACATATGCATAGAAATCTGTGTGCTGAATCCATCCAGCAGCTTTATGTTTGAATTTACAGTAAATGATTTTCTAATTCTGCACTAAACATTTGGATTTCACTGAATTCACTAAATGTAATAGCAGATTTCTTAATTATTTTCAAAACCAAAGCTTAGTTATAGCACCTTTAACTAAAAGTGTTTAAATGCTCATATTCTGTGTACCATAGGACTAGAGATTCATTAAAACCTCTCAGTGTAATAAATGGTCATTTCTTAGAGACACTAAAACGTCAGAATTTTTACAATTAAGATACGGTGACGTATTCTTGATCAAAATTAGTTTTTAGATCGAATTTTCATATAAAAAAAAAAACAGTTGAAACATTATATCTGCTTTGCTTCCTCAATATTTTAAAATCACAGGACTTTCATAAATACAGTATATTGTATGGTGACGTATTTGTTTTTCTTGCGTATTCTTTCATTCATGGATATTTAAAAGCAATGAGTAGCTTTTTATCTGTGTTTGGAATGATTTTACTGAAAATTTTTCAGTCCCTAAAGATTACTGTAGGTAAGAATTGTGCCCTCAAGGACATTGACGTGAGCATTTCCATCCGAAAGCTAGAAACGTCCCAGATCGTCGAGTTTTGCGCATGAACTCTGGCTGAACTCACCGAATCCTGTTTCAGGCACGCTCTGAGAGCCTCCCTCCCGATGACCCGGCTCGCGACTGAGCAGTTCACCAGGAGGTCCCTCGCTCAACCACACACACAGACACACACAGACACACACACACAGCTCTAACAAACCCCCTTCCCTTCCTCTCCAATGCCTCTCCCTCCTTCAAACATTCCCCCTCTGCCTTCCTCGGCCTGTTGGACTGTAGTCAGGGAAGTCGAAATCAGTCTTTGTCGATTCCGCTTAAGTTCAGGCGCACGAATGCATAACAAATCGTTTCACATACCAGACCCACTGCGTTAACACAAACTCAAGCTGAGGCAATGAGAAACATCTCAGCAAGTTCAACAGCAAGTAGATGTCATCCGGAGTGCAACATTTGCATTTGTGTCCTGATTTAGTTGGGTTTGAGAGCTGCAGGAATGTCGAGTAGTTTCCAAGCCGCATCTAGTTTTGACAACTAAAATGTCCCAAAAGTGTACCAAGATGCCAAGGATGTTTACTGGATATTTGTTACACAGCAAGCAGTTTATATACATGGACTTGTATGGCAATGGTACAGATTGTATAATCTAAACTGAATTATAAACAGATTTTTAAAAAAGTGTTATTTCACAAAGGTAAAAAGTGTTGATATGGTGAAGCTTTCCGTGAGACTGTGTTACAGGACTATTTCTTTACCTCTATGAAAGAAATATGCAGTGTCAGCTTTTTGCAACAGACTATAAGTTTTCCACCAAAGGAAAGTCTTCAGGATGGAGGAATTTGTGGTTTCCGGTTTCATCATACCATGAAAAGCTGTGTAAAAAAACAGATTAATTGAAGTTGTCTCCCCCTTTTTCACCCCGATCACTCTCTTGACCAAGATCGACGATATTACAACGTGATACCATGTTCCATGGTACATCGTCAACAAGTGGAGAAAATGGAGCACCACAGCGACAAGAAAAGGACATCCTTACATTTACATTCATTCATTGCTATTGTGTAAAAGGAATAAACCACTTTGGGATGTGCTGTGTTTGGGAAATAATCATCCTCAGGGTGGTAACAGTAACTCCGTTTGCATCAGCTTTGCACCACCCTATCGTTGATTATTTTCCAATAGAATTTTGATGAACAATATCAATGTTGACATTAGTAAAAATGTCTGAAAATAGCTTTAATAATCTTATATTCTCATGAGAAATTAAACACACATTTTGTTCTATTGAACACATTATCACTTGCTGTAAGATTTGGCACTGCAAACCAATAAGCTAAAGATAAAATACCAATAAGCCAATCAGCAGCCCTATTTAACTGAAGGTCGTGTGATAATTAAATGGATAATTTTCTAGCTTTTAAATATGCAGCTTGTGTGCAATGGTCTTAATGGTCACACAGATTTGCGAGTTGTGAAAGGAGGTCTGTATTACTATCAAGACATACACCCTAATAAAATGTTCTATTTTCCCTTTATTGTGCCACCATATTTCTGAACCGTATCTCCCCATTTCTGTCATGTCATGTCATAACAGTGATCTCGCATCCCTAATTAGCCCAGTACTCGTCTCATTAACTCCGCCGCCACCACCCACTATTACTGTCCTGCTCCTGACATAATGGGAGAGACCACTTATCCAATCAAAGGACCCCTGCTGGGGCTGTCTGTGCAAACTGCCAGATTAGTCAGGGCCTCTCCTGACTCCTAGTGTGTCCACTGACCGACTGTCTCCCATTTGTCTCAATCAGAGCCAATGGCTGTCTAGTCCTCCAACAGCTTTCTTGACTCGTCTCCGAAGCTCATTCCAGTGATATGGTTATAAATGTATTGAATTTTAATTTCACTTCAATCAACACAGGGCTTACACTTGCAAATTTATTACAATTCACATGACTTGTAGGGAAGGTTCAAAAGTTAGGGTTAGTGTTAGGGCGGGGTTAACGTTTGTACTCTTACTTATGTTTTCTTAATTCGTTTATTTTCTTTTCAATTCATACAAATTTCTCATGAAATCTTAAACAAGATATACAATATTCTTTGAAATAGACAAAGCCTAGTCACAGACATTGGAAACTTCCCAATGGCAGAGATAATAGACAAATAATAGAGATGGAGGTCTAAAATAATGTGTAAATAATTAAATATGTAAGAATTATTTGCTCATATATATATAAAATGACCTTCATAATACATTCATAATACGTACATAACATGTTATGATGCATTCATAAGGCATTATGCACAATCATACATCTTGCTAATGATCATAATTATCATTGTCATTATATATTATTATAATCATGTATAAATGTATAAAAAGGCATTATAGTTTATAGCCTTTTTTTTAAAAGTGTGTACGTAGAAAGTGCTTAAGTGTCAACAGCTCAGGAAAAGAGGAGTGTTTCAAATTGGTGATGTTGACCAAAACTGAAGTGTTAAGTCATGAAATCTTTATTCATGCAAGAATGCCCTAAATCAGCCCAAAGGTTAGAAAGATCTTCTCACCATGACCTGGTCCTTCTCCATCCCCTAAACCCTGCTCTGTGGGCGAATAGGTTTGTGTTACAGGACTCCAGGGGCTTCGTTTAGGGGCAAAAGGCCTCCACAAAATAAAGCCCCCCTCTGCCATGCTCCACTCCACCACAGTCACCCACTCAGCAAGAGAAAGACCTGAACTTGGGATGACCCCGATGAGCCAAGTCCCTGATGGGTTCATGCCGAGGTCACTACACCCCCACCATCGCCATTCCAATCCTCCAAAACTCTCTGATACGGGAACTTTTACAGGAGGATAAAGGACAGGAAAATGAAGGCACCAAAACAAATTCACCTATTGTACCTATCCCATCAAAATCTCAAAGTAAAAAAACACCTCAATGTTTAAAAAAAAAAAAAAAATCTTAAAATGATGGCAAGTCATGATTACCCCAAAAAAAAGTCACAGTGAAAGCAAAGTGAAATCAACTTCACTTGAACAAAATAAAATAAGTTTTAAAATCTTTTAAAAATGTTTTTTCTTTCTTGCTGAACATACTTTTACTATATTCCTTTGGTAGTAGATTCTTTAATTTATCAAAGCAATACAGATATTTTTTCCTCCCTAAAATTCACCAATTACGCACATTGGTATGGTATAATTATCAGTCCAAAGGTTAAAGGAATTGTCCAGGTGCAGAGAATGTCCCAGCTGAAAGGAGAGTAGACTCAAAGTAGTAGGAATTAGCACTTCCGACGTCTGACAGGAAGATGAGAGTTCTTTTAAGTTTATGGCCCACAAATACACACCTTCCAGCCCCCAGGGCTCCTGGCTATGAAGGACATATAGCAGCAGTGTGTGTTTCCTGGTCTGTATGAGGATAGGGAGAAGAAGTGAAGGGAGGAAAAGAAATGTGGTGAATGTATTAAAAAGAAGGAGAGAGAGAGAGAGAGAGAGAGAGAGAGAGAGAGAGGGTGACTGAGGATAAGAGGCTTAAGACTTATTAAAGAGAGTGCGAAACGCAGAAGCTGTGAAGTGGTGAAAGGAAATTATTCCACTTTTAGCTCAACATAAGGTTTAAATTACTGAGTTTCTGAGCTAAGCTGAAGCAAAGTCTCATGAGGATTAGTAAAATAATAATCATAAAAAGTGTGAAATGGCAAGTCGCTGTTCTCAGAAGTGGACCCGCTGCTTAGCACACAGCTTCCTGTGGCTCAGTTAAAACCATATCCTAGGCTAGCAAGCTAGCAGCCTAACATTAGCTAGCTACCTAAAACACAAAGTGAGGAACCAAACAAACAAGTCTGGTCATATTTTATACTGATTTTCTTCCTGTCGTAAAACATTTAATTTTAGATTTTTCATGACAGTTTTATAGGATGTTAAATGAATTATAGCAGTAAAAACATAACTGTAAAAATATGACCAGACTTGTTAGTTTGATACTCCATTCCAGGCCAACATTAGCCTGCTAGCTTGCTACTCTTAGCATGCTGCTTCATGTGGCTGAGTAAAACACATACCAGGCCAAGAGAGCAAGCTAGCAGGCTAATTTTAAATATCTACCTAAAACACAAAGTGGAGAACCAAACTAAGATGTCTAGTCAGTGATTTTCTTGCTAACTGACATTTAACTTCATATCAAACTGTCCTAAAACATATATATGCATATTACATTGACAATATATTATCTAGCCATATTATCTGATTAAAAACGGATTTGATTAGGCTTATATCCATTTCATTATCAGGCAATTTGATCAAAGCGTGACATTCACTGTGTGAGGAAATCACAATTAACTAGCGATGTTTTAGATATCTTTAGACAGACTGTCTGTTTTTACCTCCTCTGTTAAACTAGCTCTTTATCTACCAAATGTGATCTTTGCAGACAGCCTAGGCAAAAAATTTTCAAGTAAGTAAAAACTTGTGCATGCCATTTTGGTGAAATATTTATACTTTCTTAAAATTAAGGTGTAAAAATATGTCATGTCATAGGCAGAAAAAAACCTTGCATTTTCACCATTTTTTCTAGTTTCCAAAATACAACCTTAGTGACGTCTGACAGGATTCCCAAACTATCACACATATACTGGTCACTTTATTAGGAACATCTGTACCCCTGGTCACTCACGCAATTATCCAATCAGCCAGTCATGTGACAGGTCAAGAGCTTCAGTTAATGCTCACATCAAGCATCAGTATGAGGAAAAATGTGATCTCTGTTTCTGACAGTATGTGGCCTGGTTGTTGGTGCCCGGCAGGCTAGTTTAAGACTTTCAGAAACTGCTGGTCTGTTGGGATTTTTCATGAGTAACAGTCTCTACAGTTTACACAGAATGGTACCAACAACAACAACCACAAAATAACATCCAGTGAGGGGCAGTTCTGCAGTCAGAAATGCCTGTTTGATGAGAGGTCAGAGACTGGTTTGAGCTGACAGGAAGGCCACAGTAATTCAAATAACCACTATTTATGACCGTGGTGAGCAGAAAAGCATCTTAGAATGCACAACATATAAGACCTTGAGGCAGAAACCAGCAAAAGACCACTTTGGGTTCCATGATTCACCATGTTGGCCTCCTTTAGTGTTAGCCTCTCGCTATTTTTAAAAAGCACATTATGAGCCATATTAGCAGTACATCTCATATGTTCTTGCTAGTACCCAGTAATTGCTGATACACATCCAGCCAGCTATCTCATTTGTATATAGTCTTTTTTTTCTTTCAGAAAATGAAAAAGTAATACTGTGAAAAGTAGAGAAAGGGACACACAAACATTATACTTGTTATGTGTCTTTAGTCGAAATTCTTCGTGTCCGTCATCTTCTTTTTAGGTGGTTACTCTCGACTAGTGATTCAGGACAATAAATTATAACTCTTAATAAGAACAGACCAAGACCTGACCCCTGAGGAACTCCAGTTTTAAATGTAGTGTAGCACAGCATCATCATCATCAGGCGTCCAGTCTGCTTAATAACAGTACATAGGCTTTTAAGTCCGTTCTATTACTAGTGTGCTCACTGTGCTGCCAAACACCAAAATGCGAACCCACTTCAGAGAAAAGGCCGACGTTTTTGCTTTTTTTTTTTCCTCTCTTGGGCAGCAGGATTTTAAAGCCTGGAGCGAAGCATTATCCATCTCATAACCTGGTCTTATCCACTTTGTAGTGTCTTTTTTTCAATTTAAAAGTCAGGTCTTCCATAATTTGTTAGCTTAAAACAAGAACAGAGCTTAAGAATGCACTCCAGTGCTAAGGACTGAGAGAAAGAGAAAGAGAAAGAGAGTGGAGAAGGTGCTAAATACCTGCACTACACGGTCTCTTAATCAAACTCCTGGGCAATGAAGTGTGTTAATTCATCAAGTGTACTTTCCGTTACAATTGGATTTCCATTAAGTACCACGATGAGGAATTTTAACAAGAAAGACCAACATCTTGGCAGACAATTCCTCTCTCTTTTTTTTCCCCTTCAACTTTTTGAAGCTTGGCACTAGTAATGTTTGCAAATTAGTTCATTTTCACAAAATTAAACTTGCGGCTGTGGTTAATTCAAACCATGTGTGAGTTTCTGCACATAGAACAGATTTAGAATGAGTCTTCTTTATAATAAGATAAGTCATATAATGCACTGTCTTGGGGTGCATTGCTAGATTTAATCTTTCAAAAACATACTTGAGACAAATCAGTCTCTATTTACTGTGTAGGCATTACTTAAACCTGATTTTCTTCCAATTAGGCTGTTGATAAAACTGGATCACACATTAACTCGAGAAGGACTGAACCGTCTAGAGGTCATGCATATTTATAAGCTAAATTGTTTAAAGCATTAACAGAAGCTATATTTTTGTATATATATAGCAGTAATGTAATGAATGACAAAACATGCACAAAATAAGTAGCACAGATCTTCAGCTAATTACAAACATGCAGATATATTTGTTCTTTTGAATCTGATTGTATCAGCTGCAGTCTCGAGGGAAGGGATTTAAAAGTTAAAGCACCCCACATGGAGAACTGACATTAAAAGCTACAGATTAGGGTTGATTTGTTTTTGGGTTTTTTTACACCTTTAAAGTAATCACTAAAAGTTTCTCAGTTGACTTATGGCATGTGTGGACAAGCTTCCAAATGAATAGAGAGCTGAATCATTCCTATTTCTCTTCTGCCCTCTTGACAAAAGAACTACTTTTTGTCAGAAAGAAGTGTACGACGAATTGATCTGTCGACCGTAATTCTTTTATTTAGACAAATTGAATTGCAATGCTCAAAGCACAATCAGGCTAATGCAAACCTTCTGTGTCTGTATTTCTTGATGGATGCAATCCACTTAAGCCAGTTAAAGTACATCAGCAGTGGACCATATTTCTGAACAATATGCATCACCATGCATTATTGCTGTAAGTTCTTATGATGTAAAAGGCTCAAAGATTGACATACAAAATGATTCATTTTTTTTAATGAATTTTTTAAAAGCTAAATCTTCAATCAAGGAAAAGCAAAACAATCAATATCCTTGAAAAGAATTCAGAAAGTAGTCGAGTACATATACATGTCATTATACAATTATTATATTTAAACATTATTATATTTAATGCAAAAATATGATCTAATTTATACATATGATTAATTATGTCTTTTTTTTCCCTTAATACATAAAACCTGCCTGGTAATTCAGTTCAGTTTTATTTGTACAGTGATTTTATCAGTAAACACTGCCGCAAAGCAGCTTTACAGAAATCCAGATGAGATTCGTAATGAGCAAGCCAGAGGACACAGTGGCAAGAAAATCTCCCTGAGATGATATCAGGAAGAAACCTGCAGAGGAATCAGACTCAAAAGTGAACCCATCCTCTTCTGGGTGAGCAGATAGTGAGATCATAAATCATTACTGACATTACTCTTCTATACCTGTATATTGGAAAGTCAAACAGTACTAAGTGTATTGTATTGTATAGAGGTGTGAAGCTGTGTGCTTGTGTCTGTATCTCTTTGGTAATTAAAATTGCTTTAGTTAAAAATAGAGGTGGATGTTGGTGGTGGTATATACCGGAAAGTTTTTTTTTTCTCTCTGTGGAACTTTCTGGCACGCTTTCTCTCTTCCATCAAGTAAGCAAGCTAACTACATTTCAAAGCAGCAACGTTCTGCCCAAATCAAGAAACGGTTATTTAGGTTAAAGTTGAAAATAGCCATCTGATAATATTTAATCACTACTTGTTTCCCTCCAAAATACTGAAAAGCATAGAAGAAAAATGTGCCTATGTTTCCTATGCCTGAACGTTTCAGCCTAATTTCAAGTCTTTGCGTAGGTTTAGAGATGTAGTTGGGGTGGACATTTTGCTGAAATCTGGCAACCCTCCTCATGCGGTTCTGAGAGCTGTACTTTAAAGCTCCACTTTTTTTTTATCCTTTGGGATCCCGATGAACGCACCTAGTTTGAAGCTTTCTGGCAAACTTTCTCCACAAAATCTATTCACAGTATTCATATTCAGTTACATTCCTATTGTCTTCAATATGAGCAGACTGTGAAGAGTAAGAGTCTCAGGATGAGTGCAGGATAGTCTTTATAATTACAACTCTACAGTATCCAGGTGAGATTAAACACTGAGGCCAGGGAGAGACTTTGGCATAAACAACTTTAATCAAATTGATCAGACTGTCTGGGTAAATGGTAGCTACCTGACTCAGAATGAAGGGTTTCTACTACACACTTACCCAGTTAATATCCCCAACATAGAGGACTGTAAAAGGACGAAGGACTGACAAGGGCTCGAATTATAGCTCTGCTCTGTGACAAACTGATTGTGCAGCTCCTTCTGTAATCAATATAGTCTTTGTAAATCCCTGTTGTAGCTTGTGCAGGTCTGTTTTCTGGTTAAAATCAGTTATCATATTAGAACAGTACCTGCATGTCAGTTCCAACCTGTAGGCCCTGGAAACCCATAATATCCAGATGCAGCTCGTAGTCTGGGGATTGGCAAGTTCACAGTTTTGCTAAGAGAAACACCATCTGGGCAGGAAGCGTATGCTGTGATTACACAATTACGTTTTGCATAATG
This sequence comes from Pangasius macronema, assembly GCA_037577455.1. Taxonomy (NCBI): domain Eukaryota; kingdom Metazoa; phylum Chordata; class Actinopteri; order Siluriformes; family Pangasiidae; genus Pangasius; species Pangasius macronema. The sequence continues at coordinate 15,324,306 of CM074964.1, read as the reverse complement.
TGTCAATTATAAAACAGAGACACCGTGAGATGTGTTTGAAACAACCTGCCACCTAGTGAAGAAAAAACGATCACCTTAACAAATGGGCTGGGGAAGGTAAGGAGAAGGATTGTGTATGAAGTACAGTATTGCTGATAACCGACAAGCTAGTTTGAGTATTTCAGAAACATAAATCTGAGGCTACATTGAACACAGGTTAACCAAAACTGGATAGATGGAGATTTTCAGTCCTCCTGTGCCCACTGGAGCCTCACATTCCTGGTCCTGGCTGAGAGGAGTGGAACCTGATGTGACCTCTGCTGTTGTAGCCCAAGTTGCACCTCAAAGTTCAAAGTCTTATGCGTTTTGAGACGCTTTTCTGCTCACCATGGATGTAAAAGCATACATGCATAGAGTACAAATATACATACAGACAGACAGTACACATACATTCAGTTTACTTAACATACATTTTTAAAATGATGAATAAATTAATAAAACTGGTCTTGCTAAAGAAACTGGTTTTGCTAATAAATAAATAAATACTTAAATTGTATTTATTAAATAAATAAATAATTCATTGAAATATATAATGATTTTTCTAATTTTATTTATTTATATATTTGTTTGTTTGTTTATTTGCAAATACCTAGATTGACCACATGAGGGCAGCACTGCATTATACTACACTATGGCCAATAATTTCTGGCAGTAATGGAGTCATATTCCTGCATATCAAATTTCTCAATTATGCGGCTTCATGTGGGAAAATCTGTCAGGATCTTTCACGGGACTATCTGTATGTACTTATGTCTTATTATTTTACATATTTATTTTCTTAAGCATGACAATTGCTTATACAATTAGCACATTTTGTGCAGTCAGACTGTCACGGTCAAACGCTTCAAAAGAAAATGTAATTGTCTCTATAGTATTAAAAAGTGAATCATATGCATTCATATCACTTATAAACACACAGCTCTGTGATTTTTCAGTTATTTACAAAGTGTATGTGTTTCTCATCTTTGCTCCAACTGTTCCAGACGGTGTGGGAGAATAAATCCATCACAGAAGGAGTGATTCAGGTCGACTGTCACTTCAGCAGATTTAGTGTGTTTGTGCTCACAGCTCACTGCTGAGACTCACTTTAATACTGACACCCTTAATTTCCTATACACAGCATTATAATGTATTTCCTCGGAGTCAGAATGAATACATTATCAGGAGGTGTGGTTATACATGCGGCTGCAAATCAGCTCAACTCCAATAGCTAATAGCTGACTGATGGAGAAAACAGAAAACACTTGTGTATTTATACCCCTCCATGTTGCCCTACGTCTTTGCGAAGTCTTGTCGTACATTTGCGTCAATTCCAAGCCTTGTCATCGTTGTGTCCCTTGTTCCTAGCATCATTGTGTTTCCATTGTGTTGTGCTTCATTAGGTATGAACTGGCCTGTCATGGTTTCCCTGTGCGTCACAGTTCCCATGGAGACAAGCACCATGAGCACATGTTTTTGTTTTGGTTTCTGTTTTCATGCTGCATCCACTCTTCATTTCATCATTGCTTTGTTTCCCTGATTGTGTTCACCTGTTCCTTGTTTCCCCTTGATTAGTTTGTTTATTTATACCCCTCCGTGTTTCCTTGTGTCTTTTTCAAGTCTTGTTGTGCTTCAGAAACACATTAGGCATGAATAGAATATCATGGTTTCCCCTTGGGTCACTTAGGGGTGGGTAATATGGCAAAAATAGTTATTTAGACATAAAAATAATATTAAAAAAGTAGAAAATGTTTGTAAAAAAAATTGTATCATTTGGCAGTGAAATAGTGTAAAAAATTTAACATCAGAGTTTGTAATTGGTAGATTAAAAGAAACATAAAAAGGTATCATATAAAAACAATATGTTATAAAAGTGTCATATTGTGGCATATTTTATCATAATATTATTATTTTGTCATATTGGCTAGTACTTATGTCACAGTTACCCTGGGCGACAAGCTCCATATGCCCATGTTTTTGTTTCTGATTTCATGCTGTCTCTTCCCTTCATCTCATTACTCCATTGTTTCCCTAATTGTGTTCACCTGTTCCTTGTGTTCGCTTTATTATTTTGTGTATTTATACCCCTCTATGGTCCCTGGTGGCCTAGCGGCTAAGGATCTCATGCTCCAACCATCGCAGCCTGGGTTTGTTTCCTCGGCAGAGAACCAACCCAGCAACTGGAAGTGTACTCTCAGTGCCGGTCCCAAGCTCGGATATAATGGGAGGGTTGCGTCAGGAAGGGCATCATTACAGACCAATGATCTGCTGTGGTGACCCCTAATGGAAGCAGCTGAAACAACAACAACAACAACAAACCCCTCTATGTTACCTTGCGTCTTTGCAAAGTCTTGTCATACATTTGTGTCAATTTCTGAGATTTATTTTCCTGTGTTTCTTGTTCCTAGTGTCATTGTGGTTCCTGGTTTTGCCCCTTGCCTGTTTGTCCCATTTATAATAATAATAATATTATTATTATGGCTTTCTCTAGTTTAACCCTATTTGCCTGTGTTGTAACCCTCGCTATAGTTTACTCTCTTGCATCCTACCTCATTGTACCACACCTTAATGCACACCTAGACAATGACTTTAAATACATTTTTCCTACAACATGTAAATTGTTTGTCTTCCAAAGGCATTCAATCATGATACAAAAACCCACATCTGACCTTTTCCAGGTGACAGCAGAGACTCTACAGCCTGCTTCTCTCTCTCTCGTGTGTTTGACTGTAAAGAGGATCTGATGAGGCGCGAGCTATTGAAGTGCAGAATCAACTGTCCTCCAAGACTTATTATCATCGTCGTTAAAAAAAACCCTGAGACCTTGACATTTACGATGGATATGATACTTATGCTGACACTTACACTGAGTGCGTTTAAAGAGTTTGCGGAGATATTTTAAGGCCTTGTTAATGTCATGTATAAACACTTGTAATTTAAGTCTCACAACCATTATGTGTGTGATGTTACGACTTGCAGCTTGTATAAACACACACACACACACACACACACACACACACACACACACACACACACACACATATATACATATACATATATATACACTTGCTTTTACTTACATGTATACTTGTGCAAGATGGGTGGCTGATGATTATTTTCTTATAACGGCATGTCCTTTCATGTTTGATTTCTTACATAGTATCCACTATGAACAGTCATTGGCTTCATGTCATATTTATATATTTAATACTGTCCCTGTATTATATTCCTTAAGCTTTTTTGTACATGTTGGCCAGAGAATTGTTGTTTACCCTAAAACAGCACTGGAACTGGATGAGTCAATATTGCACAAAAAAATTGATTGGAAAATAACTGAGATATGGCTCCGTTTCCTTAGTTAAATTCCACCCCATGTTCCCCCAAATGTCCGAGCGCCTCTTACTTTTTGGAAAGCTAATTAAATTTTGAGCTTATCTATCACCTGCGTCTCCACTCTGCTTACACTGCATTCTCAGCATGTGCTGCAACTTCGCTCATGCACAATCTCAGGGACTGAGATGGTAAGTATTTACTAAAACAGGAAGTAAGACTCAGTGGGCTTTGTAAATAAGAGCACGGTCAGTGATATTAAGGGGATTGCTGACCTCTCCTCTACAACAGCCTCTGCACAAATGCAGTTGAAATTCCTGGGAGGTTTTATGTACTGTATATAAATAATAGGGGTGCCAATAATTTTGAAATAAGAGTATTAACTAATATCAGTGATTCCTTTTTTTTTTTTTAAGTTAAACCAGAACTATATAATGTCCCCAGATTCTGAAGCATGAAAGCAATCACTGATTTTACATGTTCAACAATCATTCATTTCACATGTTCATTATTATGAGGGGTGCCAATAATTCAGGATTTAATATACTAACGTTCTATAAAACTACACATGGTATTATAATTAATACTGACACTTGCATTACAACATTATAAGCTATCAAGGAATTATTTATAGCTCCTTATTAGAGCTTTATGAAGTGTTATTAGAGTTTATAAAATGCTCACAAAGAATAATTACCACCATACAAAGATTATGGTATTAAGCACTACTATAATGATTTATGATCATTATTATTCATTGAAATGTATGAATTATGCACATTTTAATGGTATTTATTCACTGGCTTCTATGAGACATTTCTGGAAACTGCCACAGAAATATAGAAAATTGGAAATGTTAACAACTTGCCAGTTAATCGTGTCCAAATGCCATAACATGATATAAGACTTTAGCTTATAGCTTAGACCCAATCCAGAGCAGGTTTATGCAGCAAATATCCTGCTTACGTTCTCTTACTCTTTCCTTCTTCCCTCTCTACTTTCCTTCCTTTAAAACACCAATCGGTTTTGGCAGATTACATTGGATTAATCTAATGAAAGAAACAGGCATCAATCACATTAGAGATTTATCTAGTGTGGAACATCACAATAAAGCTCATTCACTTTTTTACAAGGCCGCATCGGATTTCACACGCTGTAATCAATGACTGATTACTGAGGAGAAAAAGACAAGAGCAATTCTTAAGACTGTTAGACAACGTTCCTTTATAATAGTCAAACAATAATATTGGCGAAATCTGTTATAGTAACACACACACCGTGTGTGTGTCTAATTTAGGTTTGCAGAAATCCCTTGTACAGTCACATTATATTTTCCCATGTTGCCTGCACACTAGGACAGTGAGGATCTTTCATATAACCCATCACTCACTAACCCACAACTTGCACACAGCTCCAGAACTATTGACACCCTTCACACAAATGAATGTTCTTTTTTTTTAATATAATTTTTCCCATTCACAAGTCTTTTCCTTACCAATACTGCATTTTTTGTTTGGCGCCCTTATAATTTGAGAATAACAGCACATAGTGCTTTCTAGTAACGTCTAAGAAACTTAGAGACACTTGTATAGGATCTTAGATTGTGTTCTGCCTAAACAACATTTCAAGCTGTTTCTACTCTTAGGTTCGCACTTATGGATGCCCAAAAGGGTTCAAATCTGGGACTGAGATGGTAATGCCATTGGTGTCCCACAACCATTTACATGTTGATTTAGATATGTTGATTTTGGTTGTTTGGGGGTCATCATCATGCTGAAGCTCTGTTAATCTCCATCTGTGGCCAAGTCTTAAACAACTGGCAGAGGCAAACAAGTTTTGGGCTAAAATATCTTGATACTTCATGAAGCCATCAACCTTCACAGCATCTCCTGGACCTCCACCCCCAAAAATCTTTGATATAGGTCTCATCTGACCAAAAATTAGCTCCAGTGGGACTTGATGAAGTTCAGAAACACCATTTTGTGGGTTTCTCTCAAGAAGGGTTTCTTTTGTGCAGTCCTTCCAAACAGCTTGTTATGTTGGGGTCATCTAATAATTTACTTGGAAATTTGACAACCACAAGACTCAAATAAAGTATGCAGTTCTGAAATTGTGGTCATTGTGATCTTCACTATTCTTCTCATGATGCAGAGGTGAGTATGAACATGGATCCAATTCTTGGCTAATTCTCAAATAATCCAGGCCTTTTATTGTCCTGATTTTGCGTAATGGTAGTTTTATTGGCTTGTGTATTTTTCTATATGCATTATCTAATTTGTGAAGGCAACAACTGTCCTGATCTTTTGTGTTGTAAAATCTTTGTTTTTTTTCCCCATGGTGATGGATAACATTTTACAAGAGGTGAAGAAGCGCGTGCAGGCAGGTTGGAATGGGTGGAGAAAGGTGTCAGGAGTTCTGTGGGATAGAAAAATATCAGCGAGAATCAAGGGGAAGGTGTAGGAGACAGTGGTGAGAGCGGCCATGCTGTATGGTTTAGA
>CM074964.1:15259163-15297915 GCA_037577455.1 Pangasius macronema | reverse complement strand
GATAAAGCAATTACTGGACATGAAAGAATAATATGAAGTAATGTTATGTAGCCATGTCATTACTTCATATTATGCTTTCATGTTCAGTAATTGCTTTATCCTGGTCATGGATACGATGTGGGAGAATACACCCTGGATGGGATAGAGATACATCAAAGGGGTAATTTTTTGGTTTTTTGCCATGCTTTTTGGGGAAATGGGAAGATACCAAAGGAAACACAGATACAGGGAGAGAGCCTGGGATCAAACTGGGGAACCTACAGCTGTGAGGCAACAACACTACTCACTGTACCATGTCACCTCTTATACTAATATACTAATGTGAAATCTAAATTCAGTATTCATCAGTGGCCCATGCCTAATTATCCCTCTTTTCAAAACTGTAAATATGAGATGTCGTTCATGGGCATGTAAGAAATTTCAAATCCTGATGCTGAACTGAGTGGTTTGAAAGAGAAGCGTGTTTAAATCAGGTAATTGACATGTTCTTTTACAACAATAAATTACGTCAGTAATTCCACTATGAGAATCAAGTTACCATGAAGGAACAATTGAGTTTTGACATTACATTACCTGTAGTACATAACTACATAAGTGTTGGTTTACTGTAAGATAATACCATGTAATTATGATTAAGGACAATTTCCTGCTTATTCCTGGAACAAGCTTTATAGTTCTACACATCATGACAGAAACTGTCATGTAATAGCTCATAACCCTATGTATAAACTTTCTTTCCTGGCATTTCTCTTTATTCCCAGGAATATTATAGAAGAATCATCGATTTGCTCTAGTCAGAAAATCCATCCTTGTGTTTAAAGGCATAGTCCATCATGTACAGCGAGTCAGCTCATGTCTAATGGAAAATTGGCAGTTTTCTGAGATGAGCTGTCTGAAGTTCAGACTGTATCTCAACTGTTGGGTTCAAGAGGGTAATAAACCCTCCAGGGACATGAGGTCCAGCGTCATTTTGATTTAAAACTTCATCCTCAATGCAAAATGCAGTACACACACGCACACACAGGTTTTTAAAACATGAGATAAGAGATAACTGGGCCAAGTTAAACTTTTTTTTACATTTTGAAAAAAAAAAAAGCAATTATTTAGCAATATTTATACATTCATAGCAAGACACCCTTGAGTTGGTCAGAGCAAAACTTCTTTACAAACTATTTATGTTTTGGATTCTTGCAGGAAACTCCGACATGTAATTTTTCATTTGGATCGTTCTCTGCTGTAAAATAGTCAGAAGTCATGGGGTGTGCTAACTTTTTCACTCACCTGTACGGATACATCTAAAAACAAAAAGTTATCTATCCACATTTATATTTTTATGTTTTATAAAAAAATATTATTTTTATATAACATTGGGAAAATGTTTCTAGTGAGCATTTTCATGCTACTTTAAACCAGAGAGGCAAGCAATAAGCCAAAGCAGTGAATTTTGTAGGATGTAGAATTTTTAAACATCAATAACATGATCCATTTCAGTCTCCAGAATTGCTGGCTGAAGTGGAAAATGATCTACCGCTGCCTCGGATTGGTACTGTTGGACTTTGACACCATAAACTATAGTGTTTTAATGGACAGACTTGAAAAGTGGCTCATTTTATTTGGTTATTACCAGTTACTAAAAAAGTATCAAAACAGCATCTACAGCAATTGTTGCATTAATACGTTTTGTATGTGTTGGAGCTGGATCACCTAACAAAGATGGGGTCTGTTATAAATAGAAAGAGTTAGTCTTTTTGAAAATGTCTAGCTTCTGCTTTTTGGTGGTTTAGAATGCTGCCTCAGTGTAGGCAGAAACATGTTTTCAAATACACCTTAGGAGTATGACGTAGGCCCGAGTCAGGGATCCCCCTAAAAAATGTTTTCTTTTCTTGTGTCTTCAAACATATTCTAGCCCCTGACAAATCATCCTTGCTTTTGTGGCCTGTTCACCTTTAGGAAACCCTTTCAGAAGATGTCCCAGAGTCCATCTCCCATCCTATTTGTGCATGTTTGGAAAGGTCACTCTGGTTTATTCTATTCGTGACCAACCAGAGTTCGGCCTTTCCCTAGGTCATGAGAAGCCAGTGATGCAGTAAAAAGCAGTGAGGTGAGATGCAGCTCCTAGGTGACTCTGGGAGGACAGACATGCTGGGCCAGTTGGCATGTATGCCAAAGGCATGGCTCTGTTCACAGCTCCTGGTCTGCTGCTGCTGCTGCTGCTTATGTATGAGCCTCATTTTCTCTATTGCTCCATGTAATACCCATTCATTAGACTGCAGTAACTAAACATCCATGGTGAATGCATTTACAACCCCTAACTGGTAGTATTCTGCCAATTTACCAGATACTAACAGGAGCTTTCCTTGTCACTACACTAAATATCCCCTTGCCCAACCCTCGGCTCCAAACTCTCTAGGAAGTATCAAAGACAGCACAAGGTCATGCTCATGTGTAAACATGCTGCGAGGCTGGCTTCTTAAAAGAGTGCACTGCCAGTACCAGCTCTACACTGTTTGCTCATGTGATACTATTTACCTAAAGTAATCTATTGTATTTTCATTCACTCTAAAAGCAAAAGTCATTCTGGAAAATAGTCCTTGGGACTTGATAGTCAGAAAGTCAACCTCTGAGTGAGCACAGTAAACATCTGCCCCTTGATGAGAAATGACCTTGGCTAACAGGATGTGACAGCTGGGACCATTTAATTTTATTTATTTATTTTTCAACTTGTGCTTTTGTCATTTCAATCTTCAAATGGTCTTATTTGGATGGCTTCTGCTTAGAAGAACATATTGATGGTTTGTATTGCATGTAAGTGCATTTATCTAGCAGTCTTTTTGTCATTTGCTACATGATCTTTCATTATCTGGTATCAGTGATTAATTGTTGGTAGATAGTAATTACTCTGCTTGTATTCTGCTCACTGGGTCACGTCTCCACATAATCAGATTTTGTGGTTCTGTAACTCAATTCATCTTCATCTCTTAGAATTGCCAATTCTTGCATCTGGGAAAAACATTAGTCCAGTGATTGTACATTAAAAAGGTTTTCATTTCCTAGTGATTGAAGAGCAGATTCTGGTACATGCTTTGTTTTTACTCCTTATATGTTAAACAATGAAATTATAGAAAACATTTTGATCATGTATGAATCTAACAAAAGTAATGTTCCTTTACTGGTGTTTTCTCTGTAAAAAGTTGTGAGTTTATAAAACTTTTTGTAAAACGTCTTGTGCTGTGATGCCACCAAGAGCATGAATTTCTACCGCAACAAAGGGAAAACTACAATGTAGCCAATGTATTTATCTTAAAACCAATTTAAGAAATAAGGAAGTTTGGGAGAATGTCCAATCCAGGGTGTTTTCCCATGTTTCCCATGTCTCTCCCCTTTTTACAGTTCCACAATCACCTTCATGTTATTTGGTTGAGGAGACGGTTTAAAATCAAAAACCTAAGACTTGACATGAAAAAAAAACATTTGTTTTCATTGTTTTTCTATAACTCATTTTACTTTGTTTTCCTGAATGCAGAATTTGACACAAATACTTCTAGTCCCTATGCATAAATGAAAAAACTTACTACTTGCCTATCTATAAGCTATCTATATATAAGTACTGTATTGGTAGAAGTACAGTCAGAGAGCATCTTTGTGTGGTTGACATGCTTACATCATGGTGTTCACTGGCCAGTGATGCAAAAGGGGGGACGTTACAACAGGTTGTTAAAGTCGCTTTTTAAAATTTTAAACAAATGAATAAAATTTGACTGTCATGCCAACAGTCACTCCAAATAAGCACCTCCATTACCACAATCTACTATGCAGCTCACCCAAGCAGAAACGCAATGCTAAGGCTTGACAGCTTTTCAGCAAAAGAAAAGCTATGAAAAAATATATATAAACATATATAAATAAATAAGTAGCATGCATATGACTGGCTAACTCCGGGCTAGACCTGGAGAGGAAAAGCAGTTGCTTGGCATGATTGTTGAAAGTATGACGTAGTCAGAGCACATCCCCATGTGGAGTGGAATGCTAAATATGGGATAGGCTGAGAATAAGGGAAGCATGCTGTACCCATAGGAGCCTAACAAGATGCCTCACAAGGCTGGAAAACTGCCCTAGATTATGTGTCATTATTCTGGAACTTCCTTCATGTTGGGTGTTGAAATAAATTTAGACCTTAGGAAGGCTTCCCTGTTTTAATTGAGTTACTATAAATAGCAAAGCCTTGACTGAAAATATAATAAAGATGGAATCCTTCAGAAAATATTGTTTAAAGCATAGATGAGAACATTTATCGTTTCACAGAATCTCAAGAACTTACCATTTGGAAGCTTGTGGCTGTTCTCATCTAGCCAAGCAAAAAGGTTAGCAAAGTTGCAATTGCACACCCAAGGGTTGCCCTCTAACCTGACGACCCGCAGAGAAGGCAGCTGGCTCAGTGCACCAACCTGGAGACTGGAAAGGGCATTGCGCTCCAGTTCAAGTTCTCGTAGTGAGGTCAAGCCCCTGAAGGCATCCTCATTGACCATGCTCAGGTGAGGGTTGTTGCCCAAGCGCAACTTGATGAGGCTCCGTGACTCACCAAATGTTCCTTTCGGGATCTCAGTCAGGTTGTTGCTGCCCAAGTCCAAGAAAACTAGCCTGGAGGAGGTACTCAAGGTTCCTGGCTCAATGTGTGAGAGCGAATTGTTCCGGAGATCCAGATACACTAAGTCACTGTAGAGCACGAGAAAGTCAGAGGGAATGCGCGGGATCCAGTTGTTGGACAGCAGCAACCTGCGCACATCCAGCGGGATCTCGTCTGGGAGGCGAGTGAGTCCTCGTCCGCTACAATCCACCGTGTGAGGGTCCGGGCACTTGCAGGTGGCTGGACAGTTTTCTCCTCGTGTCAGCAAGGCAAATGAGATAAAGGCAAGGAGAGGATGGACCCGGCAGACACATGGCAACATGGTCAAGTGGGTGTGAAGATAGAGAAGGGAAAAGAGGGTAAGGGGCAATTGAGGGGAAAGGGGAGGGTCAGGGTCAAAGGGCAGGAATTTAGGAGAGGGAAGGGGAAGGGGAAAGCACAAGGAGAGAAAGGAATCAAAGCCTGCATGGAAGCATCCTGCTATGCTGGCGATGAAATGTTAAAAAAAGGTCTTGCCTTGAGAAGAAAGTGAGAGATGTGCAGGCTGTTTTTCCAAGGGACCATAGAGGAAGCAGCTGTAGAGAGAATACTAGGCTACTGGCTTTGATGAGTGAAGGGAGGAGAGAAACTGTGGGAGGGAGTGAGAGAGCGAAAGCGAGAAAGAGAAAGGGGAGGGGAAGTGAACAGAGTGTAGTATAAGGGGAATTTTAAGGCAAGCCAAGAGGTAAATGAAAGGGTTCTTTTCGTCGTCTTCTCCCTCATTTAGCCACCGTCGATCATGCATGGCAAACAGACACAAAAGGATCCAGCTCATGTTGTCTCCAGCATGCAATCGCTCAGTCCTTCCATTTGTCAACCAGCATCACCCCCCAGGACTGATTGAGCGTCTATCAGCGGGAGCTTAAGCACCTCAGAGCCAAGCGTCACGAAGTGGTCACGATCCTAACAGGAGAATTCCCCCAGTCATATGCTGTACTCCACCTTTCACCCAGTCTTCTGCGTGGTGCGAATTGAGTTTCAGCCAATAATTTGCAACACAGATTTGCAGCTCCGTTGCTATGGCGCATCCACGAAGAATCCTCTGCATACAGATTGCACTTGGAGAAATCGGTGTGCTGCTCAGCTGCTGTGCTTTTGTTTTGCTGCCCTCTTCTCCACGGTTATGATAACTGGATGAGTGAAGCATGCAGTCAACATGTGATGTCACTTCCTCGTGAAAGGACATGCCAATAATTTTCTTTCAAAAGATAATTCTTTAATACATGTAATTGTATTGTATTACTGTACTATGAATACATTCAAGTAAACTAAAAATTTATCTCAAAATAAAAATCTAATGAACAAAAATATAAGAAATAAATAAGATTTTGCAGTGTTAATATCAGCCAGTTATTCATCGTGTTGAAACCAAAAAAGTCTCTTAATCCAGCTGTTCTGCTAATGTTGTGAATAAATCTTTCTTCTCCTGTGACCTAACTCCTGCTTCTAACAGAAAGAATTTACTTGAAATCATTACAATTAAATTGTTGACATTACAGTCTTATGAGTTTGTGAGCTTATATCTTGTACCTTATATCTTGCCTGTTACACTTTGTGCATAATGATTTAAAATGGACTGGTTCACACTGTAGATATGCATGTTAATAATAATAATAATAAGAAGAAGAAGAAGAAATTGTGATTTTTCTAAATTTAGGTTTTTTGCAACATTACATGTCTCAACAATATCTGTTAACATTCAACTAGAATTATTTTTTGGGTAATATTAGCAATAATACAATTTCCATTGACTCAAACAGCTCGAATCACTAAAATTCAGTATATTAATTCAATCCTGAGTTCAGATTACTGTCTGTGTGGAGTTTTGCATGTTCTCCCCTTATTTGCATGGGTTTACTCTGGGTTCAAGCAGGTGGATGGGTTACAGCAAATTGCTATGAAGGACTGTGTGAATGTAAGTGTGTCTGGTGCCCTGCGGAGGACCGGCATCCCATCCAGGCTGAATGCTTCCATCTGGCTCCGAATCCAGGTCCTCAACACTGACCAGGAAGAGTTTACTGAAGATGAATGAATGAATCACATGAATGGAAAGTAGACTAGGGTTTTCTAGCTAGTTAAACCACCATGTGAATGCCTTTAACAAAAACTTGTAAAGTAATTGCACAAATTGTTTATTCATCATAACCGACCTGTTGTAAGAAGCCACATTTGATTTAGCAGCCACAATATGATGACAAGCTAACTAGCTTGAGCACATCATAGCAACAAACCAAAAACATGCAGCTCAAGGAAAAATGTCAGGGACTTGAATGATCATAGATATAAATAAACTCACCAACCAATTTAATAAGAACAGAAAATAATGCAGATACAGGTCAAGAGCTTCAGTTAATGTTCACATCAAACATCAGAATGGCGAAAAAATATGATCTCAATGATGTTGACCGTGCTTGCTGGTGCCAGATGGGCTGGTATGAGTATTTCAGAAACTGCTGATCTCCTGGAATTTTCACACACAACAGTCTCTAGAGTTTACACAGAATGATGTGAAGAGCAAAAAACATCAGTGACCAGCAGGTCTGCTTCAGAGACACCTCGTTTATTGTGAGTGAGGTCAGAGGAGACAGGCTACAACAGCAGACTGCAGCAGGTTCCACTCCAGGAACTGAGGCTACAATGAACACAGGCTCACCAAATCTGGGCTGTTGAGGACTGCAGAAAGTTTTCTCTTTATCTTCATCTTTGAATGTTCTCGGTCTCTTGAAATAAATTAAAGTATTTTAAATTCATTCAGTTTCTTCAGGTTTAATCAGCTTCTTCAGGCACTTAATCCTCTTTAGGCAAAGCCTGAATGTAAATGCTACAGATATACTCAGTCTCAATGATGAATTTTCTGCACAGTACCTCAGACAGGAAAATGGAATTAGAGGAATAGACCATGAGTCAGAGGAGGACAAGTGTAGTAGATTGAATTGGGAAGGAAATGCCCATGCCTATAATGGGGGAAAGCTGGCATGAGGAGACCAGCTACTAGGTTATGACCTTGACTGGCTGGCCTGGAATGATTCAGTTAGATAGAGGACCTGAAAAAAAACACCCTTCATGTACAAAATACCATAGAGACTGGGTGCAGTAAATCATGGCGGAGTCAGATTTGTTTACATGGAGCTCATATCTGGTCCCTTGCGTGCTTCATTAGCCATAAATCAATTCTGACATGTTGGGAAATGAGAAGCGGGAAATGATTGTACAGTACATGATTTATGCAGTCAAACGCAAAAGTTTGCATCCCTACTGGTTTCTGGATTTAAAAAAATCTACAGTTCATATCTACTGTTCGATCTACAGAACATACAAAGACAAAACAATTCAAACGTTCACATCCATTAGTCAATTGATTTAAGGCACAAAATGTTCAAACAGACTCAAACTCTCTAACTCAAACTCTAAAAAAAATCCTTAGGGGAATAAAACTTGAAATAATAATCCATGTATATCACTTTCAGAAATGATGGTTCTTAAATCACCATGAATATCGTAACTTTTTTTTTTTTTTACTTTACAACAACGTGTTACTGCTAACAAAGGAACAAAACTGAACTTGCATTTCAAAATAATGGTGCACAAACTTTTGCACTCAATCATACATACCATTAAAAGTTACACATTTCACATGAGTCGGTTTTGACATTTATGTTCACCAAGTGATTATACTATGTATATGGGTCAAGGATTAAAATGTGTTTTATTTGTATTTGCAGACTGCTTATTTTACAGAAATTATTAAAATAGGAGTAGAATGTTTTTCTATTTCTCTTGCTTCATAAATGTACACAAAGTACATATTAGTAAATACAGTGCAGAAATGACATTCAGAATAATGATCCACAACATTAACTGTTTAACATTAACTGTTTAACATTAACCCTTTCTAGCACTACACTGGCATTCCATTCTGCAGTCAGGACACTGTTGGGTTTCTGTGTGTGTAGAGTATCATGACTCTGTGTTTAGCCACTGACACCAGAGACTCCTTTGATGAATGTTAAATAAACAAACATCTCCTTACAGAAAACATCATATCAATGATAATATCCTTTTCTTTGTTAAAGAACAGCATGGGTTTTTTTTTTGTACTCTCACCGCCACGGCCTGGGTTCGAACCGACGAAATCTGCTGGGAGAGGATTCTCAGTGCCAAATAAAATGGGAGGGTTGTGTCAGAAAGGGCATCTGGCATAAAACCTGTGCCAAATCAAACATGTGGACCAATGATCCACTGTGGAGACCCCTAACAGGAGCAGCCAAAAGAACAACAACAGTCTTAGATTGTTACTATAGAAACAATAACATTTTAAAGTGAGTTCATTAAGTGAGTTCACAGCTGCCATTATAGACAATGAATCAATCCTTACTGACCAAGCAGATTTGAGATATCAGCTGCACAACCAAATAACAAAAGTAAGACTAGAAATGTTCTATTTTTTTCCCCCCACAAACCTGCCTAAGGCTGTGGCTACTTTGCGATGATGGAGAGCCCAGGGTAAAAAAATATATAAATAAATAAGCCATGAAAGTGTATCTGGAGCAGTGCATCTGCCTTCCATTATTGTCTGGCCTCCCCTAGGTCCAGTTCTCTGTTGTTGCTCCATAGTTAACTGTGCATGTATAAAATTAAGTCTCCTGCACTTTCATCCCAACAGACTGTGGCCTGGTCCAGGAATGGAAACCTTTGAAGAATCCCTTTAATTAGCCTCAGAATGGGGTCTTATTAACATGCAACTTTTAGCTGTAATTAGCTTTGCACCAAAAACAAACGAGGAGAAATAATGCTACTATTTTATGAGTATGACTTGGCTTTACCACCCGTAGTTCTAAAATATCATAAAAGAAAATGAATACTATCCTCTTATACCGGTATTGAATACTTAATTTTGATTGGTCATAAGATGTTGATTAATTTTCCATCAAATCAGGTTTATATTAATGTGTGTGCACTCTAATACATTATCATTTCAATGGCAACAAGCAAGTCACTTATATAACTGATACTTGTTTTTTAAATGTAAACAAAAAGATTTAAGTATTATTTAACTACGATAAACACATAATTGTTGACACTTGATGTGGTGAAGCTTTCTGTTAAGGAGATGTTTAACATTTTTGGAAGGAGTCTCCAGTGTCAGTGGTTCATAAGAGACAGATTTTAAAACAGTGAGTTGGTATACATGGAATAAAACACTCCAGGACATGATGTTATAGTAAAACAATCAACGCCAAGGTGGTAATCGTAATAGTAACTTCAAATCAGGGCATCACACCACTCCATCTTTGATGATTTTCATAAAACATATGCCAGAGTATGTGTTCTTCAGTACCATGAGATATAAGGAATAAAAGTCAGGGTTTATTTCCAGCTGAGAAAGAATAAACCAAACAGTTTCCATGACATCAAATGGCTCACGATTTAAAGGCAGGCTGTATTTTCTTGCAATAACATGTAGTCTTGCTATAGCTATCATCATGCCCCAGCATCATCTTCTAAACAAGGAGCACAGTTAATTAAACTCTCTGCAATCAAGCCTCCAAGGAACCAATTTGCTGTTTGTAAAATATTGATTGCTGTACATAAGGACAGATTGTCAGTCTGCTCAGGTATGCAGAGGCTGGGTGAGGAACTGAAGACTCATTAAACCAGGTCAGACTCGTGACCTTGTCTGCTGTGCCGCCACATTGATCTAGCTCATGTCTACACCTGTAATACAGAATGAATTAAATAACAACCAATAACTGTAAAGCTAGACAGGAACAAGTTAATCACTGGTTAAGCTGCAGGATTTTTTTCAAGGTCAATGCCTTTGTAAAACATTATTTAGAATACCAGGAGTCACTATACTCATCTATGTATCCCAATAACATTGCCTTTTATTAATTACTTCAACACTAATTATGTTTTCTACTCTCAAAACATTTCCTCCCCATTGTATTGTTCTCTTTTTGTCATTTTTAAATTTTTCATTTTGTTTAAATTTGTGGGTTTTTTTATTGAATTTCATTGGGGCCTGTTTTTTTCTTCTGTTCTTGTTTTTTCATGCTTCCTTCCCTCTTTGCTCACCCTAACTTGAGTGGCTTTAAGAGTACAAACAAAAAAATATATATATATTGCAGACAAGTACTTATTGTCTTCCAAAGAAGGGGTGGTTTTATTTTATTTTCTATTTAAAGAGCATTACATTGCCCTCATAATGCATTGCATTTATAAGGCTATTAGCTTAATAGGCTGGCCTGGTAGCCAATTAGTAAAGTACAGGGTGTCTGAAAAGTCAGGAACCAATGGGAACATGTCCAGCAAATATTTCAAATGGAATAGGTTGAGCAAAAGCCATTAAAACCATCAATAAGTTGCTGAGAAAATGCATAGGGCATAAGGGTGAACGTGGAGAGCATAGGTTTTACTCTCATTGGCTCCTGGCTTTTACAAAAAAAAAAAATAAATTGTTGTTTATATGGATTGTTCCTCAGAGAGGTCAGCTTAGCAATTCTAACCAAGTCCTGCAATGCATTTGTAGAACCAACTTAGCATGTGTGGAAGGATTACAATTAATAAATCTGACCATAACAGTTTATATAGTTGCTACACATGATACAAAGCACAGGCCTCTATTGCATGCACACAAGCAGCCGCGAGCCCAACAGTGCACTTTATATATACAAGGCTAACGAGACTAATCACGAGCTGCAGGTGTGAATAATAATAAAGTAGCATGCACAAGAGGGTGTTGGCGCAGGAATGGAGGGAAAGTTTAGTAGTTTGTGGTCAAAGAAACATAATAGACATTTGTTATTTAAGGAACAAAAAAAGTATGAAAAAAATATAGCAGTTTGGAAGGTTCCTGTTGTTATAAGTTATATACAACAAAAAGGAACTTTGATATTTATTTATTTGTTTGTTTGAATTTTATTTCATTTTAGTAACATGGTTTTTGTATGATCAAAGTCCTCATTTAGTCCATAAAAAGAAGAACATGCATTGCAAAAATTGGTGAAAATTTTCATAATTACATAAATACAGAATTACAGTCTCTAGCTAGAAAATCACTTGTTCTACAAGTAACTTATCCACATTATCTACAATTTCCTAGCATTGCTAATTCCCTAATATTAGTAAGAATGTCTACAGAGCCCAACTTTGTAATACAAAAGTAAAAATAGCACCTGTTGACCAGTTGTTCTTATGGTTTTCAGAGCTAAGAGCAGTTTGATCACAGATATCCATTTTTTATGTTGCATTGTAAGTTCTCTCAATCCCAATAAATGCATTATGCTAGAACAATGTGATATTTTCTAAAGTACATGGTCTACTGGCAGAACAAGAGGTACAACCTAAAGGCAACAATGTTCCAATGACAAATTAGAACAGTATGAATCAACAGGGAACAATAGTAACACCATATAACTAAAAAAATAATCAAAAAATTAAACTGCTGTTGGAAAAAGCAGCCTAAAGTTATGGTCACTCTGTCTGTAAAGTTTAAAAGTGTTTATCTTTGGAGAAACCCAAATGCTCTCCTCAGGTCTTCCATAATGTGTTGGGCAGCTAGCCTGTGGGAGCCATTAAGTCTGAAATTTGTTCCACACAATGTCCAAAGAGAATGAGGTTATTTTATAAGATGTGTAGTGTAAACAGATTTCCCGTACTGGAAGATTAAATTGACCCTGACACACACACACACACACACACACACACACACACACACACAATTAAACTACTTCAGTAGTGGTTTCATTAACAACAGAACTTCCTTCACTTTAAATGACTTTTGAAGGGATGCAAGGTGAAGTTGTTTTGAAGGAATTGAGCTACTTTGGACTGTGTGACTTCAGCAGTCTTTAAGATTATTACTTGTCACACTGTATCAGATGATCCTAGTAGTCTTGGCCAAGTCTTGGCTGAATTCTGTAACAGACTGTAGAGTAATATGTTCTCCATGTCAGAATATAAGATGAAGATGCTTGAGCTATGGACTGGTTTATAGAAAACTGCTTACATTAATTAGACACAAATATTCTTTAAGTGAGCTTGAGGTAATAATTGAGATTTGTTGTCCATTAACATGGACAATTGCTATTACCTTGTTTGTAGGCGTCCTGTGAGTTTCGTGTCATCTTCCTGTCAGTAGCTTTTAGTTGAGCACTGTAGCAGCGGTCACTGTGAGAACTTTCAGACATCTTTGGTTGCAGTGGCACCAAATCAGTCAGTGAGCACGTCACATTATGTGCATCAGAAGTGTTAGCTTTTTGGGGAGTTAATTGATTTGTTTGAAAAGTTTTTCCTTACAAATGTAGACTTGCCTATAATGAACATTGTGTTCCTAGCTCATTTCCTAAGCTAATGCTAGCTAGCCGAGCTGACCTATGGTTAGCTAAATGAGGTATGCAAAGCTAAATGAGCAGTTTTGACACCCAACATCTACAAAAGTCCTCAAATCTCAATATGAAGGTATTTAGGTTTGTTTTGTGTGTTTTGAAAGCAACTTTTCAGCATTAGCATTTATACATGATTAGCAGGATAGTTTGCAAGCTAGCAAAACAAAGTAGCATTTGTATATTTATTACTAAGACATGACAAATGTTTAAATAGTGTTAACTGCTTCATAGAGCATAACATCTAGTGAAGTGAATCTATTTTTCAAGAATATAGAAATGTTGGGTATCTAGATAGCTCTAATAGGCCTATGGTTTCCCATGGGGTGCGTTGTTGTTGTTGTTGTTGTTAGCTAATATTTTTCCAGCTGAATTATACAAATGTTTTGTGTTTTTGTTTTGTTTTGACCTAAATGAGTATTTAGTGCAGGTGTTATTTCAGGTTATTGCAGGTTGGACCTTATACTCCTGAGAGAAGCAGTACTTGCTCCAGATCCACTATGACTTGATTCATATAAAAAGTTAAAAAGGTTAATGTCAGGTTAAATGGTGATGTTAGCATTTGTACCATATTTAGCACTCAGTATGAAACTGAATTAAATCCCCAAACCTTTACAAACCCCAAAACTTTACAAAGTTGATGGAATTACATGAATTATCCATCACTGCAGTGATAGGGTTAAATGTAAATGCGAAATTATTTTAAACAGACTTGCTAAGGGAAATTTAGTCTAACTAAACAATGTAGAGATAATATTTTCTTCAGGACATCCACTCTGCTGGTGCCATCCACTCTAAGGTTGTAAATAACATGTGAAAAACATCTACAGTGGTTTGTCTCGCGAAAAAGGGCACAACCAACCAACAATACCCAGCAGGAGCTTATGAGTGAATGGGTACGGGTGGAGGTGGGAGAGCTAGCTGCTGAGAGCACGGAAGTGAAAAGCTCCCCAGATGCAATTAAAATCCTCAGGACATCAATAAGTAATGAATGTCAACAGCAGCGTGTTGTATGGCTTGGCAGGGTGCTGGTGGGCCACCGTTCCTGATGGCCAGAACATACAGAGAAACAAGTGGTAGGAAAGTTTGCTCATTAACAGCCTGGACTGAGATCTGTTTTTTCATGTAGGTAAATGGTTCTGAATAAATATATACATGAGCTATCCCGATCCTGAGTCGGCGTAGTAAGAGATGGAGTCGTATAAAGTCTGGGAAATGTCATGTCCCTTTGGAATGTGTTAGACATTCAAGATGTTCAGGCAGTTGTTGTCTTAAACTGTAGTCAGATCTTCAGTGGATTTTTTTTGGCACAGAGACAGAGGAAGGATTAGAAAACAGCAGGTGATCTTGCATGTATAATCAACAGGCAGATCCAATTCTGATCCATCAGCAGTGTTTCAGTTTTAAATTGGATATTAATATCGTGCTGTATGCTCAGTAATTTCCTATGAAGTGTGCATAAGTTTGTATACCCTTTGAATAAAATATGTGCTCAAATAGCATATGTCAAAATACCAGGGTCGTTGCTTGTATGTGGTACCTGAAGAAAGCCATCTTATATTAACTTTAAAATAGTTTTAAATATTTTATTTCTACATTTCACTCGTTAATGCAGCTTTGACAGTGTATGAATTTCCTCCAAATGTGTTACTTGTCACTTTCTTAACAGAGTCAAATTTAGAGTCAAAAGTGTAAAGTTACATCTTCCCACTTTCTCAATACGACTGTATAAAACAGATTTAATGGGAGGGCTGTGTATGAGTTCTATTAGATGTTGATAAGAAAAAAAACGACTTGGTTTTGGATTAATCACCTTTTATGAATGATGTGGTTCGTGAAAATGGTTCATAGTCCAGCTCTTATACTCAGTGTATAGTAAAAGAAAAGTTTATCTTCCCAGCATGAAAAATATCAGACAAGCCAAACAGTATTTGCTCTTTCTATATTCCCTCTCACCCAAACATTCATGGTAAAGACTTGCTAATATGGCTATCATTTTTTTTTTGTAGCTACAACACCTCCTATATCTGGTTTAACCCAACTGTCTTGAACACAAACCTGAATTGTATGTGAGCAGTTGCAGACAATGAATGAATAAATCTCATGTAATATTCAGAATTTATGAGCCATAATTGAGTTCACTATAAGCTGTGCTGAGAGAGAACAACTTCTGCTGCAGCTCCTTTAATAAACACAAGGAAATGATTTAGTATGTGCCGAGAAGTTGAGCCATCATATAAAATATTGATAATTGTAAAATACGAGACATCTCACTCCCTTGTTCTTTGCAGTCCCTGAGCTTGCATCAGTTGTGTATTTTTAACTAAAGTGCCTCCGTGCTTGATTATGTTGGCAGTATATGAACCGGTGAAACTGCATGTAAAGCACTTTCTTTAATGAGTGCAACCTAAAAAGTTTGTGGTGTGTGTATATTTATTTTATATAATGGCACAACACACCGGCTCTAATACTGTCTTGGGGATACATAATGCAGACTCTAGTCTTGCTTGCGACTGTAAAGTAAATGTGTCACATCTCACCAGGGGATAACAGGTGCACATCATGCTGTTCCCAGTCAGTACTTCGAGAACAGGAGGAGATGAGAGTGGCACCGCCCACCGTAATACAAAACTAATGCAAACTATCACCGCCATCTCTTCATCTCTCAGATGTTCTCTGTCACGTGACCACCATCATCCTTGTTCCCAGGCTGAGGAGTCGGTGAGATTGAGATGGTCAGCTCATTTGGTCGGCACAATGTTTCCTTTATTCTCTGAGAAACACAGCTCAGCCTGGTTCACACTTGTGCTATTAGAGGAGCTGTTTATGGAAGCGTGACAGCCAGGCGATGAGAGGACCGTCAAAGTGAAGTCGACGTTTTCTCAGCATCTGCACATGCCAGCTCGTGGAAATTTTTATATCCATCAGCCTGAAGGAATTTAAGGCCATGTTGTTCTTGTTGTTCATCAACTTAATACACTGAAGCAACTTAAAGTGCTTTACAGGAAGCTTAAGACAATTAAGATAAAATCCATCAGCACAAATAAAAAACTACAGGAAATGGTTTTTACTTGCTTTTGAATTGCACATAAAGATGATGGCTGCTTGATATACAGTGACAGAGTTCCAGAGTCTTGGTGAATAAAAAAAAATCTGCCTCCCTGCTATTTCCAGGCAGCACTTACTGATCTAAAAGTCACAAATCATGCACAAAGTTTATGCATACTCTTTGTGATAAGTGATGAGCAAAAATCAGTACATAATGTCCTAACAGAATTCCAAAGATTTTCCACAGACGTGAAAGAAATGGATCGAAAACTTCCCGTGCAGATATGCCCACTAATGAAAATCCTAGTTTTGTCAGGATTCAGCTGGAAAGAGTTCTTTGACCTTCATTAAAGATCTGTTTGTTTGTTTGTTTGTTTGTTTTTTTATGGGCTGCTGATCTTCAGTTGAAGCAAGTACATATAGTTGGATGTTATATGCATGACTTAAAAAAAAAAAAGCTATTAAAATGATTGTTTCTGATCTTGGATCCTTGTGCAACACCACAAGTAATGTCAGTTCTAGCTGATCTGATGAGAATTTTAGACAAGTAGGATTTGAACCATTTTAAAACTGACTCTAAATGGCCTACCCGCTCTTCTGGGAATGACGTGTCCAGGAATCCACTAGATTTTGGAACGTGGCTGTGGAGATTTTCTTCTACTGGCAGATAATTTTGATTCTTACTGGAAACACATGCTTGATATAAGCAAAAATATTTGCCAATAGAATAGCAATTTCTTGAAATAAGTAAAAAAAAAAATAAAAAATCTAGCTACAGGCTTACTAATCCTATATTGTTTTTTAAACAAATATTAGTTTTAAGTACCATCATGGAGCTATGCGGCACCACATTTATCATACAAGTTGTTTTAGCATTGTGCAGTTCCATAAAGTCGCATATGTGTTATGAATATGAATTTTCTCAGTAGATATCCTGAAAAGAGACCTGCATACCAACATAAATGGGACAAAAGGGTCATATTTTGTATTCAATTCCTAACTCTAAGACTAAAATAAAAACGATTTTTAACCTAAAATGTCATCAGATAACCTGAAGATTTAATTTGGGGGGGGGAAAGTGCCGAAGGAGAAGAGGGTTTGAATGAGATCCAGAGGCTCTGTGAGGTTGTTGAAGGCAGGATGAAAAAGCACTTACTAAAATCTCTCCTCTGTTTATATGCTGTCTCTTGGCAAAGACCCATAACGAACTTCTGAGAGTCTGGAATGTTCCTAGTTTCTCTGACCAGTGGGAATATCTTAGCTAAAGTAAGATGTCTGTCAAATACACAGGCAGAATTTTAAACAGTAAGTAGTAATGGGTTTTTTTTCTGTCAGTTATGATTTTTTTTTTTTTAGATCGTGAGACCTCATCTGAGGAAGGCGATCCAGCATAACCCCATCTAATAGGAAGCATTTATCTGAAAGCATGTTCTGAAATAATGATCTAGTATATTGCAGTTTTTACATGATCAATAGGCAGGAATCAATTCAGGAAGTGACCCGTGATGAACAAACTGAGCCATAGGACCGAGCTGAAGTGTTGCTGAAATACAAGGAGTTCTGGATATATGGAGAGAGAGGGAAAAAAACACAAATAACAAGTGCCATCTGACTTATTTAGCATCAACACTTTTCTGTAATTTATTAATTATTATTATTATTTACATTTTTTCAGTCACAAGAATGTTTTCAGCCCTGCCCTTCCCACACTCCCCTTAATTATGTACAGTGTGAAACTGAACCTTTAAACTGAACTGAGCCTTATTTTTGCCATGTCATGCAAAGTGTGCGTGCGTGCGTGTGTGCGTATGTGTGTGTGTGCACTGGGCAAATTGCAAGAACACATCAGGAACATTTACAGAGATATCTGAGGAGTTAATGAAGATGCTTTAAATAGTGATTTTGAAATTGTTTTTTAAGCCTACCACTGAATGCTTTTTGCAGCAGCAGAATATTGTCCCCATAACAGTATTATCTAGTGACGCTGCTGGTTTCTGCTTCTTTTCTTCCAACAGGTGTATACAACTTGATGCACTTGTTTTAATCGCATTCTTTCCAAAATTGTTTCATAAAGCATTCTCGATATTTCTTGTAGATATGTAAAGGTAAGAACAATAGAAATGTTGGGACTAGTGCAATACCTTGGCTACTGGTGGGCATGTCTTCTCTTTAATTTACTGTCACTTGCCATGGTTGCACTGGTAGCACCAAGCGAGTTTGATATGGCCAATAATAGTTTGATACGTCCACAAATTATGACTTTCCACCAAAAAATGAAATGTTCAATAAACATGAAACAAATTCTGGAGGCTACATCACTTCTGTATAAAGTGCATCGCTGTCTAATGCCCCTAATTACTATTTATGATGTTCAAATAGAGATTATAGGTAAGTTTAGGGTATGTTTTTTGTGTCTGACTTTTTAAACATGCATAAATTGTGCGAGTCATATTCATCTTCATAAGTTTAAATCAACAACTTTCAGTGTCATTATTTTTGTAATGTCATATTTGCATTTGATTTTGTGTTTCTGCGGAAATGAATCCTAACCCCTAGATTCAGTGAAATCGTTTTAATCATGATCTAGATTTGCTTCACTCTTGCACAGTTGTATAGCGATGGAGTCATTTGAGTCATTTGGTCACAACAGAGATTTGTTCCTCTCTCATTCAGTAAATCAGTTGAGTCAGAGAGTGAAGTTCAGGCACATTTGGTTAGCTGGATATTTTCTTCATATCGGTGCAAACTGAACAAACTGCTGACCAAATCTAAAGGAATCATTTCATTGAATGGATTCAAATGATTCAAGTCACTGCAAAGATTTCATCCATAATGATTAACTCAATTAGTTCCATTTTTTTTCTTGTTGTTCACCCCACCTACTTTGTGTCCACAATGTCTGCTCAGCCTCCTACCGCTGTAGATCGCCAGATCTTACTGAAAAAGTAGTGATTTCATTCACTCATGTTTGAAATCTCCCACCACTGCTGTGGAATATGATCAAAATCCAAAACAATGTAAGAATAATTTGACATACAGACATCCCACATCTACTCAGAATTGCAACGATGCCATCTGGTCAGGTCTGCTTTGTTGTTCTGAAAACAAATTCTCTCCCAGTGGGATTCTCCTGGTAAAACAAGAGGAAATACGTTTACTGCCTCTGCTGAGTGAGTGATAGGATCTGGATTCTGACCCTCACTTTCCCTTGCAATCTTTATATTTTTATGTCATCTCACTGGGATTGACACTCTTAGTGACACACAAAAACAGGCCTCACATCCAAAGCTTTTAAGCCAATCGATATAAATTGGGGTGGGTTTACGGGGCTTCGCTGTGCCAGGCTCTCTATTATTGCGTTCATCCGTCTGATGTGACACTACAGATTTCCTATAATAAGTATGAGCAAATGTTTAATCCTGCCTTCACCGGCTACAATATAGGCAGACGTTTTCATGTATTCTACCATCCGATGAGAATAAGCCATCTTTCACTGAACTAAATCAAAGCCCAGCTAAAATGGCACACCTTTTCCAGGACCTTAATAATATCTGATTGATGATTTACATTTATTATGATCAACATGTCGTTACGTTTTCCAGGATGGACTGGAACCTTAGATACAGCAAAAAGGAAAATATAGCAACTGACAAATTCGCGCCGGAATCACTAAACACATCATAAATATTTCAGTATCAGCATATTTGTGTCGCTTCAACAAAATACTTTAATCCCTTTGATAGTTTGAATTTCATAGTGAAACTCATAACACGCCAAGCACCCCAGAACTCAACCTAACACCATCTATAAAACTCTCTATTAATATAAATTGGATGCAATGCATCCAGCCTTTTTCTCTCGTGTGTGTGTGTGTGTGTGTGTGTGTGTGTGTATATACAATATAACTTAGTAGGACTTCCTCATATTTCATCTTTCACCTTAATGGCAAATGTTTCCATGCCAACAGCATTCTATATACACCGATCTCAATTCAGTCACGCATTACGAATATAAATGAACCTCTCTCTCACTACTGGGTCATTTCCATCAGAAACAACTCAAACCTGAATGAATGACATCATTAGCATGAGGCAGAGAGGAAACCCTGTGTTTCAGAACAGCAGTAATGAAGAGAGAGAAAAATCCGCTCTCCTTACAATGTCCTCATCTCTAATCTGTCTTAACCTAAAGCTTCTTTCTCAAGAAAAAAAAAATCTCAGGATGATTACATACTGTATCTTCCTGAATGTCCTCAGGCTTGCGGTCTACACTCTCCCATTTTCCAGCTTCAATATTATTCCATTTCAGAATTATTGGCACCCTTTGCTAATGAAAAAGAAATAATCAATAAAATAAATATTAAAATTTGTATATAAAATTACACGTTGATATATTTTGAGCTCTGGAGTCGTAAGGTATTTTTGAATGTTTTGCCATAGATTTAGTTTTGTAGTATTATACCACCTTAAAAATGTTTTTACCTCAAGTGTTTTGGAATTTATCAATTTTATTTTACATTTTTTATTAATTTTTTTTTTTTATTTACTTAGAAATATAATTGGGAATAATTAAGAATATATCAAACAAATCTAACAAAATAGATAAATGAAATAATGAATAAATAAATATATTGAAGAAATAAATGCATAGAATATGATGAACATAATGAATATATAATATATATATTCATTATATATTACTTTATATCCTCAGGTTTGTGCATGTGGATGTTTTGTTCAATTCAGACCACAGGTTTTTAATAGGGTTCAAATCCTTAGACTGAGACGTTCGTATCAAAACTGCTTGTGTCTTACAGCCGGTCTGTCTGTTTAGCAAGACTAGCTAAGTCTTAACCTCCTGGAAGAGACAACCAGGGTCTGGATTCAAATTTAAATATCCTGGTACTTGCCACAGTTCATGCTGTTATCAATGATCTACCACCATTTACAGTGGATTTATAGTTTTGTACTTGTATTCAGTCTCCGTTTTAAATCAAACAACCTGAAGGCCAAGATTTTGGTCTCATTTGACCACAAACACACTTTGTAATTGCAATGAGGCTCAGTAAATTTCAAGAGCTGCATTTTGTGGGTTTCTCTCAGGAGTTTATTTGGATCCCAGTGTGAGCCACTGTGTGACCTTTCTGCTGAAGGGTGCCAATTCTGTAGCAACTTTTTGTATAGGCTCAGGAGTATGATGTAATGCAATGACAGGACGGTTATCTCCTCATTTCTTCCTCCTCTCAGGAATGGACGTGTGATAAAGTAGATAGTCAGTCACTGTCGTGTAGAAAGGACACACAGGCTGGGCTACATCATATCACAGAGAAGCTAGAAGAGGACAGAATTCTACAGGAAGGACAACTGTCGATCAGTCCCTGTAAAACAGCTTCCCCACTACCACTCCTAACTGTGTGAACTAGGATAATGTGATGACATTTGAGCAGCGTGGGACGTCAGCCCCCCTCTCCCAGACCGAGAGCTGAGCTCTCCCAGCAGGTGATGGAGAACTCCAGTGCAGGGAGAGACTTACACACACACACACACACACACACACACAGAGAGAGAGAGAGAAACTTGTCCTGACACATTAAATGAAGCTAATTTTATATCTCTAATTAAATGTGGACTTTTCAGATCATGAGCTGAAGTTTAAATTTAAATTTTTCAGATGTTTGGGGGAAAAATGAAACTGAGTTACAGTACGTATGTATGTGTGGTGGTGGTCTGGGAAAACCAATCGGATGTTGGATTAATTCTGCCAAAAAAAGACAAAAATCAAGTTTTGACCAAACTTCAGTTTTTACAATTAATAGTTTTGCTAGCTCTACTCTACTCTAAAACATATATTTAATTAAAATAATATGTAAATGTTTTTAATTGACTATTTAATCTTGCCTAGACTGCTTTTCTCCAAAGCTCATGTTGCATAAGCAGTCAGTTTAACAGGTGATGAAACATGGAGGGGAAAATGGTGATGCATTGTTTGTGTAAAGATGTACAAAAAAGAAACCCTTCAGTTCAGGAAAGCTGAAAAATTAAGATTCTTTCATGTGAATGGTTTTCCCACGCCACCACGTACGTGTGTGTGTGTGTGTGTGTGTGCGCGTGTGTACACACAAACGCCCAACGAAGATGTAGTCACAGAAACATGATCCACTCTACTAGTAATTCGACTCATTTCTTTTTATCATAAAGTCATATAAATTTATCCAGCAGATGCTATCAAAAATTCAGTAGCAGATTTGCCTTAATAAATAAATAAAGACCCCAATGATCCCCATCTGTCTGCCAGATTCATGTCACAGATAACAGCCTTATCAGAGATTTCTACCCTAATCCTCAGAAATCTTAGTATTACTTTTGTTGATGCATGAGTAAGGGATTTGTAAGACGTCTCTGTTCATAAATTCTGGTTACAGACCTATAACTCTGGGTTTTCAAGGTTATAATAAGAGTATTTTCCTGGCGATAGTTTCCTGCCAGTCAAAATCAAAGATGCTAAAAATATACAGTGCACTGATCTTATGCCTTGTGTTTTATGTATGCTACAATCATGGAAATAAACCTGTGATTTCTAAGACATGAGAAAGTTATTGAAACACTTTTAATAAACGTGGCTATTTTTTTCTTCTCAAGACTTTTTACTCCATTGGTTATGGTGCGGAAGGACAGCATTGATAACTACAGTCTCAAACATCAAGGCCAAGAGGCTATTGCACTTGACCCTGGGTAGGTCAGAATCAGTGGAACGAGAGAGAGAGAGAGAGAGAGAGAGAGAGAATATTATTCAAATATTGAAGAAGGTCTAGACTACTATCTGGTGGTCAAATTGGATAGATGCACTCAAATTCTGAATTTAGGCTGGTCACATGACAGAAAAGTGACAGTCACTTCAAAAGAATCAAGCATAAACCATAGGTTCAGTGTGTGTGTGTGTGTGTGTGTGTGTGTGTGTGATCACCAGATTTTGTTTGTTTATTTACTTACTTACTTACTTACTTATTTATAATGTATGAATAGTAACGACTTGCATAGTTTCTTTCTTTCTTTCTTTCTTTCTTTCTTTTTTAAGGAATTAAATTTAAAAAAAAAAACTTTTTACAGGAGCTACTACACTTCCGGTATTACCGGAAATAGAATATTTGATGAAAATTGAGTCTGTACAGTTTGATCTAGATTTTATCTTTCCGATTTCGTGCCACAACTTAATCACTCAATTTAATAATAAGCTACTAATTTCTGTTTTAAAACGATGTTGCTGAAGTTTAGTGGACAATCGGAAGAAATTGGTTTAGCGGGTCAAAGTTAATCTCTGCGTTGTCATGGAAACGCTTCCTGACCCCCACACCTGAGATACAGCTATACAAACTTCCGCGTATTAAAGCTGATATATATATAATTTTTATTTGATTAATTTCTGTTTTTCTTCATTAATAAAAACTATAACGACTCTAAAATCTACTGCTGCACACAGCCGAATGAAGTATAATGGTTTAAAAGCTGTTAATCTCATGAAGCTGTTGTGCATAGAAAACAGTGAGCACAGCGACATCTGGTGGTGTGCCGACATTACAGCAGGCATAAATTCGAGTCTGTGAAGCACCTTGTTGATTTCATTTGGGAAATACAGTCTGTGACCAAGCTTCTCACGTTGCCTTTAACTCCCCACTCTGCCATTCGGGTGTCCTTGGCCTCAGCTAGATGAAATGCTTTGTCACTTTGGGGAAACGTTTTTTTTTTCTTTCTTTCTTTACTATGATGAAGTGGCACCTCAGTCAAATAAGTATTCATGGTTATGGAGGTTCACATGTCAGCTGTTAGGAAGAGCTCAGCAGTCAGCCTATCTCAGCAACAGCCTTCCCTCTGGTGGCCTTATTTTCTCTCCATCATTGTTTTCAAGGCCTTCGTACCAGGGATGATCTATATAGGGTCCAGAAGCGTAAAGACCTTGAAGCCTTTAGTTTCAATCAGTAACAGCAGCTGGGCATCCGTTACGATCATATCCAGCTGTTGGTTTCTGGGCTCTGTAAAAGAAAATTTCATCCTATATCATTGGTGGTGGTAATAATAATAATTAACAAGGTAAACAGAAAAAATCCAAAACATCTGAAAGGGAAGTTCCTTTGGTAAAATCTTAGTTTAAAAAAAAAGTAGTAGAAAGTAAAATTCAGTACAAGATGAAGTGGTGAAAGAGGTATGGCAAATTAAAAATGAATTGTTCAAGATTATTTTAAAAGGTATGGTGTACACACTGTATTAGTGTCAGCAGATCAGAAGGAACAGGACAAAACCTGCTGTTGGATAAAGTTTCAAATAATTATTAAGATAATGAAATAAAATAATAAACAGGAAGGCATGAGGTGTTATTGCTGTACACCAGTTTCTGAGGATACAGTTGACACTGAACTTTAATAATACTATTAATATCATCATCATCATCATCATCATTATTGTTGTTGTTGCTTCTGTTGCTAATAATAATAAAATACACACTTCATTTAATCATAAGAACAATTCTAGGGAAAATAAGTAAATAATAACACAAATTTACAAGACAGAATAATAATTTACCTTATTTGGTGTTAGTCAAAATGTTCTCACACCCTTTGGTGAGATCGTCCCTAAACACCCCAGTAGTTTCATTCATACACCTGTTATAGTTTGCAGGATAAAGCCAAATCTTTCCAAACACTCAAACCTCGTCCCGCGTTTCAGTGACGTCATCAGTCACGTGGCAGTGCAAGCCGGGATGCGCTGTAGAGAAACGAGGTGTTGTGTTGAGTACAGGTGAGCAGTCAGGAGTGTGTGTGTGTGTGTGTGTGGAAAGCAGATCAGCAGTCAGGAGTGTGTGTGTGTGTGTGTGTGTGTGGAAAGCAAATGATAATGTGGGGGTTAGTTTGTGGTCGTTTATTATCAGGATTGTTCCAGAAACAAGTCATTTGTCCTCGCGCATTAAATAAGACGCGTCGCCTCCACGGTAAGGGCTTTGATCTCAGTATTTATTTGTTTGTTTTTTCTTTTTTTTTTTGCCTTGGCATGTTTTTTTCAAATGATGCTTAAGGACATTCTTCTGATTTTATTTAAACAAGATAAGGAGTTTTAATATCAATTTCAATATCAATTTATTTATAAAGCACATTTAAAACAACTTTCACTGACCAAAGTGCTGTACATGAATCATAAACCTAATTACAGCATTTAAAAAATGCACAGACCTAATCACTGCATTAGTGATGCACAGGCTTGTACACAACAGTAAAATCCCTAAACCTTAAAACAACCCAATCACCTATCACTGAAAGCACAAGAGGAGAGAGGATGTTTTAGCAGACATTTAAATCCAGACACTGTAGAAGCGGTTCAAACTATTAGCACATTTCTGTTGTGCTGAATTAAGCAGTAAATGAATGCATGTGGCATTAAGCAGTGAAGCAGTACTGTAGCACTCGCAGGGTGAAGTCAGGTATACTGGGACATCAGGTAAACTGAGCGCTAAAACCTAGCATTTATTTTCTGGTCTGAATACGTGAAAGTCAAAATCTGTGCATGAACCACAAGGTGTGAAACTGTCATTATATTGACTTAGTATCTCATTATATTACCAAGTCAAAATAACAAGATAATATATTGAAACAATGTAAGATGGGTGGTTTAGAGTTCAGCATGTTTTCCTCACACCTTCAGGGTTGGAGGTTCGATTCCTGCCTCAGACCTGTGTGCGTGGAGTTTGTATGTTCTCGTTGTGCTTCAGGAGTTTCACCTGGGTACTCCAGTTTCCTCCTCCAGTCCAGTCACATGCATTGTCTCTAAATTGTAGGATAAGTGATGGACAGAGGATGGATAGATGGATGGCTGGATGGATGGAGTTACTAAGTCAAAATAATGAGAATATCTTGACACTGAGTTACCATGTGAAAGTAATGGCATAGCACCTGAAAAGTTTTCACACCTAGCAGTTCAGGGTTTCTGTACAGTGGAACTACCTGATGGAAATAATACTAATTCTTGTGAGGTCATATAAGGGGGTGTGGTCATCATCAAACAGGAAGCTTGGGGGGGGTTACTCGAGATAAGAAAAATGATATGCTGTGGCTCTGATGCCGATATAACATAAGATGAACTGCTGTAACAAAATAAGCTTAAAGTTCATATAAATCAGATGTTAAGAACTCGATCATTTTGAGGGTGTCCCAAATAACCATCCAATAAAATGCGGTGGTGTACCATGTTCATAGGAAGGCCAAAGAGGAGGTATATGGAGGTAATAAATGAGGAGATGAAGCTAGTGGGTGCAAGTGTTGAGGATGCAGAAGATAGGGATAGGTGGAGAGCGATGATTCACTGTGGAGACCCCTGAAGGGAAAAGCCCAAAGAAGAAGAAATACCATGTTCATATAAATTTAGAGACCAAGGTCAGTTTTTTTGTTTGTTCGTTTTTAACAATAAATAAGAAATAAATTTTTAGGTATTTTGGGCTCCATCCAGAAGGTTGCCGCTTAAGTGTTTATGGCTCAAACATAGTTTAGTGTTCATGGGTTGAACCTAAAACATTGACTTCTGAGCTTTAAGGGTGCATATGATCTTTGGTTCAAACTGAAATGTTAACTTCTGAGTGTTTAGGACTCAAACTGAGATTCTGAATTTTGAGCGTGTGTCACTCAAAACAAAATGCTGACTTTGAAGCATTTAGAGCTCAAACTAAGAGTCTGACTTTTGAGGGGTTAGAACTCGATCTAAGATGGTGTCTTGATTGTTTAAGGTTTGACCATAAGATTTTGAATTCTGGGCTGTTATTGTTTAAAAGTATTTGGTCTTGGGTTGAAGTTGAGGTATAATTTTAGGGCTCAGATACAGATAATTTTAGGGCTCGGAGTATGATGTTGGATTTTGAATGTTTGGTCGATTTTTGAGCTTTTTGTCTCCCCATGTTCAAGAGTGTTGCAGCATTTAGGAGACAAAGTCATCATGACCGAGGCCTAACTGCCATCTTCGAGGAATCTCAAACTGTTGATCTATTAACACTTCCTTCCCTGACACCTCATGTTCTGTTTCAAATTGCTGTTAGAATGTGTAGTTTTCTGTTCTGTTCAGGTCCGGTGAGAAGGATGGCAACATGTAGACCAGCTCCGTTATTAAGAGCCACACCTTGTCGTGCGTTAATTGATGAGCTGATCGCTCTGAAGGCATATCATCTGCCACAAAACTCCCCCGTGAGCATGAGAGCTCGGATGACGTGTGAGGATGGACATTTGTGGCAGTCTGTCTCTCACTACCACACGGATGAGGATGGAGTTGTTGACCGTGAGGGATTCTTTTTTTCATTTTAAAAAAGTGTACCTTTTTTTTTTTTTTTTTTCCCCCTAAAATTAAATTTTCATCTATAACAGTGACAAAACACCCCTCTGTCGGTGGTTCATATGTCGGCTGTGAACCGATGGGCCTATTTTGGAGTCTTCAGCCTGCGCCTGGTGGAAAACAAGGTCTGAGGTAGAGGGAAAATTTGTCATGTAGGTTTCGTTCAGTTTATAAAGAATGAACCATGAAGAACACTGAGCCAATTTAATTACATTTTTTTTAAATTGTCCATTAAATAAGCTAATATCAGGACCGTTTTTTTTTTTTTTGGTATCCAAGAACTAAAAGCTTTATAAGAGGCTGTCATTTGTGCATATTTATTTATAAAGCCATAACCTTTGTATATCACATCTCTGTGACATCTGAAGTTCAATCCTGGTTAAACAGATCTGGTTGTGTGTCATTGTTGTACTTCATAGATGTTGTCTTTCTTCTTTTATAACTTGTAACCAATGGCTCACCCTCATTTTTTCTCATATTTCCTGAAATTAAAATAAACGAAATTCAGAAATGTGTGATTATCCCTTTTCTTGTCCTTGCTTTAAGGTTGAGAAAGAAACATGTGGAGACTCCATACACAGTGGACGTGTCCGTGCTAGAAGGCCACATTTCTCCTCTTAATTCCTCCGGAGATGAGCAGATTAGCAGAGAGCATGAGCTGGCTACTGTCTCACTTCAGCGCTGGTACATGGTGCCGGGCGTGAGGAGAATCGAAATACGGCAGAACCGAGTGGTGGGGACTCTATTCCTCCCTCCAGGTTAGTCTGAGGTCGCGGCGCCATCATTTAGACTGACAGGCATTCATTAGTACAACGCTGGAAAAAAATTGTTCACTCATTCACTGGAACTGACTGCCAAAGATACAACACTTCTTTCACTGAGAGTGACACCCACAGAGGCCATGCCTCCTTCACTGCAACTGACATCCACAATGGTCACACCTTCTGTTGGACTGACAGCTACCAAGATTTTGTCTTTCTTCACTGGGAGTGGTACTCTGTCTGAAATTTCAGCCTGATCCCTTTATCCTACAAACGCCAAAGTGCATTATGGGTGATTGGCATTCCCTAGGCCACATTGTGTGGATACTAATCTCACTGCAGTGCATTGTGAAATTTCTGGAGTGACCCAGATATTCTACACCATACTTCCAGACATGATTATAGACTGGCAAAACTCCCTAGCGAGTTCACTATATAGTGAATAGGGTGTGGAACAGATGAGACGCCTAGACTTGATCTCACACTGAAACAGGAAATAGTAACACCATTAGCAATATACCATACCAAATACAATGTTTATGAGGTTTCCTTGGAGATGAACTTCTCTCAAATGCCTTACATTTTGTTTCACCACTTTTTGTCCAGGGCCGGGTCCATTTCCTGCAGTTTTAGATCTGTGGGGTCTGACTCGAGGCCTGGTGGAGTATCGGGCTGCTCTGTTCGCCTCACATGGTCTGGCCTGCATGACTTTAGCCTACTTCAATCATAAAGATCTTCCTGGACCCTCAAAACGCGTAAATGTGGGCGACTCCTACTTCAGGGTAAGATTATTCTTAACTTCCAAATTACTAATAATCCAACAGAACATTATATGCAGTGGTCATAATACAGCCAGTTTTAAAGCAGTCAGATCAACTTTTTTTCCACATATACTGTATATTAGTGCAATTATAATAGAGGTATGTGCAGGGCATATCCATTCCTGCCCTGTCCACAGGAATTCTAACCAATCATGCCCATTTGTGCAGAAAGTTTCAACAATTCTGCCCACTCCTGCCGTTGTTGTTATTGTTTACCTGCTCACAATATTTTAGCGCAATCTTAGTTGGTACTATTTGCCAAAATATAAACATAATAGTAATTTAAACAACCGTGACCCCTAAAAATCTTTGTGTAATATCTGTTATTGTCATGTGTGCTGAAAGTCAGGTTATATGATTATGATTCTCCTACAATAAAGTGATGACATTTTGCTACTGATTTTAGATATAGATTCTGAGCCACTAAGCTGTTTTGACTAAATGATATTCCTGTACAGCTAATAATTGTTCGTTTCGATGTTTTGCGTCCTACTTGGAGGGACAGTCATATCAGGTGACATGGAGGGGATCCACATCTGCTCCATGCAGACTCTCTACTGGTGTCCCACAAGGCTCAGTTCTGTGTCCTTTGGTGTTCTCCCTCTATACCCACTCTCTTAGTGAGGTCATATCCTCACCTGGGTTTTCATACCACTGCAATGGTGATGACACTTAACTCATCCTCTCCTTTCCTCACTCTGACACCCATGTTGTTGCATGGAAATGTCTGGCAGACATCTCATCATGGATGGCAGCTCATCAGCCGAAACTTAATCCCAGCCAAACTGAGCTGCTGTACATCCCCAAAGACTCATCCCCATGTTAAGATCTTGTGATCTCCCTAGTCAGCTCTCAGATCTCACCATCCGTCACACAACCTTAGGGTAGCCATGGACAACCAACTGTACTTCTAACATCATCTACAACATTAGGAGGATTCATCTATTTCTATCCACAGAGGCCACTCAGGTGCTTCTTCAATTCCTTGTCATTTCGAGTCTGGATTACTGGATTACAGTTTTAAAACACTTTATGCTTGCCTATAAAGCCAAAAACGAGCCTGCACCTGCCTACCTTAAAGAACTTATCACACTCTACTCTGCACCATGCTCTCTCCGAACCTCTAGCACTGCTCAATTGAACCCCACAGGGTACAAGAAAGACATGACAACCTGTCATGACATGACATGACAAAGATGTGACAGCGAGTGTTGAAAGACATCAACACTTCCCTGTCCTGGTGCCTAGGTAGCGGAACAAACTTCCCCTGACTGTCCAAACTAAGTACATGGTTGGACAAGTCTCTTCTCTAAGTACTTATAAATCTTTTGTCTTTTTTCATAATGTACTAACTTCCCCGACAGAGATTTAGACTGATTGTATTCTTAATCCCTGACCTTCAACTCGCGTGAGGATATGTTTGTTTGTTTTTTTTTTGATCGAGGTAACAAAGCACTTCTGTAAGTCATTCTCAATAAGTGCATCTGCCAAATGCTGTGTGCGCGTGTGTGTGTGTGTGTGTGTGTGTTCCCTAGGCAGCGTGGCAGGTTCTGTGTGATCACCCACAGGTGTGTGAGGACCGGATTGCCATCACTGGGATTTCATTTGGGGTCTTTGTAGCTCTACGTATCGCCACGTCCCTTTCAGTTAACGTAAGACACAGTGACTCTTTTAGATGCTAAACACAGCCAATCACATCCCTGCACTTCTGTAATAATACTAACACAGTTTTCACATGACACATAATAATAGTAATAATTTTATTGTACATAAATATACAATGCTAAATTCAAAAGCCACTAAATTCACTCACTGCAGTAAGTGGTGCTTTTGTTTATGTAAAAAATTATTTAATCTCATTCTAATTATTGTTAACATTTTTTGTAGAGTGTTGAAGGTCTGTTTGATCTTTTTATGTCAATTTTCCTTCCTCTTTTCAGCAGGAAACTGAAAATGCTGTTTTCAATCATTTTTCGAAATATTTTAGTGCCATTCCTAATAAATAAATATAATTAACTGATGTCAACTATATACGTACCTGACGCACACACGTTGATGGATGTTATTTCACAGTAATGAACCCAAAAAATTCTTTATTTTCTTTGAACGAAAGTGAGGCCACCCTATTTAGCTAACAGTTGAGGGTATGCGAAATGAGGGGAAGGGGGCGGGGCTTCCAGGCAGTGTCCGTTAATATTGGAGAGTACAAAACACCTGTACAGATCGCTCCAGACTGAGGCTGATTGGCTTGTTTCCTGTTTTTATAGGGGAGAAAAAGGCATCATTTTGAGTGTTAAATTGTACTAGATAGTCCGATAGTAAATGAGTAAAGGTTTGCAGGTCTAGAAATATAATCCGAGATAAATGCCACTGCATACCGTGGTCATTTAATATCATGTAGGGATGGTAAAATAATTATCGCACAAGTCCATAACAAATAAATTTGTTTTCGCTTCATAACCTGTCCAGCCGAGGTGTGTGGTTTGCATCAATGGACCTTTCTGCAGCATGAACAAGTTATTCGGTGAAGATGGAGAGAATACTGACGAGTGAGTAAGAGTTGCATCTGGTACAATGTGATATTTTACAGTACATGTGCTACTCCAGGATTTTGTAGGACAGATGTGGGAAAGTTAGCTTTCCCATGGCACTATGTATTTGAGCATGAGGAAAGTCTTCAGAACAGAGTTTATTACTAACACAATAAACTGAATTTTTTTTTGTCTTATTAACATCAAGAGAAAAAAAAGAGAGGCTGTTTATAGCTGCTATAATGTAAAGTATAACAGGAACTCACTTGTTCTGTGAACGTTATATATGCCACATTTAAATGTGACTATACTCAGATAGCTAAAGTACAATGTGTTGATCTTAGTTAAGTTAAAAATCGTTAGCATTGGAAAATTCCTGTGGTGTAAGAAGAATAAGACGCGTCATATGCTGGACATGCTGTTATAGGAAAATAATCAGCTTCGCTTTGCATCGGGCCGCATCACACCACCTTGTCACTATTGATTATTCTCCGATAGCAGCTTGTCTTGTCATTTTTATTACAATAAATAATAAATATCTGCTAATTTTGAAATTGCATTCAGTTTAGCAAGGACACATTCGTGTTCGAGCTTTTAGGATTTGAAAAATTATGACACAGTGCTAAAAAATAGCAGCATAGCTGTGCTATTAGAAATGTGTTATCATAGTAGCAGTGATGGGAAGATCAGAAAGTGCTTAGAAAGCGAAGATGTTAAACATGATGTTCCTCGAAGGACACACCTGACAGATGGATTGAGAAGTAAACTACACTTCACCACTAGGGGGAGTTATTTTATTATACTATTTAGGCATCAAAAATTATGTGTGCTACATTAACATGACTTACACAGTGACGCGATGTATAGAGTATGTTTCTCTCTCTCTCTCTCTGAGCAGACAGAATTTAGTGGTAGTCTACAAATACAGTGTAAACGAGACAGTAAATGTTTCCACATTCTTCTCATCCATCATCTTTTCTAGAGAACAAAACCACTGGAACATTAATGAACAAGGCTACGTGAGTTTCAGGGACTTCTCTTTACCCTGTAATGTTCCACCTGAAAACTTTATTCAGGTAAATAAGCACAGGTAAACTGTATTAAAGGATTCGCAATTATTTCTCTCTTACTATATTACAGAGATTGGAATAAGAGGCTTAGTTAAGTCCTGTTTATGAGGTTGGTTGTTATGATCAGTACAATTATTTTTGTAGAAAATGAACGGCTCAATCTGGAATTATAAATCAGTCATGCTTAGTTTACTAAGAATTTGCATTTTACATTTGACATGTAAAACTAAATATAAAAATCAAATGTGGCTTATGTTATTATGAGCTGCCATTAATCCAAACATGTCCCTTTTTATGTCTTCATCATTTGCAGTAATCGAGACAATATAGACATTTAAGGTTAACAAAACTATCCCTTCATTTTTTCCATTTCCATGACTCTCCACATGTAGCTTTTATGTTTGTCTGGGAACAGCATTAAACTCTGACTTTTAAAAAGTTCTAATGTAATACGATCACATTGCTATGAGGAAGCACCGAACCTCGTATGAGCTGAAACACTGTATTTGTCGTCAACAGATCGAGAAGGTGCGCTGCCCTCTGCTGTTCGTCATTGGAGAGGATGATTTATGCTGTCCATCTATAGAGAACGCAGACGAGGTGAGGTTAGATTGTGGAGGAATAACTTTTTCGAAGAATTTGAAAGTCAGTGATATGAGACCTAAATGTACAGATTTATAACCAGGTCACATGATCATGTGTCATTAGATTCACAAAGCTGATGTAAAGAATGAGTTGAGAGAAATGAACAATTTCTGCAATTCAGGATCTATCTATCTATCTATCTAGACATCATCAGATTGCAGTTGGAATTCAAACTGACAGATATCCCACCAATGAAATGGAAAAATTTTAGGCTAAAATAGTTTAAAACTTACACATTTTATCAAAATCAAAAACAGATTCCTTAATTCTTTCAGGAAAGATCTTCCTGTCTGTGTGTAAAGTGCACAGGGTTGAGCTGAAATAATTCTCATAAAAGGTTGGAAGAAGTAGTACTATAAGGAAAAACAGAACGCTGCTTACCTTGCAGGCAAGATAATAAATCCAAACTGGTTCGTTAGCCAGTACCATTAATTACAAGGCTAAATAATTACATGTTTCTGTGATAACATTGTTAAGGAACATAATTTTACTGCACCACATTACCGCAATGTGCAGAAATTTTAAGTGTGTATGTATAGTTATCTAAGCATCTAAGCACCTTGTAGCCTGTCGTGACTTTTGTATAACTGTATTTATATATAAACCGCCATAAAGTCTCACATCTATATCATAGCTATGTCAGATGTTGGCTTATATGTGCATTGCATAATGAGAGTTGTACTGGCAATTAATCTCTGGGCAAAATGAAAGTGAAATGAAATGAAAGTCAGGTGAGAAACAGTCTTCACTGCTGATTGGGTCCTGGGTCCGTGTTTTTTCCTGCATAGTGGACTACATTCTTCCACCACATTATCAGCACATCCCTGTTTCCATCTTAATTTCAAAACTGAAAGTACCAAGGACCTCATAGCTGGTTGAATAATGGTAGAACTTGTTCTTTAAGAGTACAGAGAAAATCTCAGAAATGTAAAATATCTGCTTCTGTGGAACAGGAACAGGAAAGACGAGCATAGCATGAAATAAATCGCTGTTTCAAAACTGATTTTGTGATCACAGATCGAAAGACGACTGCATACTGCAGGTACGTCTCACCTGTTTACTCGAGTGTCGTACCCTGGGGCTGGTCACCTGATCGAGCCACCGTACACACCCACGTGCCGCACTTCCGTCTGGGCCAGTCGACCCACTCAATGTCAGTGTGCTTTAATTCTTTAATTAAATCCATGCTGTTTGGTTTTGTACAGTTAGCTCATTTTATTATTTGTGTGTTATTCAGTTATGATTCGATGGGGTGGAAACCTGAAGCAACACGCAGCCGCTCAGGAGGACTCATGGCCACGCATCCTGACCTTTCTGGACAGTAACTTAAGAGGGGAGGACACAGCTTAGTTTTGAACACACCCTTTTCCCGTCTCTTGGTTGTGTCCTATTGCTCATCTCAAGAGTCGGTCCTGGAGTGAAATACAGCGTGGAGCACTTACCCAAAAGGCCCTCTGGATAAGGGCATCTGCCAAATGCCGTACATG
The DNA here is from genome assembly GCA_037577455.1 of Pangasius macronema. Classification (NCBI taxonomy): domain Eukaryota; kingdom Metazoa; phylum Chordata; class Actinopteri; order Siluriformes; family Pangasiidae; genus Pangasius; species Pangasius macronema. The sequence continues at coordinate 15,263,148 of CM074964.1, read as the reverse complement.
TCTTTAGATCAGAGGTAGTTTATGCATTAGCAATATTGGTTTTAATGTATATCCCCTGGCAAAATTTATGGAATCACCACACTTAGAGGATGTTCACCCAGCTTTTTTACTTTATAGCAAACAAACAAATCACAGATATGACACAAAAGGTTTTGTTCAATAGCTTAACATTTTCCAAATCAAGTAGAGGAAATAATTATGGAATCACTCAATGTTGTGAGTGATTTATCGGCGACTACGTGACGCCAGCGAAACACATCTTTTCGAACCGCTGCTCATGCTGCATAACACCCTCTGAGGAAAGTGCTATCCCCCCGCTTCCACATACATGAGCTCATGGACATGGACACCAGTCGGGCGAACCCGATGTTGGCTCAGTCTTAATACATGAAGTAACCATACACATCAAAACCAAGTGAACGATTCATGCAATAAATATCTGAACTTCACAGAAAGCACAGTTTATAATGGTGTTTATTTTTATAGAGGCGGTTATTTTAATGATTGTGCTCTTCTATGAACAGATCGTGGCATGCTGATGTCACCATGGCGATGAGTGGAATGAACTCTTGGAAGTCTATCTCTCGGTCTCCGTTCTGATCCAGATCAGAAAATAGCAAGTCAAGGGTATCGTTGTCCTGAATTTTCTGTGGAAGCAAGAAATGAGCACAGTCACTATCATCAGGCATCATCATTTTTACAAATCCTAGACAAAACTCTCAGTCCACCTTGTTGGCCTTTTTTATTAGAAAATCCTTATTAAAATTACATATTGTGTAGTATGAAGTGTTGTGATGTTATATTTTGTTGTATGGTGCACTTCTACTCTGTGCTAGCAGTAACATGAATGAATGCATAATCATATGTTGGGTAGAATAAGACAAATCATATTCCAGCAAGTAGAATAATTTAAATCCAGTGGGGCAAAACAGCTTAATATGAGCCTTATGTCACTTTTTTTAGACTTCGTTATACCACAGCACTGTTGAATTCTAAAAGGTGTTGATTAATTTTCTATAACAGCAGCTCTTATGGCAGTTCTGGCTGCAAGGCAAATCACAGGTTTATATTAATGTGCTCGCTCTAATACTTTCTTGTTCCTATGCAGGGAGTAATAACTTGCATGGGGAGTTGAATGGAGGATGTGCCACAAACTGTAAAACTAATAATAAATAGATTAAAAACATGCTGTTATATAAGAAAGAAAACTCCTCCTTATGGTGAAGCTTTCTGTAAGGAGAGGTTTATTTAGCATTTATAGAAGGAGTCTCCAGTGCACAGTAAGGTGTCTGAGACCTGGTGTCTTGGTACCAGAGAGAGAGAGAGAGAGAGAGAGAGAGAGAGAGAGCGCCCATAGCAGCTATAACAGGAGCTAAATTGTTTTGTGGCAGTTCCACAGCACTAAACATGAAAAACTATCATGTCATTCTTGATCTAATAATCTTTGCCAGATTGCTGTGGTATAAGAGAAAGGAAGCATTTCAGAAAATGCTGTTGCTGAAAAATAATCAACTTTGGATAACGCTTCATGCAATTACACCAACCCATAATTGGTTATTTTCCTATAACAGCACACCCTGTCATGTTTTATTTGTTCTGTATGTGATTTTAGCGATCCAAAACTCATTTTAAGGAGCAAATAATTAATCAGGGTATGAAAAGTGTATTCAGGCTAGATATGTGTTTTAGTTTTGTCATATTAATGTTCGTTTTGGGATACCCTGCCTGGAAAAGACCAAATCTACACAAGTAGAAAAGATTTCCTGAGTTCCACTGTGAATTTCCAGCTCTGGTTCTTGAAGCAGGACATATAACAACTATGGCACGTAACAGATTAACAGCCCGAGATCTGAAAAAGTCCTTAGAGGAATTAAAGTGAAATAAGTCCATGTTGGTATGATTTTTTTTTTTTTATTGTTTCACTATGATAATACACTTTTTGTTACTTGTGTTCATTCATTAACATCAGTTTCACATTTGCGTTTCATTATTTAAAGGAGAGGGATGTTCTCCTTTTGACTTTTGAACTCAAACGCATAAATCAAACGCACAAATCTCTGTGCACTGTGAATAGGCCAGATTAAATAGCAAGTATGCTATTAGTATGGATTTAAATGAATAGTTGGTGTCATAAAATTAACCTGCACTGCAATACTAGTTTACACTAAACAGCTGCTGAATAAAATGTACATGTGCTGCTGTCCTTCACTGTGGATTAAATAAAATCTATTTTGTCCAATGTTGCCATACATACAAAAAGTTTCGTCGACTTTTTAAAAATATTCATGGTGTCATTGTATTTGACTTTCCTGAGAAGGCTCGGTATCTGCGTCAGACTGCCTCATACTTTGCTTGCATAATTTGATAGTAAAAATCTGTGTCCATAAACCACAAATGGAAAATTCCACTGCTTTGAATGACAGGTGAGTCACTCCTTTCACACGCAGTCCACAGATTCATAACATCATCGTAAGACTGATCTCAAACACTCACCGTGATAAACTGGCTCATCTCATTGTTAATAAGATCCTTCAGGTCAGCCTTTTTCAGCTTACACTTGTGTCTGGAGTACTTGTGGAAGACCTCCACGACGGTTAGCATTGCCTTCTCCAGCTCGGATGACATTGTTCTGGATCATAACAAAAAGAAAAAGTGTTATTATGATTATATACAGGACTTCAATGCACATTTCATTCATGCAGTATGTTCATATAGCTGTCATTCACCTTAAAGATTAAAAAAGCCCAATACATCATGCATTGCTTTCAGAATATAGAGCTCATCTTAGCAATACTATTACATTATATTTTTGTTTTATTTCTAATACCATTACCTTAAGGAGAATGTCAGTGTTTTCGCTCGGAGTACGAAACGTCCTTCCCTGATGCACACACCACTCCTTGTGAATATGGCGACTTTACAGAAATGGATCTGAGTGTGTGAACCTCAAATCCATATTGATTTTTCATTCTTGAAAGGCCAAAATGTGGTGACTAATAACAGCACAATGGAGCCCAGTGGGCAGAGAACGGAAATCTGTTTGGAGAAATAGATACCATTAAAAAGGCATTAATGCAGAAGTTGCTCTGCCTGTGGACTTGTTTCACATTTTAGTCATCAGGATAAACAGTAGAACTCTCGAAACAAGTGCACAATTCCTTCATTTCCTCAAAAACAAACTGTTTTTTCTTTCATCAGCAATTAACTTGTCGTTTTTCTGTTAAGTGCACGAGCATGAATTGCATACGTTTTCATTTTCAGGTAGATGATGCTTAAATCGCACTATTTTGAATCATACAGTTTTTCTTCCTGAAGCACAGTGTTCTATAGTCCATATTACACATTTCCTTCGCTGATACAGTGATTCATGCAGGAAGATTCATACAGATGTTTTTTGGATTCAGTTGGTTACTGATATGTTCTTCAGCCATTTTGAATTTGAATAGCTTTAGGACAGAATTGGGATTTATAGGTTTAACCCTTTACTGCACATTGTTGCCATATGGCAACAATTTACAAACTACCCCCCTAATTTTTTTTTTAAATTTTGAAATATATTTTTATTCTTGAACTAATTCAAGTAATAAAAATCCCTAAAAAATAAATAAATAATTCATGCAGTAGAGGGTTAAAGGCAGGTCTCCAGATTTTAATTTAAAAAATAAATAAACGTATGCATTAAAATAACGTGTGCCAAGTCTCAATCAGGAAGAAAAAGTTGAATCTATGGTCTAATCAGATCATTTACATAAGATTATTTACAAAAGTGGTTTGATTCTTGAGTAAGCTAATGTATAGAAGAGCCATGTTTAGTGTTTGATGTTGGATGCCCAGAATAAGGAATAAAATACTGGTTGAGTACAAAAAAAGTTGTCTTAAAACAAAATACAAATAAAATTTAAAAAATGTTTTAAAATATTGATTAAAATTCAAATATACCACCTAAAATAGCCATACTTCATTGTCCCGTATTGTTGATGGCCAA